>JAIUJO010000060.1:402473-1006099 GCA_023846275.1 Vanilla planifolia | reverse complement strand
TTAATTCAAATTTAAAAGTTATTAATCTTAAGGTCATAACCTAACTCACTTCCAAATCATGAAACAAAGAAATAAGTATTCAAACCAAAGAGAAATAGGTGATCCTTGTTGTAAAATATGAGATAAAACAAACAATAAGGTAGAGGTAAATTATGCGTTTAACAAATTTTTTTATTCAAAAAATTAGAATAATAATTTTTTAACTTTAAAATAAAATTTAATTTTATAAATATTATCAATAAAATGAGATTTTTGAAAAATAAGCAAAATGCATGAAAAACTTTTAGGCAGTTGAGCCAAAATCTTTAACTATATCCATCCCCAATCCCTTATCGGGTATCTCAACTTAAATGGTTAAAAAGCATGCAATGTTCCTAGAGAATTTGAGGCAAGTATGCATACTTTCAATCTTAATCTTATTTAAAAAAAAACCTAACACTAAATCAAAGCGAAATTATACCTTTCATATTCTTGTTGAACATGATGAGCACGATTACATAAAGCATGACCGTTATCAACGAGGTCGTGTCGTGTGTGAACAAGATTAATGGCCTTCAACAAATTTTCCAATATGCTAGCCTCAAAACACTGAGGTTTTACAGAGAAGTCCATTGCCCCCAAAATAGATGTCATGGCATCATCTATTTCTTCCAAAAAAATTATTCAACCTTAAATCAGCACATTCAGAAGGTACCAGAATGATATTGAAGAGATGAAGAGATATGACATATAGAAGGTATTGCTGATGGATCTCTAGCTTCAGCTCTTTCTGTTATAAAAAAGCACTCTTTTTAGTAGCTACATGTGCTTCTAGACCAGTAGCTACAGCAGAGCCCATAGACTCAAGAAGAGCCTGTTCACAAAGCAGGCACCTAAGAAGCAATAAAAACAAGAAATAATTAAAAAAATTAAAAAAAACTTTTAATATAAAATCCTTTACCAAATGACATGAATCCAAGTATCCCATGGCCTTGATGATAATTTAAAAGGTGACTAAACAAAAAATTATAATGACTTATTGGGATGTCTCTTCTAAGAACAAAATAGAAAGACTTTACTATTTACCTTGATGAATGTGAAAATATTTTGGCCACTTATAGCACATAAATGATTAATATTAAAGTAAAATTAACATAAAAAGATACAGATTAATGATAAACTTGAGGTGTTGATGGCATCATATATAATCTATTATCCAAGATCTGATTGAAAGTGGATAGCTCTTTCTCAATGAGATCCTTAGAACTAGATGAAACATTTGCCACAGAATTGCAAGCTGGAATAATTGTCCTCATTGCATGTTCTTGTGTGACTGCTGCTTGAAGGCTCCAGAAGGCTGATGCTTCCTATTAGTATAATACAGAAAAGTGAATGATCACAAAAAGCCCAGTTAAAGAGATGCATTAAAAGAACAACACCACATCAGTTTGTATGATCAATTGTAAAGTTTCAAATAGGATGAAATGAAAGCAATCAATTGTTTAATGCCTTCATGAACCACCATGAATCCTACAACTAAAGAAAAATTGGACTAGCTAACTTAGCTACTCTAAAAATTTCATGACATTTAAAAATTCATGAAAAATAATTCCTAAATTATTTAAAAAAATCAAATACTGATATATATACTTTTCAAATATTAATACTACTAGGGTGCCACATCATCTCAAAATTTGGACATATCAAATTCAGGAAAAATAAACAGATATTCAAGTATAAAAAATTTAGTGTGTGCATTCAATTTGAATGAAGCTTACCATCATTCCAAGAGTCTTCAAGGCCACTATTTTAGACATTTAAAGTTCAAGACTTTAGTTAATTGAATATTAATAATTTCACTTAATGCAAGCCCTTATGAGATATAAAAATTTAAGCTTAACTCATCAAACGGAAGGGTATAATAGTTTTAATAATTCCGACTCAATCAAAAGCATACCGAACTCTATGAGGGCAAAGCACGCCAGAAGACTATTCTTTAGCATGTATCATCAAAGTTATTCATAGGAAAAAGTTAGAAAAATAGACCTATTGCGATATTCATTAGACTTCATCACCTTCAGACTGTACAAAAAGTAAGGGGTACTTTTTTGTGCTGAGGCAAAGCCTTCCAGGTTGGTTCCAAAAAAATCCCTTGATGAAGAATAATGCTAGAATGGGTATATAACAAAGTAGAAGATCTTTCAAATTACTTTTCATCTCGTTTACCTTACCAATAACCTTAGATAAATCACCAATCGGTTAATGCTTTCAAAAAGTGTCTGATCGATTTTCTAACATTACATAGTCCAATCACTTGACGTAGCTCTCAGAGTTCTCAGTGAAAAGTCAATCTTGACTAATATATCAACACGATGACACTTCCTAAAGATAAGTTTTCTTTGGAAAGATGGGGCCCCAACCTCAGCAACCACCACAGACCATGTTCCTCGAGCGCTTTCACAAAACACTAGAGAATAGATGGTTACAGTTGCGCTCGGCACCATTTGCGGAGGGACAAGACAAAAAAATGGAAAGAAGGGCCCCTTCTAGGGAATCTACCAAGGGTAACTATAATTGCTTTCTTCTCTTTTTTTTCATTTTTATCTAGATTTATCTAATACAATACACAATATGCCATATGTCATAGGGTATAATTATGTGTCGTAAAGTAAAATAGGTGATCTATTTCTTTCAAAAAAAAGATTTGATCTTGGAGATTACACAATGCTGACTCTTCAACTCTTCGTTTACATAGTAGTATTATTCTTTGTTTCTCTTTTCATATTCAAATTCTTATCTAATGATTCGGGGCGTAATCCTAGGTGTGAGGAAGAAAAAAAGAGATGAGATTTGTTTTTCATTTTTCATTGATTTTTCATCAATTAATATGAAGTTAATGTATCACAAATAATGAATAAATAGAAAGAAAGAAGAAAAGAATGAAAAGAGATTTCAACCTTTAGATAAGAAAAGAATGAAAAGAGATTTCATCCTTTTGATTGGAGGGAGGGGGATTCGAACCCTCGATACGAATTATTTATACAATAGATTAGCAATCTGACACTTTAGTCCAATCAGCCATCTCTCCCCCATTTGCAATTTGAACGATAGATCAAGATAGAAAAACTAATATAGAAGCATATAGGAATGAGAATGAACATAAAACAATATAAGAAAAGAAAAAGGTGTAACAAAAACACATAATAAACAAAATATGTGTCAATGCTGAATTTTCTCTGATGCTATCTTGGTCGTATCTCATCGCTTTGTTGGACAAAAGGTCCTTTCATATACAATAATGAATATATAACAGGTATAGTTTAGTGGTTAAAGTGTGATTCGTTCTATTACAAACTTCATAATAGTGAAGGGTTCTTTCCATTTTGCAATATATATACCTCCTATTCAGTTTTCAGATCCCAATTTTAATCCAAAAATTTCTTTCTGAAAGAGATTTCATCCTTTGCCCCTCAATAAAAGATTAGTGAAAAATATACATTATCATGAAATCTATCTTGATTTCTATCTAAAATAAATTTCTTTAAAAACAAAATTGGATTATGAAGTCGAGAAGCATAATGTTTGGATTGTATCAATATTTCCAATTGAATGAGTATGAATAAAGGATCTATGGATGATAGCACAAAGCTTGCATTTCAATTGTAACTAAATCTTCCATTTTTGAACTGTAAAAGAGAGATTGAAGCCAAATCCAAGTAGCTATAAAACAAGGGTTTTTGTTTACTAGAACCCTTGGCTTCTTTCCTTTTTTCAGCTCGATAGAAATTCTTTTCCTTAGGATCCCATGACTAGAAATAGGGAATGAAGTAACTAGACCAGAAATCTTGAATTGATCTCTTCTAGAGGGATCATCTAGAAAGCAAGAAGTTTTATATGTATTTCAAAAAAGCTGACATAGATGTTATGGATCTAATGGATTCTCTGGTGAGAGTCCTTTAATCTTTCATTAATGAGCCGAATGAAACAAAAATCTCATGTTCGGTTTTGAATTAGAGATTTTTAAATATATTCAACATGATCAAACAATGTCGACTATCACATCTAGCCTTCCAAGCTAATGATGCGGGTTCAATTCACACTACCCACTATATACTTTCATTTCACTGCATAGGATATGCAGTACAATATCTATTTTTATATGCTTTATTGTACCCTTATTGTATTCCCTAATTCTATTTTTTGAACAAAAAATAGGAATGAAA
The DNA here is from genome assembly GCA_023846275.1 of Vanilla planifolia. Lineage (NCBI taxonomy): Eukaryota > Viridiplantae > Streptophyta > Magnoliopsida > Asparagales > Orchidaceae > Vanilla > Vanilla planifolia. The sequence continues at coordinate 1,001,897 of JAIUJO010000060.1, read as the reverse complement.
GGTATTCATTGTCTCATTGATAGGATAAAGGTCTTCTAACCCTTTGGTATATGATAAAACCTTTTTGGAAGCAATGGATTTCCATCTAATAAAATGATTTCCCTCTATTAGAACAAAAAAAAAAAGAAAAAAAAAGAACTCTTTTTTTAAAGGTTAAAGAAAAGAGACCTTTTTTGTTTTGAATTATCAAATTTTTCTCAAGGATTTATCTTTTTTTTACTTTCTTATTTTTTACTTTCTTACATTATATATTCTCTTTATATATTAGTTTGATTCATGTATTTATATTATAATAGTTTTATTATATTGATTTTTTTTCTTGAAATAGAAATAGTTTGATCTATTCCTGAATAGCTTCTTTCAAAAGGGTTTCAACTTCTTTCATGAATATCTTAGTAGTAGTAGTGGATAGAATTTCTTGGAATCGAGGTTGATTCTTTGCGAAGTAATCTTCAGTAAAAGACAAATTCCCTTACTTGTCCAATTTCTAACGCATCAAGATATCCATTTGTTCCGACATAAATAATAGCTATCTAGTATTTCATCGCAAGAGGTTCTGATTTGGATTGTTTAAGAAACTCACATCATCATCGGCCTTTTGCCAATCGATTCAGAGTCGTTTGATCTACATTAAAAGAAAATCATAAAAAGGCTTGTCACTCAGCAAATTGAGCTAGTTCAAATTTGGATTTGTCGACTCACGGCTTTGCTTAAATTTGAGGTACAGATCCTATTCTAGAAACTAAAACACCAACATGAATAGTTGCTCTGATTCCTGCATGAAATAGATCCACAACTCAGAATATCTATTTGTCTATAATAAAAATTACATTAGTAGGAATATATGCCAAAACATCTCCAGATTGAGACTCTAATATTGGTAAAGCTGTCATATTTCCTTCACCTAAACGAGAAATTATTTAGTAGCTCTTTCCAAAATGCATGAATGTCGATACAAAAAAGATCTGCTGGATAAGCTTCATTGCCCGGGGTCTTCTTAATAGAAGAGACATTTGATAATAAGCTTGTGCCTGTTTGGAGAGATCATCATAAATAATGAAAGTATGTCATTCATGGTTCATAAAATATTCAGTTAGAGCCACCCCCAAATAATATAAGGAAATGAGAAAGATATTGTAATGCAGTAGGCGAATCAGTTGTTTCATCTATCATAATAGTGTATTCCATTGCCCTTCCTTTCTGGAAGTTAGTGACTACCTAAGAAATAGAAGAGGCTTTTTGCCCAATAGCTACATAAACACATATCATATCACATTTTGCCCTTTTTGTTGAGAATCGTATCTATGGTATTACTGTTTTACCAGTTTATCTATCTTCGATAATTCATTCTCATTGCCCACGTCCTATACGGATCATTGAATCAAAGGCAAGAAGTCTCGTTTGAAGGGGCTAGTATACGAAACACCTCAGCATCGAGAGCATGGATAGGAATGGCTATTTGGAGAACCTATCTTTTGGCAACCTGAGTTGCTGACTTCATTCTTGGCTAGCTAAGCAGCAGCATGGACCACAATAGCAACAACGCCATCCTCGCATTTTGGGCGCCTTTCCTTTTGCTTCACCTTGGTGGCCCAGACACCATCACCACCTATTCCATGGAGGACAATCAGCTGTGGGCTCGACACCTTCTTACCCTTGCCTACAAGCTCATCATTGCCATATATGTTTTGTTCTAGTCTCTTCCATGTAAGCTCCTGCTTGCTCCCACCTTGCTCATATTCTTTGTCACCATCGTCAAGTATGCAGAGCAACCTTACTCGCTCTACAGAGCCACCGCTGATGATTTTCGCAGCTCGGTGGTCATTTCAAGATAACAAAGTCAATTAAACCAGATTTCTTCCAACCATAGGACAATGGTAGCACGTGTGCAGGACAAAAATGAAAAAGATGAATTGAATTCTTTAAAAGGAGCTTTCGATATGTACTCGGTTTGCAAGCCTTTCTTCGTGGACGTTATTCCACTTGTGGACGTATATAAGGTAATCAGAGACATGTTGAAGGAGATGTCTGTCAAGGAAGTTTTGGGCCTGATAAGCATGGAACTCAACTATGCCTATGATGAGATGTACACGAAGGGCATCGTTAATTGCTCACATGTCGGCGTCATCCTCAGCGTGTTCTGCTCCTCCGGTATCCTTCTCACTTTCTTATTGTTCGTTTTCTGCCGAAAGCATGGCTCTGACACTACTGACGTCACGATTACTTATGTCCTGCTTGGAGCTTCCATATGTCTTGATACCATGGCTTCTGTCAAGTTCGTTCTTTCCAACTGGCCGGTGACCTTCCTTCTCATTTGTGAAACTGGGCAAGAGGGGTTTGCATCTTGCCCAGCTCATTCTCAGAATAATGAGAGGATTGTGGCATGAAAGAAGATGAAGGCCTTCAGAGATGCCGCAACTCAACTTGATCACCAACTGCTTCAGGAATGTAATAGTATAGCCAAAGGAACGCATCACCAGACAATTTGAAGAATAGGAGGATAAACAAATGGGCACGTAGAATAGAATCCAAGCTTAGACGACCCATTAGAGCATTTCAAGTGGCAACGGTATTGTTCCCGAGCTAGACCAGTGGATTTTCATCCTAAACTTTGTATTCACAGAAGTCAGTAAAGGCAGAAAACTTCTTCTAGAACTCATCACTGCACATGCTAAAAAACGCTTACAAATATCGTGGGGGCAGTTCAATGACAAGACAGGGCTCACTGCACTCCAGCAAGTCGATGCCCCAGTATGGTTGTCCCTGCATTCCTTAATTTGAAAGAAGGCTTGTCAGTCGATAAGCAAGTGCTTGTATGGCACATTGCGACACAGCTATGCTACCATTGGAAGCCCCAGGAGCTACACCCGTTGCACCATCCTCATGAAACATAACAACAGTCTAATGGGTTAAGAGCACAGAAGAGCATTTGGCGTAGGATGTAGGCATGTAAATGCCTGTCCGACTATATGTTGTATATGGTGTTAATGCGACCAGAGATAATGGCAACCATGGGAGGAGTGAGCCCACTGATTTACTGGCATGCTTGCTATGATATGGTGCTGTTCATCAAACGACTTGAAGAGGATTTGACGTCGACTGTGAATAGTGATGATGAGGTTTAGGGGAAGGCGTGCAGGCTAACGCTGACCGAACCTATAGAATTGATCACATATCCATCTCTGTTTTAGAAAGCGTGAATACTTTCACACCTGATTCTTGTGCTTGAGGAGGACAAAGGTGGCAGGTGATCACATCGGCATGGGTGGAGCCTTTGAAACCAGGAGCGAAGAATACTCGAGTGAGCATGCACAACAGGGGAGGCGATATTCTAACTTTTGTTTTTCTACTTGTGAAGCATGTGGGAATGGTGGATGCTTCGGATATGGCGAATACATGACGGGTGGTGCACTGGACACAGCCAAAAAGCTACCGTCCGCTTTGATGATGACTAGTGAACAAGAGTGAATAATGTATCCATAGATTCAACTTCAGTAAAAAAAATTCTCCTTCAACAAGTCTACAAAAATTTGTCCTTATAGTAATATTGAAGATAATGACACTCCAAAATAAAGTCTTTAAAGCATAGTTTTTGTACATTTGCTCATTGAGAAAGATGAAAGAAAGAAAATATAATTTATTGAAAAAAATAATACATAGATGTTTGTTCGTAAAGAATAATATAATCACATAAAAATATTTTATGATAATAAATTAATAATATCAATAACAAAAAATCTTATATTCCGTGAAAGAACAAAAAATATATTTTTTTACACTTTATGTTCAAGTTGTTGTATTCATCTAAAGTTATCAAAACATAAATATAAAGAAAAATAGCAATAGTTGTTCAAAATTTATTTTATCATTTTTTTCTCATTCAATATAAGTAATCTCAACAATTGTTCTATTCTTCTTTTTTGTTATTTTATTTTATTTTGGTATTTTTCTAATAAACAATTGCTTACGAATTTCATCTTTTTGTGCAAAAAATCAAATTCTTTGGATAAAAAGTTTTCTTCTCTATTAGTTCAAATATTTTTTTTATTAAACAAATTTTTTTTATAAGACCTTCAAATTCCTTATATTTTAAAAATACCTTTAATTTATGAACTACAAAAGATATACAACTCATATGAATGAGTTCATAACTAAATAATGAATAATATATATTTTTATTTTGAAATAAAATATTCATTTATTACAAATATCAACATGTACTAACTCAAGAGACTACAAAACTTTCTAAAACTTAAGAATGATGATTATTGGTGCTTATCAAAAATATAACTTCCCAAATATAATCAACATTAAAAATTAAAAAAATATCTTTCAATATTTTTTTTTTATAACTTAAATCTAACAAAATACAAATAATCATTCTAATAATATCACAAGTAAGATTTATTCTTAACCTCTACTACAAATACATTACTTTTAATATGAAATTTTTTTATTAAAAACACGTCATTGCTATTCATCCTCAAATATACAAAATAATGTTGTTATATTACTTATCTAATACTTAATGAACCACAAGCTAAAAATTCAAATACTAAATAAATATCATGAACCAATTTTTTTTTCATTTATCCTTCGTTATGATTTAAAAATGTGTCTTGACATCCATTCTATTAACTTAAGTCTTTATTCATATTCACAAAAAAATTTCTAGACTTTGAAACTTCAAAAAGTCCACTTCATTGTAATACTAGAAGTTGAATATAAAAGTTAAATGAAATTCAAATCATTGTTTCAAGGCGGCCTTGGTTTACACATCCTTTACACCTTTTTAAAGGTAAAATATTAATTAACTCAAAATCTTAATCAATAATTATTGGCTTCATACATCGCATATATATCTTTAACGATTTGGAAACTAATCAGAATGATAAAAGGGAAGCTAAGTAAAGATATAGGTCCTACCAAAAAATGTGATCCCAGATTGTTGAAATCGATTGGAGTTCCCAAGGTTCACTACAATGCTTTCCTTCCCCTAATCTGCTTACCACCTTGCCTTTGCCGCTTATTTTTCTCTTGACGGGAACGAGCTACTCTTGCTCTTTTGGCAGCGGCATTGCCTTTGATGGTTGCTTTTGGCTGTTGCTTAGCCCACCAGTCTACTTCATTACCATGCTTGTGCTAGGTTACCTATGGCCACACAAAGCTGTCTTGCAAAAATTGCAACCAGTGAAACATAAAGGATTAACTAACTAGAATCTTCATCATGAAATATTCCCAATAAAAAACTTTAGAAATTTGTACAAGTCACAGAAAATATGTTGATATTGGTTTTGAGTATAAAATACTTAGTTCTAATTTATGTGATCAAGAGAAACATAATAATATTAGAAAGATATAATGTTTTTGAAAGTTGAAAAAACTTTAAGACAAAACACATCAAGATGAAATAATTTAAAAGCAAATGAGTTGTTACCAAAGTAACATTAACCATGTCCTCAAAAGGGACGGTTCAACGTTATGGCGTAGCATTAATCTTCTTAAAAAATAATTCAAATCATTTTAAATTGTAAAAAAAGTACAATTATGCTTTTCACTAGAGAACAAAATTATATCACTTTGCATTATTTTGTTCAAGATCATAATCAATATATCAATTAAGAAAATTGTCCACCTATCCAAAATCAAATGATTATTTAAAGCACATGGCAAAGGAAAAGCTTTACCAAAACAATCAAAAGTTTTATTGCCCTGACCCTAACGTCTTTTTAGCTCTCTTTCTTGGTTAAAACAATCCATTCTAATATTCAATTATGTCACCCTTTATCAACTATAACGTCTTTATTACCATGCATGAGCATCATGGAGCATAATTGGACAAACACTGGCAATATGAATTTGCCTACCAGTCCTTACAAAGCCTTACCAGGTAGAACATCAAGCAAACTTCTGCAGCTTAAATGCATGGCATTAACTCTAAAAGATGGTGCCTCAAGTTATGTCCCAACAATTTGTATAATAAATCCAATATACTTGATGAATATCCAAGCAGCAAAAAAATTTTCCAACATTACCACCATAATCTTCAAACATCATTACCACTAAAATTGCATTTTTATACTCAAATATTTAATTCAAAAGCCTTTCTAAAGCTTTCCTACACATTTAAACAATCCAATTATTTTAGAAGAGGATTCAAATAGATCTCGACAAATGGAAAATTCCATGAAGTACAAACACTCTTAACGAAGGTATTATATCCTTGTCAAACTCTCAAACTTGGGCTTCAAGACTAGGTATTAGAAGTGCCATGTTGCATCACTAATCTAAATTTGCAAAAAGCACAATCTCATATCCTCCACAAAATTCTAGGATGTATTGCAAATTATTTTAACAAGTGTTTAGCACTCTTCCTAACCCTAAAAAAGGGTGCATGATTGACAAGCATCAAAATAATTTGTGTTTCATGAAAAATAGAAATGATGCATGATGATTGATGTCATTCAAACATTCTTAAAGAAAAGAGCTCTAATCTTTATAGGTTAGAATCTTTATGCATAATATGCACACTTATGCATAAATTTTTTATAGCATTTTTTTGTATTTAAAAGTAAACTATTATTCATATTTGTATGCTAAAGTTAATGATTTTATACTTATAAATAATTGAATGTTTTACATGCAATACAAGTGATATTTTATTAGTGTGTAACCCTAATTGTGTGTATTCATAGTTCTCTCTCAACATAATGCATAGTTTTAGTCACATATAAATTGCAACCATTTTAAAAAATTGTTTTATTAGTAGGTTACATTAAAATTGTTTACTTTGTGTTTCATATAATTAGAATAGACGACCAAATGGGTGTATTCATATGTTCATATAAAATTTTGTGGTTATTGTAATAAAGATTTTTTAAATTGCACGGTCCTTGTATTTAGTGCATGTTACGTAGGCAAAAGAATGCTCGAGGTTTCTTATCTCATACATTTTTTTATTACTCATAAAGTAAACATGGTCATGTTCATTAACATTTATTAAGTTGATCATTATTCTGATCCAAACCTGTTTTTGAAGTAATAGTTTTGACACATTTTAGTCTTTTTTTCTTTTATCATTACTATTACCACCACCCAGAAAGTATAAACCACCTCTAATATAATAAAACCTAAAGTGCACTACGCAATCTTATAGATATTAACAAAGCTTATTGTTTCACAAATCGAGCACATGCATCTGACTCATTGCCTCTTCCAAACAATGAAAATTAAGCTAAATCTAAAACATACTAGATGAACCATCTTAAGTAGGCCCTAGTAGATTATGCTTAAACCAACTAAAAAATTCAAGTATATCTTAAAACTCAATTATAAGGTAAACTCCAAATTCATGTTTTCTCATCTACTATTTTTTGCTTCTTCTGCATATATATAAATATAAAAAAATGTAGAGAAAAACGTAGCTAGTTTGAGTTATTTTAACAAATTTTCTTTAATTATGTACACAAAAATGCATATTCTACAAAAGCATTATCGTTGCATAGATGAGAAATCATAAATGAAAGTTAGAATATGTTACATGCTTTTTATAACAATAACAAAATTCAATTCAATGTAACACAATCCCACTACTTTTTAATACTCATCCATTATATATTAAAAAATGTGGTGTTGTATTTTTTCTAAATATTTGATCATATTTTGTATTTTTAATGCATTTGAAAAGAAAAATGTGTTTTATTTTGTTATGTAGGCCTTAGTTACTAGGTATGTTGATCACACAATAAAACAAAAGCATTCCATAATTCCTTCAACATGTTTCAATTAGATTATAACCATCCTATAGATTTTTCTATTTTTCTAAATTTATATTAGAAATAATGAAATCTCTCATTTTTTATATTTTAGTATAACATAATAGTAATCCTTAGCAATTGTACTCTTCTTGGTTTTATTAAAAATGAATTCCATCTTCAGTTAAACATAATAAAATAATCTTTTTCTTAGTGCTATCAACAAAAGCATCATCTAAAGTAAAAATAAGAATGCACCATTGTGAATATAGAAGCAATGAAAAAAATTACAATTGAGAAACCATTAATCAATAATACTAAAATGAACATATACATCATTACTTTTATATGCATGTTTTCATAACTTCGATATATCTAATGCCAAGCTTTTCCCTAGCACAAGGCCTTTCAAAACACTATTATTGGACTTCTATCATTTCCGTTGTAAATTTCTTCATCAAACCCCTTAGCAAGTGAATGGTCAAAATAATTTATCTTGTAGACACACAACCAAATTAAATCCACATTATATTAGTTTTGTATCATAATTTAAGCTCTTTGAATGGTAAACATCACTTTTGAAAACTAACATCATTGAACTTGTGGAATCATACCTTACCTTTTAGCAACCTTTATTCTTAATTTCTTTTCCTTTTTTCTCTTTTCTAAATATATTAAGAATAATCATTTCCTTTCTTTCATCTTTTTTTAATGGCCATTATCATCATACATATTATTGTAACATGTTTTACACATCTATAATAAAATCATGATCATATGATGCTTAGTAAAATATAAGAAAACATAAGAAATACAAGCATGCATGTCAATCATCTTTGAATTTGATAGATTTCAATTCATTACTTATTATAGTTGACAAGCATTATAATTATAATACTAAGTATATATAAATGTATAAGCTTGCTATCTCAATTCTTGTTGTAAAGGTCTCCCCTTAAAATAGATATCAAATTATGTGCCTTTATATGATCCATATTTCCTTCATTTTAAGTATTTTACACTTACTACAATATATCTTTCCTAATTCCCAAGATTATTTCTCAATTCCCTTACTTGACTAGTTTAACTCTTTCCAATAATTTAACAACACTTCTCTCCCTCGTCATCTCTTTAAGCTGTCAACCACGATCAAAATGTTTTAATTTTATTCATAACACCCTCATCATCCATGGTCATCCTCTCATATACTAAATATCGATGCTTCATTTCACTTAAACAATTAAACCTCTTCAATTTAGTGACTTCTTGCCTTCATGTAACTTGGAATTTAATAGTTTTGCAAAAAATTAGGTTACTGTCATATCAATTTTGTTAATACAATAAGGTTAGGAAAATTAAAAAATAATTTTTAATCAAAATTAGGAAATTCAAAGATTTGTTGCGTTTTTTAAATAATTTAAACTTCAAAAGTTTAGCGGTTAATTTTGCATGATTCTTCTTGACAAACTCCACCTGTTTGCCAAATTTCATATTTTTTAATTGTATTTAATATTTGTTAATAATTTAAGGAAACCTAAAATATTTTTAAATCCTCATTAACTTTTGGTTCAATCACTATCACGCCTACTTTTTTAGACACAAAATATTTACTATGTTTATACTTGTAAATTCTATGCCTTAGTAAAATTTCCTAATTTAGTGAGTTTATGTAATATTTTTAATTATTTTAAAAACTTTTCAAGCTCATAAGTTAATCCTTATAAATCTTTGATCTTCTATTTTAATACTGAAAAGATTTTTTGTCAACATATTATCATTATATTCAAATAATTTATTTGTTTTATTTCTTAGTTTGTCTCTTTCTTTTTAGGGGTTGCTCCTTTAGTGGTATACAACTTTTGAATAATACGAAATGATACTTTAAAGTTTTCAAAAATACTTTCAAATTCTAAATAATTCAAAAGATCAATAATTCAATTTTCTTTATATTTTGGATATTATAAATCTTCTCTTCTTAAGATCATAAATCAAACCTATGATTATGATTTTTTTATTAATTTAAGCACATCATAATTTAAAATATTATTCAAATAATTGCCCTCACATTATGGTTGTTACAATCAAAGGGAACGATAGATCATGCTCTATCTTATTTAGTAGTTTGTTACGTTTCTATTAAGTTGTTAGTTTTTGTATTTTTGTAGTGATTTATGAGCTTACCTTTCGAAAGAATTTTAAATTTTTTATATTGATTTTGTTATAATTTTGAAAAAAAAATGTATATTAGTTTCATTATGATTTTTAAAAATGATCATGCTAATTGTTTTTTATTTAAAAAAATGTGTTTTCAAAATCAAAAGATAGAGAAAGAAATGACATGAGCCATAATTACTTTGTGACATTTTGAGGAATGTCATTTGATTTAAGTAATGCTAGAGCTATTTGTTAAATGATGATTTATTTTATCTTCTAAAGTTAGAGATGCAAAAATTTAGAACATTATGTAAACAATCTTTAATAAAAATTAGATCTTTAAAGACATGTAAAAAGTGTACCATGAGACTAAATAATTTGAAAGTAATTTTAGCACTTTATTGAGAAAGTTTCTTAACTTCATGGTCTAAAAAAAGGAATCTAAGTAAATCTAGACATGGTAAAGGATTTGATAAACATGCATTCCTAAAAAGCTCATCGAGATGCTCAATATCTAGCTAACAAAATTATCAGGTTCACCCTTTTTATTTTTAAGCATGGAGAGAAACTTCAACAATTCATCAAGCTACTCTACAATATGTTTAGACAATAGTAAATCGAACATTGTTAAAAGGCTTTCTAGAGCTTAATTGTTACTTATCTTAGGCTTCTATCTTGAGCAATCTAGTGCTTAGGGAGTCTTTATGTATATATCTAATTGCTTCAAGTTTGATAATTAACTCTGCTTTAATTCAAGAGAATAATGGGTTTCAACAACTAATCTATTATGTTACTCTCACTCAGAAAGATGTAGAGCTAAGATACTCTCTTATAGAGCATCTAACCCTAACTTTACTTATGTCAGCCTATCAGTTATACCAATGTTCACATCATAGATGTGATAACAGATAAACCCATGAGGCACATCCTTCAACCAATAGATGATATAAATAGGTTGCAAAAGTGGGTAATTAAGCATAATGAGTTTTAACTTAACTTCATTTCTTATTCGTTTGTGAAATCTCAAGTTCTAAAAGGTTTTCTAATGGAGAGAAACTCTTTTGATTTAAAACCTAAGACCCTTATAAACTTTTAACAACCTTTTTTGATGGAGCATTCATTTGTGACTCTTGTAGCATTAGTTCAATCCTTCTTAGCTCTTAGTAAGTGAAGTTTAAAAGTGGTATCATAATTGTTTTCATTATCACCAACAAGCAGGCTAAGCATGAAGTTTTGATTACAAGTCACTAGTTTTCTTCTGGGCAACAAATGAAGCACTTAAAAATCTTTAGTTGTTTCCAACTAACTAATAAGTAGTTTCTTATTAAAAAGTAAAGATTTACACTAAAATCCTATGAATACTAGCTTGGCCTATTCTCCAAAAGTATGATACTATAGATCTATTTTTTATTCATTAAGAACAAAACAAGAAGTGGATCTACTAGTTGATAATAGAGATTCTAGTGAAGACTTTTCTCATCCTAAGAAGTTGATTATTGAGTTACTAAATCGCCTAGTTCTTCGACCTAAAAGGCCTTCTTACTGATAAATCCCTATGACACTTATCTAAAGTTTGGGATTTTAACCCTTATAAAGTTAGATGTAAAAAAGGTCAAATGATACGTTAAATAATACTTTGGTTGATTAACAATATTATCAAAAAATCCTATCTCAAGTCATACACAAATGTGTTCATCTATGACATTTAAAATTTTACATCAAGCTAATAGTTATGTTTTAAAAAATTTTAGTAACTAAGACAACCTTAGATAAGTTTGACATATTATAAAAATAATTATATTATTTTGAAACAATAATTCTTAGATGAAATCATTTGAGAGCATAAAATATTAAGCATTTCACTAAGTGAAGAAAAAAATGCAATCTTTTAAAACTTCTCCAAACATCCTTAATCATAAATTTAACATGTCACACTCCCTCTTGGTTGACTTTATAAGAGCCCATCCATTACACATGGTCTGATCGAAAATGATGAGCTAATTACCCATCACTACGATGCTTTAAAGCTTTTTGTAGTGCTACCACCAAGGAGAAATAATAGTAATAATAATAATGATAATAATAATAATAAGGACAAGCTTGGCTAACACATTTATCGCATAAACTCTCTTATAAATAGATAGAGGATGATCTTGAGGAGAGAGAACAAAGTTGTGTTTATTTTCAATAAAAAAGACAAGAGAGAGATAGAGAGAAAGAAATTTGAGAAAGGGAGAGTGCCCATGAGAGGACACTTATGAGCTAAGGAAGCTTCCACAAAGCTAATACTAATGAGAAGAGCATATCATTAAAAAGTTGAAGTAAATCCAAAAAATATTTTTTCATGACAAATGAAGATGAGGGAGATGATGATAAGGGAGGAAGGAAAGTGTTTGGAAGAAAAACATCATGACAATATTATTAATAATTTGGGTAAATTCAACTAAGTTTGTTCTTATAATATTGATATGAATAAATTATCCCAAAATCAGGTCTTAGCTAACTACTAAATATTTAATGTAGGTGTCACTTGTGACCCAAAGACTACATCAGCATATAAAATTGACCAACTACTCAAGTTAACCCAAATGACCAACCAAACCAAATTGACTAATGCTTAATTTGACACCAAGTTGATCAATAAAAATTGTGTCTCTTGAGATAAGTGACTAATAAAGTTTACTATTAAGTTTAATAAAATTCTTTTACTCATATTTAATCATATTTGTGATACTTAGTTCCATAATTTGGTTTCATGCACAAATTTTATGGAACATAGCTTATGTTGAAGAATCATCATGCCATTAGATGATATTATTTGAGTAAATTAAATGCCAATCATGACAAACTCTAAATAAGTATAAAGATTATGTTGGAACTAAGTACATGATGAACAAAAGATATGAATATAGCATAAAATAATATACATAAGATGTCATGAGCACATGATAATGATATGTGATGATGCATATATGATGTTGGACATATGTCAATGATTATGAGATATTAGATATTTTGTAATTGATAATGTTGTGAAAACAAGCTAGACAAAATTAATGAAATTATATTAAAAATATTTGTAAGACTTTAAAAAGAATTGTTATATTATTATACTTCTTTGTTTCATGTATTGAAAATTGAAAGATAAAATCAAAGTTTTGATTATAATCAAGTGCAATAGACATCAAAATAAAGCAATGATACCAATTGATTGATATTATTTTAATAAGATGAATGAGATATTTGTGATAATCAAGTAAAGCAAAACTCTTTAATTAGTGCATTGATATTTTTGACAATCAGGTAAGACAAAATCTTTTGATTGGGCACTATTAATAATTTGTGACAACAAGATAATGCAAAACCATTTAGTTAAGCACCATGTATTAATATTATTTTTAACAATTGAGTTGGGAAAACCCCTCATACTAGTTATCATTATAGGGGTATCTTAGTTGCATATATTGATTTTCATATGTAAGCTTAAAGGACATGATAAAATAAGAGTTTTCATTATAATAAAGTTTACAATTAAATGGATAGTTAGGAAGTAATAAGCCCATTAAAAAGATCACAAAAATCTAGAATAAATTATATAGGACATTTTAATAACAAGACATTTTTATTGTTATACTTGATATAATAATGTGATACTTGATAACATTCTTATAGTTTATATGAAGCATGACGCCCCAATAATTGGATGGTTTCTCTCATTCTTAATTGTTATTATAAAGTCTCATGCACTTGCTTTGCTTACATTCTCATTACATGATATTTATTATTGCACTAATTGTTATGATTATATGAAAATTTTTTATTGACTTATATGAAGTGTCTTTTGAAGATATCATACAGATTCTGAGCTTCTTTGAATGTTACATTAACATGAATCATTAAAGTTATATCAATTAAAAAATTAATTATAATATGTTTTGATAACATGGATTTTTGGCTTGAAGTTATTTTTTTTTGACATAATAAGTCTATGGTAGACTTGCCTCTTACTATTCAATATTTTATAAAAAGGATAATTTAATATTTTCATATGTATATATTAAGGACACCATTGGTCCCGAAGAGTATGGATGAAAAGTGGTGAGAAAAAGAGTTTTTAAACAAATTTGAGTGCTTATGTATCTTTTTAATTATAAACTCATCATTTGATCAACTAAATAATTTTTGGTCATATATACATATATACATATACATATATATATATATATATATATATATATATATATATATATATATATATATATATATATATATATATATATATATATATAATTATCTTTGGTGGAAATAAATAATTAATAATAAGTATTAAGCCCTAGTGAACAAAGAAGAGGAAAAAATGTTTAAGAAACTAAGGCCATCACACCATCCTTTAGAAGTTAAAGATATGATCAAGTTGATCCATTCAAGAGAGTGTGATGGATGTGACTCTAACTATAAACTTACCATGAAGATTATGTATCAAGGATTTTTTTGACCAATAATGAAAAAATATTACTTTATTTACCAAAACGTGCAAAGGGTGTCAAGTTCATGCTCCCCTTTCATACTAATTATTCACAAAGATGGAAGAAATAATTATTTATTGGTTCACTGTTAGACTATGGTATGAATTTCCATTTTTTATTTCCAATTGCTAGAAATGGATGGAGGTTCCCCCTCTTTGTGGTTAACAACCATTAAAATGGATCAAAGTGAAGCCTCTTATTGGCAAGACTATTAATAGGATTTAAAGTTTTCTTTAGACAAACATTTATAATAGGTTTAATATTTCCATAGCAATTGTTACAAATGACACAATAATGTTCCAATCTAAGGAATTTCCAGATTTATGCAAAATGTATGGTTGGTTTTTTAAGTATGCCTCAACTTCTCATCCTCACATAGAAGGACAAGCCAAAGCAATGAACAAAGACATCTAAAAAATTCTAAAGCCTCGTCTTGATGATAAAAAATGTGGGTGGTTAGGTGAACTCCTCGACATATTGTGAGCGTATTGAACTACACATTCTGCAACACGTCAAGTTTTTCTAAGGATTCAAAGCTATCATCACTATCATGGTCAATCACTTAACAAGTTCAAAAGCTTGAACTTGAAACTAGCACATCAAAAGTTGGACCTAATCAAGGAAAAGTGTCTTAGAGACCATGCAAAGAAACTAAATATAAAGTAAAGTATGAAAAAATATTACATATTAAGAATTATCCTTTCAAGGTCAAAGATTTTGTTCTTAGACAATATAATTCTTAGACAATATAAGAGCTCTCAACACTAACAAAGCCTCCATAAGCTTGCTCCAAACTAGAAAGAATTGTACTTGATCAAGCATGTTCTGGGACCAAATGTCTATGAACTTCATAAAGAGGAAGATGTTGAGCTCCAACAATCAAAGAGTAAGGATCATTTAAAAAGGCTCTATATATACTAAAAGTTATGCACTTTTCTTCTTGTGCTAATATCAAAGGTATTATTTGATTTTCCCTAAAGTTATCAATAAAATTTCATACTTAACATCATGAGTTTACATTCTCAAGATTTTGTTAACTTAAACGAAGCCAAAACTCTTTGTTTAATTATAATATTTTGATATCTTAAGAACTAATAAAATTGTACTTTAAAAGTACAGACTTATTTGAGGGCTAACAAAAAAATTTTATCTTAAAAGAAGTCATCTCTTGAGCTAATTCATCAATCAAAAGTTATTTGATGTCCTATATCAAATTCCAAATTACTTGGGTTTTTATTTCTTTTAGTAGAAAATCAACATAACTATTCTCACTTGACATTGACAAATCAACTATTTAAGTTAATTACATCTAGTTTGTAGTTGAATATATTTCATCCTTACAAGTCAATGTTAGTGATGATCATTCAATAATTGATATTCTCTTAAGACATGAAAACCTCATGGAAAATCCATTTATTGTTAAGTTTCTTAACAAAACCTTATCAAGTATGGATCATCATTCGAGATATGAAATTTTATCAAGAAAATATAAGTCAAATCTATGTGAGTGTACTTAAAACTTAGGCCTTGAAATTTTTTAGTCAGACCATACATCATCCAAAAGCCTAGTCTTGCATTAATATTAAGCCCAAACCTACTTAAACAAATCCTCCAGTGGGTCACAATAACTCGAAACATGAAATGTTTAAGGGGCGATCCATATTTAGATATTATAGAGCTAGTTGTCAAGTTCTTTTGATGTTTATGTAGATAGTTATTTTTCATATGTTAAAAACCCATGAGAAAAGGCCCAATAAAAGTTATTAGCATAATCAGTCCTAATCATTTCTGTATATTAAATGGTTTTTGAGTAATGCTCAACTAATAAAAATGCAAGTGCCTTTTCATTACTTGAAATAACCATTTCAGCTCGCTTTGGTTCACATCATTTGAATCAAATTTTGATTGAGTTAGACATCTATGTGAACTTTTTATTACATGGATCTTCATCACCATTCCATAGTAAGCATGCTTTGAGAAGCATAAAACTTACTTTGTCTTTTTATGTCCTTCATTATTGTTCCATTGTGTGAAGGCTACAAATGGCAATAACAATTCTTCCTTTCCTTCCTAATTTCGTCACAAACCCATTGTATGAAGGTTAAGAGCTTTTTCCTTTTCATCTTATCATGTTGCAAAGTGAAAATCTTATTTATAACTTCTAAGTACCAAAGTATTTCCCCTTTGATCATACCATTCACTTGGGAAAAAAGTTTGTTTCATCTTGTCCAGTTTTGACTTGTCATTTACTCTCTCTCCTTTAAACATGAAACTCACTCTTGGAGATTGGATTCTTCAATTTAATAATTTTACCTTATGCTTAAGCTTTTAACTAAAACACCAAAACTTAGAATCTTTTCATGTAAGATAGCTCATTACTATGAATAATATAGCTCATTACCATGACTCTGTGTTCGGCAAAAAGAAGCAATAAAAAAGGAATAATAAGATAACTAATGGGACTTAACCAATTGCAGAGATCAAGAAAATATCAACCTTCAAGAACTATGAAAGCATGCATTGCAAATGGCATTAGCAGTTCGATCATCAAACCATACTTTTCGTCGATGAAGATCACACAGTACAACAAGTGACCTCCTCGCCCTTAGTTCTTCCTCTCCCTTCAAACAAGAAAACAAATATCAGTTATTATAATCAACAATACTAAGAAAAATTAGCAAAAATAGAGTATATATGCATCACACACCTGTAGTAATGAGAAAAAAATATTTTGAAGCTTCCTATTTTTTGCTTCATTTCTATGTTTTTTGTTCATGTACCGAATACAATGCACAACATAAAAAATGTAAATTTTTAGAGGATTCGATCACTAACGATTTGAAGGTCCATAAATAATTAAAAAGGCACATCCAACTCAACAATATGACCATACAAATAAGCAAAACATAATTAAAAGCATAAACTTTCAAAACAAACAAGAAAAATCAATAACATGCTAGAGAAATTTAATTTTTTTATAATCATTGGAACAACATAACTCTTGCAATACTAAATAGTATTAAGAAAAAAAATTCAATTTTAGTTGTTTTAAGATCATTTGGTTTAAGCCCATAAACTTTCATAGCTTTCAGATAGGCATTTGAAGTTGGTAAAATATTTCACATAGGACATTTCTCTTAGCTTATAGCATATACTTAAAAACCCCACTTATCCATCTCTCTTTCCCAATACTTTCAGTTGAGCTCTACGCAAGTCTATGGTGTATCTTTACATTTATCCCAGATGCCTCCAGACCATCTATTTCTATGACTTGTCCCTCTCCATTGTCCTCAAGATAGCCAACCCATGGCAATGTATGTCCAAAATTGTGTTAAATCTAATGCTTAGGACTTCCAAGAAGCAATGTGTTATATTGTCTAAATATACTAACAGATTAACAAAGATGGTTATATCAACAATGAGTTAATTGAAAAAACTAAGGATTCCTACAACATCATGCATGGATACGTATAAAGAAATAATTTCAAAAGGCTAGAATTAAATCATAAATTTGACTAAGTTAGTTAACATCATGATTCATAAGAAGATAAACATTACTATTGTTCAACAAACTAGGCACATTGTTAGAAAACTAAGGTATTACCAATTTTAGGATTCAAACATCAATACTTAAGTAAGAATTGAAATAGAAATGGGTTAGTACAATTTTGGATAAGTCTATGAAAGATAATATAATGAATGTTTATTATGAGATTAAAGAGCTTAATGAAGAACATAAAATGGTTGTAACAGTTTCTTATTATTACTTCAAGGAACAAAAACATTTTCTTAATTCTACAAGAGAATCATCATGAACTCAAATTAATTATTTATTATAATATTTCCCTCACATGCTCGAAAAGGAATTAGAAAAGGAAAAAAAACCAGCATTGCACATATTGAAATTATGAAAAACATGTATAACAAAGAAAGAATGAGTGTATAAGGCGGCTTTATATTAATAAGGTATTGGAAAAGAATAAAACGAAATTAAAATTGCATATATTTAAAATAATTTCGGACGCCTAAGGAGAGCATATTAAAGACTTCTTAATTACAATCGAATTTCATTATGGCTATGCTTTAAGTCCTTTGATGTGTTCGTAAACTTAATTTCAAAAATGTTTTTTACCTGTGCACCAAAAGCATCAAAATCATTTTGAAAATTTCTCACAACTCCCATTTTTGCACATAAAACGATAATGCTTCAAAAGTACTTTTGCACTTCTTCTTTCATCAAAGTTTCTGACAACATAAGCAATGAAAGACAGCTTCAATTTTACACTAATTATTGACGTAATTAAGAAATTCAACATAAACCATTAATATGCATTTTGTTAGTAATTTAATACCAATTGATAAAACTAAGTAAACAGATAAAGCAAAACTGAGACTAAGCAAATAGATTAAACAAAACTAAGTCTATGAACAATGACTCCGAAGTTTAAATGGTATAGCATTTTTAGTTCTTATAAAAAATATATGGAATTAATATTTAGACAAGCAATTCCAAAAACATATTGATTGTAATAGTTATCATAAACAAAAGAAATAATACAAAATTTACTTATTTTGAACCTATACTTCAAAATGATAGAGAAATTAACAAAAAAAGTCACTAATATGATCTAAGCATTGAACAAATAAGATGAAAATAAAACATACTTCTAAGTGTTGTGTAATCAAAATATCACACTAAAGAATAAAGGCAAAATTATAAGATTACATGGTATCAAATGTCAATATGTGAGTACAAAAACACAAATAGAATAATTGTTATAGAGATAAAGCTTTAAAGTTTGAAGAGTAACTTACTATAAAGGAGAAGGTTGGCATTCTACCAATTGAAGACAATTCTAAAGAAAATCAATCTAGATGGTTTGGTTATATTAAGAAGTTTACTTTGTGATTCTATAAGAGAAGTAGATTACTGAATTCTTTCCTATAAAAAAGTAAAAAATATAGAACAAAAAAATGACTATTGACTATTAGAAATGGACTTAACAACTTTGGAGCCAGAAGAAAAGCAATTAATGAATAGAAAAAATAGCATCTTAGAATCAATGTATCTGACCTCACTTGATGTGTTAAAGAACTTATTCTTGTAGTTATAATAACAGAATATGAATTTAGTGTTTGCAACATAAACCTTTTTAATATAAGAATCTAGCAAAAGAAATATACTGCCTCACAAGAAAAAGCTAATATTCTATATTTAAGAAATCATGGGAAAAATGACTATTTTGTTCTTTGCAGAGGAAAATCAAACTTTTACCTGGATCAACAATAAGAAAGACCTAATCAAGTCTAACAACTTATCAATAATTATAATCTTCTCTTAAAGCTCAATGAAGTGGAAGTTTCCCATTTTCTCTAATGCCCAGTTCAAAATATAACTTTAACCAGTACAAACAAAAGATATTTCCACCCATTAAAATGCTGAATAGAAATATGTTGAACAATGGTGACCCTCCAAATTGAAGTGTACCAAACACTATAACAGATTCGTCCAAAAAATAAATAAAATTAAATAACAAACCTTCTTATTGACAAGGAGGATGAAATCTTGTGCTTGATTGTAACGAAGGGAAGCCGGGAGGGTCCGAACATTGAATTGAAGGAGATGAGAGACAAATGGGGAAATCCAGCGAGGCGTCGGGGATAATATGGGGTCATGTGAGACAGGAACATCGTGAGGTCACCGAGATTCTTTGAGACCACCAGGTCCAACGACGAACTGAACTTGGATTGCTGAAGGAAGAGATGTAGGGACGATTCAAAGTGGCTGTAGATAAGGAGAAGCTCTGCCTCGTATCCTTCTGGGTCAAGCTTCATCCTAGATTGAAGCAGAGGAAGGCTCAGCCTATCGGCTACCTTTCCAGATGCAGAGAAGGAATCCAGTAAGAGGAGGTTTGCCACCGTCACCAGGTCTACAGATCAATTAACAAAACCTTAGTCGAAGGGAAGCTCAAAAGAACCAAGCTAAGGAGCTTAGGTGGTTTCGTGTTGGCAAATGTTTAAATAAAAAAGATAATTACTATATATTAATAATTTAATAAACAAAAGAAAAGAGTATTGTTTTGAATTTCATTGGCGACACAAGGATTGCTCTATGCGTTAGTACGAGATTAAAATTTTTAAAATATTTTAATAAAATTAAATTTAATAATTTATCTAATTAAAAGATTGGGGTATTATTACTAAATTTTTGTAACGATAATATTTTTTAATTTTATTATTATTAAATAATAATCTATCAATAAACACGTCTTTATGGATAAAATTTATTATAATTTTAAAATGCATAAATGTGCATCATAATTTTTTGTCATCAGTCTGCAATATAGTTATATGATAAATAATAGAGATGTAAAGTTTGAGAATCTTTTGATAAAAGTGAAACTCTTGATATTCTTTTACTTAATATTAGACTCTTAGGATTCAACAGCTTGAGGTTGGACAATTAAGAGTTAGTTGTCATCGCCAGCAATGCGATCGCCTAAGGAGATAATGCACATGATTCATCCATCTCATACCCATGTCTTGTGCATTAATCATAAACCACCATTGCTCTCAAGACAATGCTTCTGGCAAAGTTGGCACCTAAGGAGGTAAGTGCAAAGTTTATTAACAATGTCTTAGGTCACCACATGCAACACAACCTCCAAGGAAACAAAAGAAGAAAGATATATTTGGTCATTCTTTGTAGATGCACAAACTCAAATAGTAAGTGACACTTAGGGTTTAATTGAAGGCAATAAATATGCCTACTTGAAGAACAAACACGTTTCTTAAGAGAAATAGAATTTTAGTTTATTCTCCTGGTTTTTCTTGTCCTCCATTGTGATCCTCGACCTAGGAGACCCCAAGTTATTACTTAATGTTTTTTATAATTGCACACAATAAGGATTTTTACTAAGTTTTTGTCGATTCTCTTGTTCATATCTAACTTGTTGATCAAGAATATTATACCCAATTCCATTGTATCATGGAATATAACTTTCACATATAGTTTTTATCATTTCATCAAATGTTTCGTTTTGATTTTTTATATATTATAATGCAACACTAAATCTTATGTCATATGACATTTACATCACATTGATTTGGTTACATTACATTTCTTCAATACATCACATTTCTCCTTTAATATATATTTCCTTTACATTAAAATTATAATTTATTATGATTTATCTTTATTTACTTTGGTAATGTAAAGTTTTCTAAACTAGGTTTGATCAAGAAAAAACAAACATCTTTGGATTCGTTTTCATGAGCTCTATCAAATGAATTATTCATTTTGATATTTTTAAATATTTTTTAAGAATTTTGGGAAACTTTACCAAATGTTTCGATTCATATATGATTCGACTATTGAGTTGTTACACTTGACATCCTAACTATCTTGGAGACTAACTTTGTCATACAATTTATATCATTGTTTCAAGTTTTCACTTAGATTTTCATGTATTGTAACGATACTCTAAATAACCCTCTAGGGCCTTCACATCGATTTGCTTTTATTATATATATATATATATAATATTCAAAAAGTTATTTATTTTTGTATTGTAAAAAAGTTATTACTTGATATTTTGGTATTCCTAAAAAAAATATTATAATTCTTATCTAATTTGACAATCATGAAAGTTATACTCAATCTCTGGTGTATATTGGAATGCAACTTTTTTGCAAACTTTATCTCTCGTGCTACATTCATATGTTCTTGTTTTTCTTATATTATATCGCTTTAATTTGTATCATTATAAGTTTAAAAATTATTTACTTAATAATAAAATAATAACTTATGATTATTCATGCTCTTTTATTTTGATATATCTTAATAATAAAATATGAGGTCTGATTAAGATGAAACAGAAGTCATTAAACTCGACTTCACGGGCACCATCTAATTAAAAATTCTTTTTTTATTATTTTAAAATATTTTATTTTTGATCATTTTGGCACTCTTTACGAGGTATTTTATTTTCTACCTAATTTGACGATTGAAAATGTTACACCAACCACCAAATCAACTTGAAATTAAATGTTCCTATACAATTTATCTCAATCCTTTAAATTGTTTGCTTTGATTTTCTTACATTTCTATGAAGCTCTAAATCTTCTCTCTTGTAACCTTACATCACTATAGTTTTGTTGTATTACATTATTTTAATTTATCTGACCTTAGCTTTTGACATATATTTACATAATATTAAAATAACGATTAATTATTACTTTTATTTAATTAATTTGGTAATTTCAAAAAATTATAAACAAGTTTCAATGGAGATGAAACAAATACCATTATTGTCACCTTATAGAGTTCCACTCAATTAAAATTTCATTTCTTGTCATTTTAAAAAAATTATTTTCGAAGTGTTTATATGCTTTACAAGTCATTTCAATCCAAACCTTATGTGATAGTCAATGATACTACACTAGATCTTCTTAGAATCTTGGATCACAATTTTTCTATAATATTTATCACTTTTCCATAAATTTTTTTATTTGATTTGGTTATATTGCTTATTAACTTTACATCTCCTCTAATGTGAGCTTTTAATCACTTTTATTAGTTCTAATACATTATTTTAATTTAACACATTTCAATTATAATATATATTTACTTATTATTAAGATGATAATTTATTATTATTTATGCTTATTTGTTTTTGTAATTCATATTTTCTATAAAATGTGTTTTGAACGAGATGAAAAAAAGTTGGTTTTATTTTCTCCATATGCTCTATCTAATTAAATATTTATTTTAATATTTTTATATATTTTTATTATATTTTTTTTATACTTTATAAGATATTTTTACTCATACTTGATTCCATCATTGAGGATGTTATACTTGATCTCCTTAGTACCTTGGAGGATAACTTTACCATACAAGTTTTTTTAAATAATTTAGCTCATTTGATCAAAGATTTTTCTTTAGTTTGGATATATTATTATGAAACTCTAACTCTTCTATGGTGTGACATTTACATAATTATTATTTAGATATTATAAATTCTTTTAGTTTACCTTATTTTAGCTTTATTATATATTTATCAAATATTAAAATACTAATTTATTATTATTTACACTTATTTAAATTGTTATTTTATAATAAATCCAAACAAGTTCTAATTGAGACATATCAAACATCATCACCTATCTAGTTTAATAAGTTTTATAAATGTAAATATTTTATTATCCTTGGTTTTTGCATTCTTATAAGATATTTTGATTCTTACGAGGATGTTGCACACATCTTCCATAGTATTTTTGAATGCAACTTTTTCGAAATAATTTCTCTTTTCATAAAAAAATATTTTATTATATTATGGTGAAACTCAAATTCTCTACACATGTAAATTTAATATCACTTAGATTTTGTTCTATTATATATTTTTTAATTTATTCGATTAGTATTTTGGAATACAACTTTTCTCAAATAATTTATCTCATTTCTTGAAATGTTTTACTTTTATTTAGTTATATTTTTTGAAACTCAAATTATCTACTCATGTAAACTTAACATCTCTTTGACTTGGTCATATTTTATTGTTGCTATTTATAAACTTTTTAATTTTTATACATATTTACTCTTATTTGTCATTACAATTCACAGCAATTCCAAGCTAAGTGTGACAAATATAAAATAAATATTATTGAACTCGTCTACAAGATATCTATTTTGAATTTAAATATTTTATTTTCTAAGATTTTTGTTTGCTTTTTATGATATTTGGATTTGTATCATATTTGGATTTCTTGAAATGTTTCAATTTTTTTTTGTTATATTTCTATGAAACTCAAATTATCCACTCATGTAAACTTAACATCACTTTGATTTGGTCATATTTTATTATTTCTATTTATAAACTTTTTAGCATTAATACATATTTACTCTTATTTGTCTTTACAATTTACAGTAATTCCAAGCTAAGTCTGACCAAGATAAATAAATATTATTGAACTTGTCTACACGAGATCTATTTTATTAAATATACATTTTTTGAATTTTAAAATATTTTATATTCTAATTTTTGTTCGCTTTTTAAGACATTTGGATTTGTATAATTGAACACAACTTTCTCGTAAAATTTATCTCGTTTCTACAAATGTTTCATATTGATTTAGCTATATTGTTATGCAACTCCTATCATGTGGCATATATATCATTTAGATTTGGTTTTGTTAAATAACTTTTATTTATATCATCTTTGCTTTAATAAATCTTCATTGAATATTTAAATAATAAAAGATTATTATTTGTGATTATTTATATTGATAATTTGTAGAAATATTAAATAAGGCTTGATTAAGATTAAAAAAACCTTGTTAGTCTCATCTCACCGAGCTCTCTTTAATTAAATATATTTTTTATATTTTTAAATATATTTTTAAATATATTTTTAAGATTTTTGCATGTTTTAAAATATTTTTTGATTTATACATGACTTAATAATCGAGGATACCATACCTTATCACCGTGGCATCTTAGAATGTAATTTTCCTATATAATTATCATATTTCTTCAAATTGTTTTTTTTTGATTTAGTTATATTACTATATAACCTTAAGTCACCTCTCCTATGAGGATTACATCACTTTGATTTGGTTAGATTATGTTGACTTGATTTATCTCTTTTTTAGTTTAATATATGTTTTCTTAATATTGAAAAGTTTTATTTTTATTATTATTTATTAATTTCTTCTTTTATAACAAAAGTCATTGGAGTCATTTAAACAAGCTTTACCTAATTAAAATTTCATTTATGTTTTTTTAATTACTTAGTTTTAATAGTTTAGCATGCTTTATGAAACATTTCTATTCATATCTTATTTGATGATCACAGATGTTACACTATCTCCTTAGATTTTTTGAATGCAACTTTCATATACATTTTAATTCTTTTCTTTATTTTGTTATGTTATTATCAAACTATAATCTTCTTTTGTGTGGGTCTATCTTACAAAGATTCAGTTATATTACATTGTTCCATTTTATCTCTTCTTAGCTTTAATATTTATTTATTTAAAATTGAAATAATATTTTGTAAATGTATATGCTTATTTTTCTGGATAATTCACAATAATCCTATACAATGCCTGATCAAAATATAACAAATATCATTAGACTCATCTCAAAGAGCTATTTTCAATTTAATATTTATTTTAATATTTCCAAATGTTTCATTTACTTAGCTTTTTGAATTGCTTATGAGACATTTTGATTTATATCTTATTTGATGAACCATGGTGTTACGTTCGAATTCATTTGATTTGGTTATATTATATTTTTTAATTTATCATATTTTAGATTTATTAAATGTTGAAATATTAATTTATTTATTTTTTATAGTTATTTAAATTTGTATTTTTCAAGTAATTTAAAATAGGAAAAGTTTGAGAGAGAACAAACTTGTTTACACTCGTCCCGATAAGTTTTGTCTAATTAAATATTTATTTTTTAACTGTTCAAAATATTTTTATTTTAATAGTTTTTTAACTGATTTTATTTGACCTTGTTGTATTATATTTTTAATTTATCTTATTTTATATTTATTGCATATTTATTAAATTTTAAATTATTAATTTATTTAAAGAATTTAAAATGTAGAGATTTTGTAAACAAAAAATTGTAAAGTATTAAATTTTTTGAGTAACCTGATTTTCTCTGATTTTGGTTCCATTAAAACACTGATGTGTATTTGGTTTATCTCTACTAACTTTAGCAAAAAGAAAATGGTTAGTGGAAACCCAATCGAGGTTCGAGGGTGTAGGCACAGGTTTTTGTTGAAGCACCTAAAAAATCTTGTGTGTATTTCGTTTATTATTGAGAAACTTTATTTCATCAATAAAAAAAAAATTGAAGGTCTAAAAGTTTTTTACTTATTTTTGGAAATGAAAATTTTTTTAAATAAACAATTCACTCATCCCCTATTATTCGTTATGCCTCAAATGTTTTACGATAAGTTAGACATCTACTTGGTTTTATTGGACATGTTAATTTCCTATTGTAATATGATCATTATGTTGTTTGATATGTTTGGCTTCACGTAAAATTGATTTCAAAGGTTAAGCATATTTTTTCATTTGTTTTGGATATGTGAGCATACCAAATGTTTTGAAACATAATGTATTTATGTAATTTTTTATAGAAAGTACATTTCAAAATTAAAGTATTAAGAAAAAATAAAAAATTAGAGGATGTGACACATGACCCCAAGAAAGACAAGCTTGGTGAGCAAAACTTTGCTCCAATCTTATGCAAATCAAGCAACATGATTACATTATTGTACATGTGTTGCAAAGAGACAAAGATGATTGATAATGAAACAATTGATAACATTGAGATTAATAATTGGATTCAATTATTAGACAAGTTAACTAAGGTATTTAATGAAGTAATCTAAAGCATCCAACATCCTCAAGAAGTTGGTTATTAAGGGCCATATATTTGACACTTACAAGGATAACATACTTGATTGTTAAGACAACCTTATCGAGTTTGGATAAAGGATTATAACAATCTCTTCCATAATCTTTACTATAAAATAAAATTTTTATTTTACTAAACAAAATACTTATAATATTATCCAAATTATCCATTTAGGTACAACGTCTTAAACTAATACCTAAGCCACCAAACACAAAGTATTAATGACACTAAATAATGTGATGAGCCAATAAGTATCTTGAACACCCTATGCATTCCAATGGAACTATATATTCATATAACATAAGGATAATGTTTTAAGAAATCTCAATATTATTTTTTTATTTAATTTTAGTTAATCTAAACTTATTTAAAATATCATGCCATCTCTTAAAATAAAATATATATATTATATTTCTAACATAAACAAGTTCTCATGCTATCTGTTTGATTTAATGTATGTACCTTATCATAAAATAAACATATAAAAGATCCAAAAAATTTAAAAACTATGAGCCAATGTAATACAAATACTTCTTATCAAGATAACTATGTCATATATAAAATAAAGAATATAAAATGGCTTATAAGATATCTTAATTTAAGAATAACTTATCTATTAATTTAATATTATATTTATATTAACATTATAAAAATTTTCTACCTAAATTTAAGGTGAAGATTCTTAATCCACTTTCCTTTTCTTTTAGTTTTTCTACAAAGTCATAGATGCATGCACATGAGTTACTATATAATCTTTAATAATGAAAATATCTAAAATTCCTTAGGATTATATAACCCAAAGTATTCTCTCTACTTTCTCTTGAACTACAAAAACATCAATTATATGAATCCCCCATCGTGTTGCACAATTTGCATCTCACTAAATCATTGTTATTAATTTTTCACATATTATATTATATGACCTCTCCATCAAATAGTGTGATTCCTTCAATTCCTTATATATGGTTATCAGAATCCCTTCTTACTCTTTGACCTTTATCTAATCAAATTGTATGAGAAGCTCATGGTACATTATGATCGCTCCAACAATGATATGATGAGATTGTTGGACCACACAATAACCTTTCTTCATGAACCAACTTAACTCTAATTGTATTATATATTCTCTTAATTGTATGATATGTTTATTAACTCCTTAAACAAATTATTGATAATCATATTGTATATTAAGTCTAATCATATAGTACACTCACCTCCAAAAAATATCATAAGGCCTAAATCAATTATATTTTGCTATATGATAACTCTAAACCCCCTTAATTAGTTATCATAGAATTCTTAACTTGTACAATAAAATAAAACCACTAATTCCTTTATAAAAATGAATAAATTCAATAAAAAATATAATTTCAACTATTTTTCTATTTTCAGTCATTGTAGTAGCTTTCTAGTACGTTCTTCCCCTTCTTTATTCATATAGTAATATTAAGTCTCCTTTTTGTCTTCCTTACTATCCTTATGACCAACACAATTTTTTCTTCTCTTTCTCGTTGTTCTCTTGAATTGAGACTTTCTTCTTCCCTTTTCTCTTTAGTTTCTCTTTTTCACCTTCTCTTTCTCCATTTTTCTTTCATTAGCTACACCTCTAAACTACCTAAAACTTTTAGTAATAAATTATTTAACAATAATCTTATTAAAGATAATTGGCTTAAATTAAAATAATTTATTTATCATTTCTTTCTGCCATAATTTGTCCTAAACCATTAACATGAAAACTTACCTCATCCTCCAAATCTGTGGAATAGGTAAAAATGGAATCTGAATCACATTTGGTGGCTTTAAAGGCCATCGGTTCTTCCTTCTTCCTTTCATGCTTTAACTTGCTTGTAGAAGCCTCTTCCATAAGTCTCCTAGTCTTCTATTTCGACAGTGAGAATCTCGAAGGAGTTCATCCAATGAAAGTTTGTTCAGATCTTTAGTCGCTTTAATTCTCGTTGCAAGGAGATCATATTCCTTTGGAAGGATTATCAAAATTTTCCTAACTAGGTCACCATTTGAGAATGTCCTTTCAAGATTTATCAAGCCATTTATTATGTCATTAAATCTTAAAAACATACTTTTAATACTCTCACCAGGATTCGTTCTAAAAAGCTCATAGTCATGGGTGAGGATGTTGCCTTCGTCTCTTTCACTTGTGAGGTGCCCTCATAAGTTACTTCGAGTTTTTTCCACACCTCAAATGTCGTATGCAAATTTACAAATTGTGTAAATTCACTAGGACAAATTCCACGTTTAAGAAAGTTCAAGCCCCTTGCATTTAATTTGGCCAAAGTTTTATGCTCAACATTTAGCTCACTAAAGTTCTTAACCTCATTAGTAAAAGAATTTCTAGGAAGTTCACAAGGCTTAGTCATAACTTCCCATAATTCTAAATCAATAGATTGAATAAAAATTCTAAAACAGTTTTTTGAATATAAGTAAAATTCTCCTTTAAACAAGGGAGGCCAAATTGAAGAAAAACCTTCACACAAGGTTGCACCCATATCAACCAAAGAGGAAGCCATAAAACCAAAAATCACAAAAGCATAAAGAATGTGAGAAAGCCTTCACTTAAACAAGTGGATCTCCCACGTGATGTTACTCACGTAATTTGGGATTCCTCTCTCTAACACTAATTGAAGTTCTTTATGCTTAAGACAATCACAACAGAATGGGGAATTGTGGTAAATAAAATTTTCTTTAGATTTTTTGTTTCAATTAAAACTTAAATCTTTTAAGCAAGAATAAGAAAGAATAGTACATAAAAGATTTTTAAGGTGGTTCGACTCAAAATTGAGCCTACATCTGCCCCCAACCAGTGTTGGGAAAAGAACACTAGAATCACCAAATCACAAGCGAGGTTTTTTGTACAATTCACCTCAAACCTACTTAGAATTTTATCTACGGCTAATCTCGAACCTACTTGAGTTTTTCTGGGCTCAACTCAAACCCATAGCTTTTGCACAATTACCGGGATGCCCTTACCCCAAAGAAAGAAATACAAAAAATTGAAAAAACTTAAGACAATATTAAGAGAAATATGAGGCACACACAATACTGTAAAGAAGGAGGAATAGAGATTGAAAAATAGTTGAAGCAAAAACCTCCAATTTTGGCTTCCTTCTTGCAGCTTTCACTTTGTGACATTGGAAGCACAGTATGCACTTAAAAATGCTCGATATTGTGATTTGAAAGCTTTAAAATCTTAGCAATGGTAACCTCTAGGAGTTCTTCATCATTCCTTATTTATAAAGCTTAATTTGAGTTCTAAATCCACTCCCAATGGTTCTAAAATGAACTAGCCATTTCGGTAATGGACACAAAGCAGTCACTGTTCGATTTGGAGCCTAAATTAGACGTTTCTGGTTGAATCTTGAGTTTATCGTTTGAGATCAATCCTGGCCGTTGGATCTAAGCGGCCTTAATCTGGGCCATTGGATGGCACGTTGGTTGTCCTGCATGTATTAAAATAATTTGTCCAGAAATCAACTAAAGTAGAAATTTACTGCAGTCGTTCTGTATCCTCTTGTAGATCTGGTTTGGTTTTAAATCTTCTGCTTGGCGTTTTACTTTGTTATCATGTAGCGATTTACCTTGATTAATCTAAGCCATCCAATCGTGCCTACCCTTCCACCTCCTTTGATGATCTAATGGAAGTTTAGTCCCACATCATCCAAATGTCTTTGCCATTACCCTCTATAACACTTTCGATTCAATAGTCTCTCGAGCCGTTTGGGGTTGGATCCCCCCTTCCTCGACCAAGATTTCATCATTTGGTCCTGGTTGGCTTGATTTCGCACATGCTCTGGTTAGCTTTCTTTGCGGGCTGACTTTGAACTTGTTCAGTTCTGCAGCTGTGGGCTGATTTCTCACTTATTCAGTTCAACAGCTCTTCCTGTGGCCTTTGGGCTTCGCTCGCCCCTTTCGGGTCTTTCAAACAATTTTTACTTTATTTTATTTTTAAAATCCTTAAATCCTTGACGGATCAGCCATCGGGTTGGGTCGACCTGCCCCACGCTACTGTGAAAATTCTCAAGACTAAAGTGGTTTTATAATGTATTGTGAGAATTTTTGTGTCAAAATTTTGAATATAAGTAAACTAAAAAAATTTTATATTATAATAGTATTACAAGTGTCCTAAATGACTATGAAGTGAAATTCATGAAAAATTATTCCTAAATAATATTAAAAAATCAAAAACCAATGTCTATACTTTTCATCAATAATGCTTAACCCAAAAAACAAAATTTAAAAATTATTAAACTTATAACATTTTCAAATAATAATACTACTAGTGTGCCACATCATATCAAAATTTGGACATATCAAATTCAAGAAAAATAAAGAGATTCAAGTATAAAGATTTTGGTGCATGTCATCAATTTCCTTGAACATTGCCATCACTCCAAGAGCCTTGAAGAAAAAAATTTTAGACAACTAATGTTCATTGCTTGACTTAATTAAATATTAACAATTTCACTTAAAGCAAGCCTATATGCAATACAAACATTTATACTTGACTCATCAAAAATAAGGGTGTAACAGAAAACTCAATATTATTTTTTATTTAATTTTAGTTAATCTAAACTTATTTTAAATATCATGCCATAACATAAAATAAAAATAATATATTATATTTCTAATATAAACCAATTCTCATGCAATTTATATGATTTAATATATGTACCTTATCATAAAAAAAACATATAAAAGATCCATAGAAATTTTAAAAACTATGAGCCAATGTAATACAAATACTTATCAAAATAACTATGTCATATATCAAAATACAATATATAAAATGGCATATAAGACATCTTAATTTAAGAATAAATTATCTATTAATTTAATATTTTATTTATATTACATTATTAAACTTTTCTTCCTAAATTCAATGTGAAGATTCTTAATCCATTTTTCTTTTCTTTTGGTTTTTCTACAAACTCATAGATGAATACATATGAGTTACTATGTAATCTTTAATAATTAAAATATCTAAAATTCTTTTAAGTTTATATAACCCAAAGCATTCTCTCTACTTCCTCTACAACGAAACATCAACAATATGATTCCCTTATCGTGTTGTATAATTGGCATCTCACTAAATCATTGTTATTAATTCTTCACTTTTTGCATTATATAGCCTCTCCATCAAACAGTATGATTCCTTCAACTCCCTATATATCATTATAAGAAGCCAATCTTACTCCTTGTCCTTTATCTAATCATATTGTATGAGAATCCCATGGTACGATATGATCACTCCAACTATGATACGATGACATTGTTGGACCACACAATAAGCTTTTTTCTTGAACCAACTTAACTATAATTGTATTATATATTCTCTTAATTGTATGATATGTTTATTAAATCCCTAAAAAAATTATTGATAATCATATAGTAGGCTCACCTCCAAACAAAACCATAAGGCTTAAATTCAAATATATTTTACTATAAGACAACTCTAAACCCCCATAATTAATTATCATAGCATTCTTGTACAATAAAATAAAAACTCTAATTTCTTCATAAAAATGAATAAATTCAATAAAAAATCTAATTTCAACATTGTTTGCCCTATTTTCACTCATTGTAGTAGCTTTTTAGTATGTTCTTCCTTTTTTTATTCTTATAGTACCAGTAAGTCTCCTTTCTATCTTCCTTGCTTCTCTCCTTATGACCAACACAATTCTTTTCTTCTCTTTCTTGTTGTCCTCTTGAGTTGAAACTTTCTTCTTCCTTCTCTTTATTTTCTCTTTTTCTCCTTCTCTCCCCCCATTTTTCTTTCGTTAGCAACATCTCTAAACTACCTAAAACTTTTAGCAATAACTTATTTAATACTAATCTTGTTAAAGATAATTGCTTAAATTAAAAAGTATTATTTTCCATTTAAATATTTATAATATATATATATATGTATTGTCCAAAAAATTGTAATTAATTATGTAGGCCATAAAATTTTATTAGCACACTACAATTATATTCTTCAAAGAGAGTTCTTTTTAATTGAATGCGCTAATAAAATTTTATTTTCATTTAAAAATATGACACTTCTCAAAATAAAATTATGATTATTTTCATTTAATTAATAAATGTATTATTTTAAAAAATAATTTTATTGTTATTTAAATTCTCATAATTACAATTATATTAATCAAATCTCTAGATTTGTAATATATTATATAAAGCAAAATTTTAAGATATTATAAAAAAAAATTCTATTTTTGCATGCATTATTTTATGAAAGCATATATATTATCATCCATATCACGAAATATAAATATTATTAAAATATAAAATGATATACTAATAAAATAATAATCAACCTCTTAGAAAAATCATATTCTATGTAAGAGTAAAAAATAAATAAATAATATGCAAAAAAATCTTAATTATGAAACATTTTATGTATTAATTTAATATTGTGCATATATCATAATTACGTGTTTTACTAATTGAATGTAGGACGAAAACATCTTTTTCAAATTATTTTTTTATTTTTTACAAATATAAACATGCATATTTATCACCAAATACTTTTTAAATATATATATATATATAGACACACACACACACACCATATTTCTTATGATTATTTCACTCAAATTATCATCTTTATTTTTCCCCTACTATAGTATTAGCATGCCATTATTTATACTTAATGTATTATGTATTTTGTAAAATTTTTTAATAGCATACCATACATTAAATTCATTGCCTTATATGTTTTACGTAAAACCACTCTACGGCTAATCCTATATTATTGTTGATTCCTTAACTTTTATAACCTAATGTACAATATGTTGAGCATCTTGTATGGCATGCACAAATCTCGTATAGTGTACTCTAATACAATTGAATAATATTTGCCTCTACAACCTTAATTGCAATATGTTATGTAATTTCTAGATATCATTATAGAAGAATATTAAATAAGATGATATATTTTTAAATAATAGAATATTTAGGTATTTTATAAAAATGACATGTTGAAACTCATGGGGAATAAGATTTTCAAATTCTCAATAGTCATGGTACAGGTAGGATAAAAAATGATTTTAACTACCCTCACTTCCCAAGCTTAATTCAATGGGGAGCTTTGAAGAGTTCAGGTCATCATGACCTTGTTTTCTTGGCTTATAAATAAGTCTAGTAGGCCCAATCCAATGAGCTTTTTCATATAAGAAATTTTAGAAGAAAAGTTGTGCCATTGAGGAGAGTTGCAAACGTTTGAGTCATTGATGATGTAAGTTTTTTAGAATGACTGTAAAAAAGATTGAAAGGTATTAAGGAAAGGATGTTAACTATCTAGCGGTCTCCCACACAAGCAAGGAATTTATTTAACCTTTGCGTGTCAATTATAAATTGGAGGTGTCCCCTAAACAAATATATATTTCGTGCTATTTTGACACGAGAAAGTTGATCACGTTTTGACTGTTGCTCCAAACTTGCTGGGGTTTCCCGTCAAATATATATTCACACCCACCTACTAGAAAATGGAGCAGGGAGATCGAAATGAATGGAGAAAGTGAAATTATTTTTACTTTCTGCAATTAGTTGATCTCATAATAGAGACAAAATTAATGGATATTTCGAGAAAATATAAGAAACTCTGGAGCAAGTTGGATGTACGTATTTTGATAATAGTAAGCCTCGCCACACAAATTGTGCTCATCTTCCTTGGACGTTTGAGAAACACCTCAGCATCGAGAGCATGGATAAGGATGGTTGTTTGGAGCAACTATCTTTTGGCCAATTGGGTTGCCAACTTCGTTCTTGGCCAACGAAGCAGCAGCATGGACGACAATAGCAACAACTCCATCCTTACATTCTGGGTGCCTTTCCTTCTGCTTCACCTTGGTGGCCAAGACACCTTCACGACCTATTCAGTGGAGGACAATGAGCTGTGGGCTCGACACCTTCTTGGCCTCGCCTACGAGCTCATCATTGCCGTCTATATTCTGTTCCAATCTCTTCCAAGTAACCTCCTGCTCTCTCCCACCATGCTCGTATTCTTTGTCACCATCACCAAGTATGCAGAGCGGTCTTACTCGTTCTACCGAGCCTGCAAGAACAGGTTTTCGTAGCTCTGTGGTCATCAAGCAAGCAAAGTCAATTAAACCAGATTTCTTCCAACCGTAGGACAATGGTAGCACGTGTGCAAGACAAAAATGAAAAAGACGAATTGAGTGCTTCAAAAGGAGCTGTCGATATATACTTGGTTTGCAAGCCTTTCTTCGTGGACGTTATTCCAATTGTGGACATATACAAGGTAATTGAAGACATGTTGAAGGAGATGACTGTCAAGGAAGTTTTGGGCCTGACAAGCATGGAACTTAGCGATGCGTATGACGAGATGTACACGAAGGGCATTGTTAATTGCTCACTTGTCGACATCATCCTAAGGATGATCTGCTCCTCCGATATCCTTCTAGCTCTTTTTGTTCATTTTCTCCCCAAAGCATGGCTTTGACACTTGTGATGTCACGATTACGTATGTCCTGCTTGGAGTTCCATATGTCTTGATACCATGGCTTCTGTCATGTTCTTGCTTTCCGACAGGTCGGTGACCTTCCTTCTTGAATTTAAGAAACTAGGCAAGTGGGGTTTGCTTCTTGCCCAGCTCATTCTAAGAATAAGGAGAAGATTGTGGTGTGAAAGAAGATAGAGTCCTTCAGAGATGCCGCAACTCAACTTGATCACCAACTACTTCAGGAATGCAGCAGTACAGCCAAAGGAACATGCATCACCAGGCAATCCAAAGAACAGGAGGATAAACAAATGGGCATTTAGAATAGAATCCAAGCTTAGACGACCCATTAGAGCATTTTAGGAGGCAACGGTATTGTTGCCGAGCTGGACCAGTGGATTTTCATTCTAAACTTCGTATTCATAGAAGTCAGTAAAGGAAATAAACTTCTTCTCGAACTCGTCACTGCATATGCTAAAAAATGCTTGCAAATGTCATGGGGACAGTTCAACGATACGACAGGGCTCGCTGCACTTCAGTAAGTTGATGCCCCAGTATGGGTTGTCCCTGCATTCCTTGATTTGACAGAAGGCTTGTCTGCAAATCAGCAAGTTCTTGTGTGGTACATTGCGACACAGCTATGCTAACAATGGAAGCCCCAGGAGCTGCACCCATTGCATCATCCTCATGAAACATAACCACAGTCTTATGGGTTAAGAGTGGAGAAGAGCATTTGGCACGGGATGCAGGCATGCAAATGCCTGTCCGACTATATGTTGTATCTGGTGTTGATGCAACAAGAGATAACGACAACCGTGGGAGAGCGAGCCCACTGATTTACTGGAGCGCTTGCTATGATATGGTACAGTTCATCAAATGTCATGAAGAGGATTTGACGTAGACTGTGAGCAGTGATGATGAGGTTGAGGGGAAAGCATGCAGGCTAATGCTGACCGAACCTATAGAATGGATCACATATCCATCTCTATTTTAGAAAGCGTGAGTGCTTGCACACCTGATTCTTGTGCTTGGGGAGGACAAAGGTGGCAGGTGATCACATCGGTATGGGTGGAGCTTTTGATGCCAGGAGCGAAGAATACTCGAGTGAGCATGCACAGCAAGGGAGGCAATATTTTAACTTTTTTTTGCTACTTGTGAAGCATGTGGGAATGGTCGATGCTTCGGATATTGGCGAATACATGACGGGTGGTGCACTGGACACAGCCAAATAGCTACCGTCCTTCATTAAACTATATTTAAGAAATCGTCCGCTTTGATGACGATTGGTGAGCAAGTGTGAATAATGTATCCATAGATTCAACTTCAGTAGAATCACAAATTCTCCTTCAACTGGTCTGCAAAAATTTGTCCTCATAGTAATATTGAATATAATGACACTCCAAATTAAATAGTCTTTCAAAGCATAGTTTTTGTACATTTGGTCATTGAGAAAGATGAAAGAAAGAAAATATAATTTATTGAAAAAAATAATATATGGATGTTTGTTCATAAAGAATAATATAATCACATAAAAATATTTTATGATAATAAATTAATGATATCAGTAACAAAAAATCTTATATTTCATGAAAGAACAAAAAAATATATTTTTTTACACTTTATGTTCAAGTTGTTGTATTCATTGAAAGTTATCAAAGCATAAATATAAAGAAAAATAGTAATAGTTGTTCAAAATTTATTTTATAATTTTTTTCTCATTCAATATAAGTAATCTCAATACTTGTTCTATTCTTCTTTTTTTACAATGTTATTTTATTTTGGAACTTTTCTAATAAACAATTGCTTATGAATTTCATGTTTTTGTGCAAAAAATCAAATTCTTTAGAAAAAAAAATTTTCTTCTCTCTTAGTTCAAATAATTTTTATATTAAACAAAATTTTTATTTTTATAAGACCTTCAAATTCCTTATATTTTAAAAATACCTTTAATTTATGAACTACAAAAGATATACAACTCATATGAATGAGTTCATAACTAAATAATGAACAATATCTATTTTTATTTTGAAATAAAATATTCATCTATTACAAATATCAACATGTACTAACTCAAGAGACTACAAAACTTTCTAAAACTTAAGAATGATGATTATTGGTGCTTATCAAAAATATAACTTCCCAAATATAATCAACATTAAAAATAAAAAAAATATCTTTCAATATTTTTTATTTTATAACTTAAATCTAACAAAATACAAATAATCATTCTAATAATATCACAAGTAAGATTTATTCTTAACCTCTACTACAAATACATTACTTTTAATATGAAATTTTTTTATTAAAAACACCTTATTGACAAAATTCATCCTCAAATATATAAAATAATGTTATTATATTACTTATATAATACTTAATGAACCACAAGCTAAAAATTCAAATACTAAACAAATATCATGAACCAATTTTTTTTTCATTTATCCTTCGTTATGATTTAAAAATGTGTCTTGACATCTATTCTATTAACTTAAGACTTTATTCATATTCACATAAAAAATTCTAGACTTTGAAACTTCAAAAAGTCCACTTCATTGTAATACTAGAAGTTGAATATAAAAGTTAAATGAAATTCAAAACATTGTTTCAAGGCGGCCTTGGTTTACACATCTTTTACACCTCTTTAAAGGTAAAATATTAATTAACTCAAAATCTTAATCAATAATTATTGGCTTCATACATCGCATATATATCTTTAACGATTTGGAAACTAATCAGAATGATAAAAGGGAAGCTAAGCAAAGATATAGGTCCTACCAAAAAATGTGATCCCGGATTGCTGAAATCGATTGGAGTTCCCGAGCTTCACTTCCATGCTTTCCTTCCCCTAAAGTGCTTACCACCTTGCCTTTGCCCGTTTTTTTTCTCTTGATGAGAACGAGCTGCTCTTGCTCTTTTGGTAGCTAGTGGCATCGCCTTCGAGTGCTACTTCTGCCTGTTGCTCAGTCTACCAGTCTGGTTAAACAATAATAGCAACTTATCTCAAGCCGAGCCAGAAAAAAATAAACTTTGAAATAACAAAATCACGTAATAAAAACAAACGTGATTCTCTTGCAATTAAAAAAGGCGAATGTAACGATGACATACCTTTTTTGTTTCACGACAGTTTTAGCCTCGTACTTTTCTTTATCCCCTTTTCCTGCTCGAACGAGAGCTACTCTCTCCTACTTGCTGAGCTTGCTCCTGACGTGTGCCTAAACAAAACACATGATTATCATTTGTTAACCAATGAAGTTTAGTAAATTGCTTTTAAAATTGCCAAACCAACTTGGATGGGTCAAACGTCACTGTATGCACTCAACTCAAAAGTAAAAATAAACTTGAATACATCCAAGAGGTTCTGATTGTTCTTATTCCTGCCATTTCAATGAGATGACTCCCAAAGAATGGCTAGTGAGAAACATCAAAGAAAGCAACCATGTTATAAGACATTAAAAGCAGGAACCTATGAACTATATTTGTGCAGCAATGAGCACAGATTTCTTCGTGCTTACAACAATAAAATTATTGACACAGCTCAGTAATAATGCTTCCGTTAGCTAATTTCTCGATTGAATATAACTATGACGCTTTTACTGGATAAAATAAAACTCCATTTGAATCTAATTACTTATGCTAAAAAGTACTCACTATTGCCCAATTTTACTTCAAATAATGCATAGTCAAAGTATAAAACATGACTTAATCCCCCTACAATTAAATTAAGTTATATCCTATGGAGAATTATGTGCCGAATAAAACCACGTCATCGGTATTTCATCTTATCAATACTAAGTCTGATAAACCTGTAAGACTAACTATCTGGCATCACATCTTCAGGCAAGATCAACATTAACATCATCAGGCCGTTAAACGCCATGAAATATGCATGAATAATGCAAGTTGAGAAGTGAATTCATAAGGGCCATCAAACCAATAGAAAGTAGCCATGTTAGAGAATTACCTCAAGTTTAATAGGGTTCAAACATTTTGCACTTAGCTGCTCAGAGGATGGAATTTCAGTAGTTATTGCTTTATAGCCTTCATCCTTTCTTAATAGATGATGTTGAGACAAGGCCTTCTTTGCCTCTTTATTTGCCTAATAAACATTTGAATATGATTTCTCAAGTTAAACTTCTAATCAAGGCAAAGAGACCCTGCATATAACTTATGCTCATTTATTTGATAACAACAAAGATTGCCTTCAATTTAAAAGCTTGGTCAAGAACATCTGCATGAATAAGGTAATCTTTGCAAAAGCCATGCTATCAATAAATACAAGATAATCGATGAACTGCTATGAAAATTGAATATAGAAGATCAAAGATGAAGTCTACCTTCAGTTCCTTGATACGTTGAAAGTCTTCATTAGAAACAATACCATCAGCTTCGTTAGTTGAAACATCAGCAGCCTTGATTAATACAAGTCTTTTAAGAGAACGCGGACTTGCATCAACAGTATTCAGACATTCAACAAAATTGCCTAGCTTCCTCTTCTTTCCATTTGACGGATCTTTCCCATCGTCAGTATCTTCATCTTGCCCATCAATACGTTTGGCTTGCACTTCTATTTCTTCATTCAATTCTTTAGTGTCACAAAAATTAGGCAATTCCCCATCATTTGAACCTTCTTCATCACTGTCATACTACAGGCATCATCTTCCAAACCATCAATGCCACTAGATTTTCCACTTTCAATGAAAAATTCATTTTCACTCTCTCCATCATTTTCTATAGAATCCTCATCTTCTTCATATGCAACTCTAGCACAGATATCATTGTCAACTGGTGAGGAATTATTTTCAACTTTAGAACCATAAGTAGCCATTTCATCCTCAGAACTATTATATAAAGGCTTATCATCGTCTTCTTTAAGTAACTGAACACCGGGCACGTCATTGGCAACTCTGACTTCTCCAAATGCTTTTGGTCTCGCTTTTGAATCAATGGGACGACCTTGGTGTTTCTTGACCAAAAATGAAGAGCATATCTATAGAAATGAAAAAAGAAAATTGAATTTTTTTTCCAAAATATAACAAATTTGTCATTCTTTTTTCATAGCTCCATTAAGGATGCCGTAAAAAAATAGCAAAGTCAAAAACATACCTCTCTTAATGATGTGATCAAGGAGAGCACAGTAATTGAAACAGCTTTCTCATGCGACTTTTTGTTCAAGACCAAGTCTTGAAGATGGTCTTAATTAATCTACTAAATCACAATGAGAAAAAAACAAAAAATTAAGTAAGATGATGGTAACTGCTCCTTTCATGCTGTAGTAAAAAAAATAAAGGAATCCAAATATTCTTATGTTGCTATGAAGAATAACAGCTCAGTTTAGGCTGTCTATA
Organism: Vanilla planifolia; assembly: GCA_023846275.1. Taxonomy (NCBI): domain Eukaryota; kingdom Viridiplantae; phylum Streptophyta; class Magnoliopsida; order Asparagales; family Orchidaceae; genus Vanilla; species Vanilla planifolia. The sequence continues at coordinate 961,203 of JAIUJO010000060.1, read as the reverse complement.
AATACAAATAAATCTTGCTTCCAAGGTTTTTATCACCTAGAAGCTTTTTTTTCAGTGCCGATTAGAAATTCTATATCAGAATTGCAACTTATATGCAAATAGGATGGGAAATCATCGTGTAAAGAGACAAGGATTCATGATGTCATAGAAGTGCTTGAGTAAATATATAAGGTGCAAATTCCATAATGCCTTAGTTCCAACTCTCTATCTATCAGGATCTGAACCATATTAGTATTCCTTTCCTTTGAATGCTTGTTTAAGATATGCAGGCACTTAAATCACATATATTTCCATCTTTTCAAAGGTGTAATTCATGAAACATTACAGTATTTATTACTATATCGTCATGTGCACTAACTAGTCTTTTACATATGCTGCTACTTCTTGAAAAGTGCATTTGGCAGTATCCAAGCAATTTTAATTAAATTTGTTTGCATATTTAGGTATAATTGAAAGGCAGTTGCATCAAATGCAAGGCCATTAGTATGATAACCTAAATTATTTAATTATAAAATACATTTGCATTTGTGTATTTAATCTTGAATGTAAACTGTACAGATCTAACACCATGAAATCAATATATTTTGGTGCATCTCAAAAAAATATCATGTGGCTAATAGCTAGATTTGAAACTTGGGCAAACCATTGAGAAAATCTTGAAATGAGATATCTGCCAGTGCATTCTTTTTGATTTTTTGAAGTCTTTTAAATTTTTTTATAAATTTTTAAAAATAAAATTAAAACAATATTTTATATAATCCTCTTTATTATAATAAAAAGAATAAGCTTACCCTCCCCAATGCTTTTTAGCTATGCTCTACACATAAGGAGGTCTGAGAAAAAAAAGAAGAGCTTGGGAGAAAAGAAAAAGATAATAGCTCGTTCTTGGGGCTATAGGGCTGCAATAAGTAATGCTTCACCTAAGAAAGTCACAGTAGAAACTACTTCAATCTGGGAAAAGAGTTTCATAAAAGAGCTCATATCTTGAATTGCATAAAAATGACTGTTAAAAGTATACTTTTGACTGAGATTTTCCTCCCTTGGAATGCTGTTAAATTTTCTATTGAGTAGCTCAAGTGATGGTGTTGGAGTAACCAAATACTGGGTTGAATTTGGTAGTGTTGTTAAGAAAGTCTATGTCACATACCATACAATAGGCTTAATCGCAGAATATGACAAGCAAAATATATCGTACGATATGAGAGAATCACCTTTACAATTGTTGGCACCTAACTTATGGGCAATATTACAGTGATATTTGATAAGATCAACCCTGTTGTCATCAGTAACTAAATTATGAGCCAAGGTACGACAAGGACACTATCATCATAAGTAGAAGATACTAAACAATGTGGGCAATGGTTCTGTAAAGCAAAAGAAGGATTTAAAAACATTTTGTAACTATGTTTGTGAATACTTATTGTATAAAAAATATATAGTTTAGAAAAATAATAAAAAAATAAAACTTAAAATAATGTTTAAGAATTTAAAAAATCTTATGAATAAAATATAAATAATTACTAACAGCATGTAAAAAAAATTATTAAAAAAAGAAAAGATAAAAAATGAAAAGGCAATAAAAGTGACATAAAAGAGTCATCATATGAACAAACTAAAACTATAATATAAGTTAGTTAAATTGTTGAATTATTTTAAAATATTAGTTTTGATTGTGATGTACTGTGATATAAGCATACTACATAACATATATTTATCTATACATATGTTCGGATTTGTATGACAACATACTATAATTATATACACATACATATGGCAATTAAAAAATAAAATAAAAAAATAGAAATATATGACAGAAAAAGAAATTAAAAAAAGAGAGAACAATTGACTAAATAAATCTAGAACACGAAAATCATTAAATAAGAATGTGATGATTTTGTTATGACCCCATCTCGCGATTGTTCGATATGAGAGAATCACCTTTTGTATTGTTGGTACCTAAATTATGAGATGTGAAAAAACAAAAAACCCTCCGCCATGAATACAGGATTCTAAACAATGCTTGGTACAATGGTATATGATACGATCACCCCTATTGTCTGTAGTAGCTAAATTGTAAGCCATAGCACGACATGTATAGCACCATGTGACTACCAAATACTAGACAATGTGAGCGATGGCTCCATGATAAATAATCTGATATGGAATCCTGAGTGAGGATAGTGATCATATGAAAAAAATTAAAAATCTTAAAAAATAAGTAAAACAATTAAAAATAAAATAAAAAGAATACAAATATGAGAACAAAAAAAAAATAATATATGATATTAACATTATACGACAATTATGTGTATTATGAGCATATAAACAATGATTCAACATTTTATATCTTTTATTGATAGCATATATTATTGTTAATTATTGCTCCATCTTTATTTAACCCCACATCCATATTATTTTATCTTCTTACAATTAGTAGTTTACAAATTAGGTATATTATGCTTATTTACTTATATTATAAGCTAAGATACATGCATATACAAAGCTAAGGGTTCTTAAAATATAACTTAAGATTTTGAATTAAATAGCATATTGTTTTTTAATCTTTGTGAAAGACATTAAATGTGAAGACAATTGTTATACTTAGTTGACAAAAAATACATTTATATAATTTTCAACTTATCTTTCATTTGATAGCTTGAGATCATGTTTGCTACTTTCTATACTATTATTTTATGTTAAGATATTATATCGGATATTTGATGCTTTTCATCACCCCAACTCAATTTTGGAATTGCGTCCTTTAGATTTGTCACATGCTCTCTTTATTGTACAGTATTCTAATATTGTTGGTATATTTTAATGTTAAGCCAAACGAGGAGTGACAATTAGACCATCAAAAGTGCTAATACAATAAATGTGAACTTTAGGAGTGCATGGACACTGTTGGCTTGCCAACAGCTCTTTTCCACCTACACCAAATTGGATGCCAGCAGAAAGGCATACAGTGTTGTCGTTTTCAAGGGAAGCCACTTGCAAGCCAGCACCATCTGTGAAAAAACTAAGTTGGACAAAAAAATTCATCATAATGGAAACCAAGCAAGGACAAAAGCATCCATTGAAACAACACAAAAATACTCGACAATAGTCCAAAACAATTGACAAATAAAATTGCTGCAAAGTGTAACAAGTTCAACAGAAACCTACTCAGATGAATAGAACACATACCAATGGCATCCTCAAGCACATCTCTGGTACCACATTTTCCAATAGCAATTGCCTAATATAACACAAGAAGCCGATTGAAATCAATACACCACTCAGTAAAGAAAAAATATTCAATATCTAAAAAGAGTATAAAACACCTAAGGACGAGAATGATCATGCACAAATTGATTCACTATTTACCCGAATGGCAAATTGGAAAGAAATTAAATTTAGTCCACCCATAAAAAAACATAGCTCCACTAGTAAATATAGTTAATGGAATCCAAAACCAAACCTATCATTCTTAGTATTATTATCTACTATGAATAACTCACTACATTCATATCAAAACAGACGTTAATTCAAGAAGGGAAATGAAATGTAATAGGCTGCCATGTACTCAAGGAATTAGCAGTGACAAGAAACCGAGATTAAAATTTTTCTTCAATTAGAACTCTTAAAAATTTGTTTAGTGGGAAAAATGCACATCCCAATCCAACATATTTGACGACATTCTATACCAGCCCAAAAGACGTTATCCACTTTACAATTCAATCTCTAAGAAGCCAAAAGAAGAATCAAGATGAATATGCAAAGAAGTACGATTCTAATCTTAGAAAGCAATTAATTTTCCAATTGCCTTTTGTGACCATAGGCTTCAAACAAAATTTCAACAATTCTCAATAAAGATTTTTAAAATTATAAAGATCATAAAAGGAAGCACTAGCTATTGTTCAATAGATCATGACCTTTAAATTACGCCATTTTGTTAAAAAAAAATACGAATTCAACTACAGGAATATTTAACATTTTTTACTTGAAGGGCTAATATATTATGCTTTATGTGGAATTAACATCGCTTGACCAAAAAATGGACCGATTTTAAAGCTTTTCATAGATTCGTTAGCATGTTTACAAATGCCAAAAACTCCAACAGTATTTAAAAATACTAGATAATACTGTACAATTACAAATTTTCAAACTAAGTAGTTTTTAACAATACAGATGAACTAATAATCTAATTCAATGTTACTCATTCAATCTTCAGTTATATATATAATAATGACCCCCAACACACCCATGCAAACAATCTGGAGCCTCAAAAAGAAGTTTAATAATAAGCAAAAAAATGATAAGGCAAGAATGAAAAAGGGAAAATCTAAGAGAACCAAAAATCTACCATCAAACTATAGGTTTCACCATTCAACTAAGTAAGGGGAAGCAGACATCATTAACAATAGGGAGAAAACACCATTGTAGAAGCAATCACGACCAAGAAGTATAAATCTGACTATCTAATAAGTTCCTGCATTCTAAAGACATAAAATAACTACATGGAGAGCGACAAAAAGCGAACCACCTAAAATCGTTCATTGCGTATATGAAGATGAGAGAAGAGCATCTCAGCAAAGCCCTGTGGAGTTAGACAAAGTATGAATTACGGCTTGGAACAAGAATTTTGAAAAAAAAAAAGCAGGACTTCAATTCTAGTTTTATTAACCAGTGCATCTTTAAGATGAATAGGAGTGTAGTAGTGTGCTACTTCATTTTTTGATGATGGACGTTGTTGCCTTATCGTACCAGGAACAAGACATTGCAATTTTGCCTTTTTCTTTTTGTTGCTCAAAGTAACGCCCTTGTGTTGTGCCAAAATATGTACAAAGATAACACTATTAGAAAAATATTTAGGAATTTTAGTACATAACCCAATTCTATAGCAATGATCATACGGAACATGCATTAATAAATGAAAGTATTCCATAAGTCAAGTTTTTCCTTACAATACAATTACCATCACGAGCATTTTTGTAATCATATAGACTGTAGGTAAAAGAAAAAAAATCCTACAAAAACTTGAGAGACTATCGAGAACTTACCTTTCAGTGGAAATAACATGTTTTTTCAATTTAATAGCATAAACTTCAGTTAAAACAAAAATGTAAACTCATGCTCAAAGTTTAGTAGAATTGAGTGAGCAACATGAAAATCTATAGATGGAATTGATGCAAAAGAGCAAAAATTGGGAAGATACATATCGAAGTTCTGATGACCAATTTCTTTGAAATATTTTTGGTATATCACCCAACCAAATTATAGAGGCCATCTGTGAATAAATTTTTACTTAGGTATAATGATGACATTTGAAAATTCTTTAATATATGCATATCAACTTCTCCACATCCAAGTGACTAGGTTATTTTTTACGATGAATGAGCCTTGCCTCAAAAAACTACTCTTCTGAATACACAAGGGAAAAAAAATATTAGAATAATATAGCAAATCAACAAGTAAGAAAACCTTTTCCAATATAGCATTCCATTCAAACATATCAAAAATAGACTGAAGGTCTTACATTAACTCAAGCTTGCTTTCACCAAAGCACAAACTTTGAGTCAATGAATAGGCACAAAAAACTAATTGAATATCCTCAAGTCAAATTGAACAATGTTAAAGAAATTTACCCAATTTACCTAACTGCAAAGACCTAATTAGAAAAACACTTTAGTTTTTAATTATTTAGGATTTTTGGAACATTAATAAAGAGCATTTATTAGTCAAACGAAAGAATAACTTGCTCGAACGACCATCCTTGTAGATGGAAATCGACATAAAACATAAAAATTAAATACTCGATTCAAACTTCTGCAACTAGAACAAAAAGGCTTTTGCTTTATTGAATCAAGACTTGCACAATAGTTTCAATATACACTATTCAATCCAAAATCCAAGACCTTATGCAAATATTTTGAAAGCCCCATCATCATCTAAAAGTTAAAGTGCAATATAGGTCAATCATTGTTTGCTGACCATTAGCACCACAACATATCATGGACTCTAACACGCCAAGATTGTCATATGGAATAACTATGACATCACATCATGCTTATTGCATCTTCATCACTCCACACAAGAAAGCAAAAAATAAATAAATAAATAAATTGTAGACACCAACTACATGCCTTATAAATAGCTTCCTTACTAAGAACGATTTGTGGATTTTGGATATATTTATCATCCTCATCACTTGAGGCTTCACTATCATCATCATCATCATCAACACACTAATAACCAAGAAGGAAACACAGAGCCGATACCATGACCATGTGTTCGGCAAAAAGAAACAATAAAAAAGGCATAATAAGATAACTAATGGGACTTAACCAATTACAAAGATAATGAAAATATCAACCTTCAAGAACTATGGAAGCATGCTTTGCAAATAGCATTAGCAGTTCGATCATCAGACCACAATTTTCAAACAATAAATCATACATCAGTTATTATAATCAACAAAATTAAGAAAAATCAGCAAAAATAAAGTATGTATGGCATCACACATCTGTAGGAATGAGAAAAGAATATTTTGAAGCTTCTTATTTTTTGCTTCATTTCTATGTTTTTTGTTCATGTGCCGAATATTGTGCACAGCATAGGAAAATGCAATTTTTTTGAGGTTTCCATCACCAACAATCTGAAGGTCCATATATAATTCAAGAGGCAAATCAAACTCAACAATCTACTTATACAGATAAGCAAAACATAATTAAAAGCATAAACTTTCAAAACAAACAAGAAAAATCAAAAACATGCTAGAGAACTTCAATTTCTGTAGAATCATTGGAACAACAAACCTCTTGCAATACTAACTAATATTATGAAAAAAAATTCCATTTTGGTTGTTTTAAGATCATTTGGTTTAAGCCCATAAACTTTCATAGCCTTCATCTAGGGATTTGAAGTTGGTAAAATATTTCACATAAGCCATTTCTCTTAGCTTATAGTATACACTTAAAAACCCCACTTATCCATCTCTCCTTCCCAATTCTTTAAGTTGACCTCTAGGCAACTCTATGATGTATCTTTCCATTTATCTCGGATGCCTCCCAACCATCTACTTCTATGACTTGTACCTCTCCATTGTCCTCAAGGAAGCCAAACCATGGCAATGTATGTCAAAAATTTTGTTAAAGATAATGCTTAGGAGTTCCTATAAGCAATGTAATATATTGTTAAAATATACTAAAAGATTAACAAAGATGGTTATATCAACAATGAGTTAATTGAAAAAAAGTAAGGATTTCTACACCATCATTGATGGATATGTATAAAGAATTAATTTCAAGAAACTAGAATTAAATCATAAATTTCACTAAGTTAATTAACATCATGATTCATCAGAAGATAAATGTTATTGTTGTTCAAAAAACTAGGCACATTGTCAAAAAACCAAGATATTACCAATTTTAGGATTCAAGCTTCAATACTAGTGTAAGAATTGAAATAGAAATGGGTTAGTACAATTTTGGATAAGTCTATAAACAATTATATAACGAATGTTTGATATGGGATTAAAGAGCTTAATGAAGAACATAAAATGATTGTAAAATTTTCTTATCATTACTTCAAGGAACAAAAAACATTTTCTTAATTCTACAAGGGAATCATCACGAACTCAAATTAATTATTATTATGATATTTCCCTCAAATGCTCGAGTAAGCATTAGAAAAGGAAAAAAATGAAGTTAGCATTGTACATATTGAAATTATGAAAAACATATATAACAAAGCAATGATGAGTGTATAAGGAGGCTTTATATTAATAAGGCTTTTGAAAAGAATGAAAATAAATAAAAATTTCATATATTAAAAATAATTTTGCACACCTAAGGAGAACATATTAAAAATTTGTTAATTACAATTGAATTTCATTATGGCTATGCTTTAAGTCCTTGAATGTGTTCGTAAACTTAATTTCAAAAATGTTTTCTACCTGTGCACCAAAAGCATCAAAAACATTTTGAAAATTTCTCACAACTCCCATTTTTGCAAATAAAAAGATAATGCTTCATAAGAAATTTTGCACTCCTCCTTTCATAAAATTGTCTAACAACATAAGCAATAAAACACAGCTTTAATTTTACACTAATTATTGATGCAATTTTAAAATTCAAGATAAACCATTATTATTCATTTTGCTAATAATTTTATACCAATTGATAAGACTAAGCAAAGAGATAAATCAAAACTAAGACTAAGCAAAAAGATAAAAAAACTGAGTCTGTGAACAATGACTCTAAAATTTAAATGGTATTGCATTTCTAGTTCATATAATAAATAAAAGGAATTTATATTTAGAGAAGAAATTCCAAAAACATATTGATTGTAATAGTTATCATAAAAATGGAACAATACAAAATTTACTTATTTTGAGCCTATACTTCAAAATGATAGAAAAATTAACAAAAAAATGTCGCTAATATGATTCAAGCACCAAACTAAGACAAAAATAAAACATACTTCTATGTGTTGTGTCATCAAAATGTCACACTCAAGAATAAAGGAAAATTTATAAGATTGAATGGCATCAAATGTCAATGTATGAGTACAAACACACAAATAGAATAATTGTAATAGAGATAAAGCTTTTAAGTTTGAAGAGTAACTTATTATAACGGAGAAAGTTGACATTCTACTAATTGAAGACAAGCCTAAAGAAGCTCAATCTGGATGGTTTGGTTATATTAAGAAGTTTACTTTGTGATTCTATAAGAGAAGTAGATTACTAAATCTTTCCTATAGAAAAGGAAAAAATATAAAATAAAGAAAATGACTATTAACTATTGGAAATGGTTTTAACAACTTTGGATTCAGAAGAAAGGTAGTTAATGAAAAGAAACAATAGCATCTTAGAATCAATGTATCTGACCTCACTTGATGTGTTAAAGGATTGTTCTTATAATTGTAATAACAGAATACGAATTCGATGTTGGCAGCCTAAACCTTTCTAATATAGGAATCTAGCAAAAGAAATATACAGCCTCACAAGAAATAGTTAAGATTCTATATTTAAGAAATCATGGGAAAAATGTGCCTATTTTTTTTTTTGTAGAGGGAAATAAAATTTTTACCATGATCAACAATTAGAAAGGTCTAATCAACTTTAACAACTTATCAACAATTATAATCTTCTCTTAAATCTCAATGTAGTGGATGTTTCCCATTTTCTCGAATGTGCAGTCCAAAATATAACTTTAATCAGTAAAAACAAAAGATATTTTAACCCATTAAAATGTTGAACCGAAATATATTGAATAATGGTGGCCCTCCAAATTGAAGTGTACCGAACACTATAATAGCTTCGTCCAAAAAAAGTAAAAAAAAATTACGAACCTTCTTATTGACAAGGAGGATTATGGCTTGCGCTAGATTGGAACGAAGGGAAGCTGGGAGTGTCCGAACTTCGGATTGAAGGAGATGAGAGACTAACGAGGAAAGTCAGAGAGGCATCGGGCATAGTATGGGGTCATGTGCACTAGGAACATTGTGAGGTCACCGAGATTCCTAGAGACCCCCAAGTCCGATGACGAACTGAGCGCGGATTACTGAAGGAAGAGATGTAGGGATGATTTGAAGTGGCCCTAGATAAGGAGAAGCTCCACCTCTTGTCTTTCTGGGTCAAGCTTCATCCTGGATTGAAGCAGAGGAACGCTCGGCCTATCGACTGCCTTTCTAGATGCAGAGAAGGAATCTGGTAAGAGGAGGTTCACCACTGTCGCCAGTTCTATAGATCAATTAACAAAACCCTAGTCGAAGGGAAGCTCAGAAGAACCAAGCTAAGAAGCTTATGCGGTTTCAGGATGGAAAATATTTAAATAAAAAAAGATAATTACTATATATTAATCATTTGATAAACAAAAGAAGGGAGTATTGTTTTGAATTTGATTGGCGACACTAGGATTGCCCTACACGTTAATGCGGGATTAAAACTTTTAAAATATTTTAATAAAAATAAATTTAATAATATATTTAATGAAAAGATTGGAGTATTATTACTAAATTTCGAAAACAATAATATGTTTTGATATATTATTATGAAATTATAATCTATCAATAAACACACCTTTATTGATAACATTGATGACAATTTTATGATGCATAAATATGCATCACAAATTTTTGTTATCAATCTATAATATAACTGTATGATAAATAATAGAGATGTAATGTTTGAGAACCTTTATGTATAATACCAACAGCTTAAGGTTGGACAATAAAGACTTAATTGCCATCGCTTACAATGCTATCGTCTAAGGAGATAATGCACATGATTCATCCATCTCGTACCCATGTCTTCTAGTAATGTTGGAACCTAAGGAGGTAAGTGTAAAGTTTAACTATCCTTTTGACAGTGTCTTGTGTCGCCACATGCAACACAACCTCCAAGGAAATAAAAGAAGAAAGATAATATTTGGTCATTCTTTGTTGATGCACAATCTCAAATAGGAAGTGACACTGAGGGTTTAATTGAAGGCAATAAATTTTCCTACTTGAAGAACAAACATTTTTCCAAAGAGAAATAGAATTTTAGTTTATTTCGCTTGCTTTTCTCGTCCTCCTTTGTGATCCTTGACTTAGGAGACCCGAAGTTATTACTTAATTTTTTTTATAATCGCACTTAATAAAAATCTTTACTAAGTTTTTTTTGATTCCCTTGAATCTAAATTTTACATTAACATCTTTTAAAATCATTTTTAAGAAACTAGATAAATAAGCTAAAATGGAGACTAAGAATATATGATATTGTCATTTGAATGAGAATCTTTCAATACTTTTGGATAAGAAGCAGGCAAAGTTCCTTACATTTCCACCTGATTAGTTTGTAATATTTCTCCTTCATCAACCAACAATAATTTCCATTTATTTTAATAACAAATAAAATATTTTACCAAATTTATTTCTTCTTACACTTTAAAGGGGCATATAAGGTAATTTAATAACTCTAGCAAGGGAGACAACACCAAATCCCTCTCTTCTAATCGAGAGCCCCTTGAGGCTCTTAGTATCACTCTTTGACATAATCACTTTGCCTCCATTTTCACAAATCTTATACCTTATAATCCTTCACAACATCATCTTATTGACACCACAACAATGATTTATGAATCAAAGCCTACCACCTCTCCACTAGTTAAATTTTTTTGATCTTAACTTAATCTTAAATGTAACAACCCTCAAATCTCAAACACATCAAATAGAAAAATTTAATATTTAAGTCAAAAAGATTATGACAACGTATTATTACACTTAATCAAATTAATTTCTTAAAATATATTATTTTTATATAAAATTATTAAAATAACAATAAAGTGCTCATAATATATCATAAGTTCAAACTTAGTAAAAAATATATTATTTGAGTATATCAATGAATAGAATTCTTGGGAGATGAACTCAATGACATTGAGTTAGTAATTTTTAAAGATCTAAAAAAATTCTTAGAAATTATTAAACATACATGTATAAATGTAATTATCAAATGGACATGTCAGATACTTTTGATATTTTAAAAATTATGATTTATGTCAAATCTAATTAGTAGTTGATAAATTTATAAATATTAAAGTATAAAATGCACCATGTTAAATTTATAATTTTAGAAATTTTGGCTTAAAATAAAACAAATTAGTGAATAATATATTTATAAATATATAAATATTAGATTTTGATGGGGTATATATGTAATTTCTAGGTATCATTATAGAAAAATATTAAATAATATGATATATTTGTAAATAATATAATATTTAGGTGTTTTATAAAGATGTCATATTGAAACCTATGGGAATAAGATTTTCAAATTCTCAACAGTCATGGTATGGGTAGGATAAAAAATGTTTTTAAGTGCCCTCACTTCCCAAGCTTAATTCAATAGTGAGCTTTGAGGAGTTCAGGTCATCACGACCTTGTTGTCTCGACTGATAAATAGGTCTAGTAGGCCCAACAGAGGCTAAGTTCAAATGAAATTATATGCTCCAATGAGCTTTTTCATATAAGAAAACTGAGAAGCAGAGTTGTGCCATTAGACGAGAGTTCCAAAGGTTGAATTATCCATGACGTAAGTTCTATATTTTTCTATTATGTTACTACGTTGAATTCATTGAAGAAAGAGGAGCTGTGGTATCACAATATACGATAAGCTTATGATAGAGCTATGAGAAGGTTGTCAAAAATAAGTGTATTTGTCATTTTGCTAAATCACACTAATACTACAATTATTGTTGCATAGATGAATCTACCATACAAAATAATATAAACATTATATTGTATGATCTATTTCAATTGAAAGAGAATTGATAAGTGTAAATAGGTAGATTAATACTATGTTGGTGATCGTAAGGTACAATTTCAAGTTATATAATTTTGACAGAGTTGAATCAAATAATATGATGCATTTGTCAAATTAGTGTGAAAAGCGGATGATGTTAGCAGAGAGAAACAAAACCATTTAGTAAAAAAGGATTAATCATGTGATACAATAATTAAAGAAGTCTCCATATCATATAGTGCGATTATATGGATCATAGTGTAACATAAAAAATATATTAAAATATAAGGAGTTGAATTAGAACATATAATACAATATTATTATCATAGAGTATGATAGTTTTATTAGGTTTGTAGATTCAAATAAACTAATATTTTAGGTCATGCGGAATAAAGCGGATTGTGTCTAAAATAATGATATCATATATGTACGATATAATATCGATTACTTAATTCAAGATAATTGTATGATACAATTTAAAGACTTGTTAAAGTATGATATAAGTAACAACTTAATGATAAAAAGAGAATTTAAATGATTTCAATTACTTATTGTTAGGATGTATGTGGACCCTTACATAAATATAATATTTTAAAAAATTAAAATAAATTAAAATTCAAAAGGGAAGATAACTATCATATTTAGATAGAAAAATTGAATAACATATGTAACATGATATTATTATTTTAGTAATATGTTTTTTAATATATTTTATTATATCTTTTTAATAAATGCAATTTTAAAATATAAATAAACTTATAATTTGTGACCTAACATAATATTATTTTATTTTATTTCTTTAAAATTATATTTATTATGATGGAAAATAATTATATATTATAGTTTAGTATGATATTAATGATTTTTATAATACTTGGTACATGACTTTATTAATTACATGATTTACATTATTTTGTTCATGTATTTGTTACTTGGCATCATAAAAAAAGTAAATAAAAGCAATATAATATAAAAATACTTAAAATATAAATAATGTATATTAGTTTTGATAATAATACATAGGCTGATATATATATATATATTCCGATAGTTTCGATTAGCATATCATATGATGTTATATTGCTAAAAAAATAAAAAAAAAAATAGCATTTTAAAGATATTGTCCTCGATATTATGCCAAGGAGATGCTATGGTATTGATCTTCAAATTAGACATTTTTTTTGTGTGTTACGATATTGATGACACTAAACCCAATAGATGTTATTATAAAGTATTGATCTTCAAATTAAATATATGCCTAGTGTATGTGTTATGACATCATTATTTATAATGGATGATACTAAGCAAACCAAATTTTATCATAAGATATAGCTACCATACTTACCATAGGGCACTAAACCTAAGGAGTTATCGTACAGTATCAATATTTAGATTAGACATCTACCTAATATTATTTAGATAGATTAAATTGATGATGATTAGAGGTTATATATTGATATAATTATTGGATTTGATGAGAGTAATGATTTAAAGAATATTGAACTTGATGATTATAAAATATTAAATCTTAGAAAGAATTAAAACATTATTATTTATATTTTATGCAGCTTACTTGTAGTATGCATGACATTTAGTATGACTTCAAACTTACAGAAGTGGTTTATTATCATTGTTATGATATGGATTTTATTTTATTCAACATATTTGTTTATTTTAGCATTCCTTTATGTTTAGTTGTCTTATTGGATTTATCTTTTGAAATAATTATATATCATTTGTGCTTACATCACAGATCATGCATCCATTAAATTGAGATTTGGAGATTTGACACCAAGAGAGAAGACCACACTCTTAAGATTTCAGAGTGAGCAATACTTAGTATAGGTTTTGGTAATTTAAAGTAAAATAAAACATCAATTTGAACTTTATATATATTGTTATACAAGTTTTATCTATATTATATTATGATGATAATTTATTTGTATAATTTTATTTTAAATAATACTAAGGATTTTGTGATATCGTCATGTCTCTACATGGAATTTACTTTCCCGACTCAATATTTTATATGCATAAAATACTTGATTTTTTTATTTAATTAAGTGATTAGGTTGGTACCTGATATTAAGACAATACCAACACTACTTTTTTGAGGATTCCTCTATCACTTTGATGAGAAATCCAACCTATTGTAGGCATACGAGTATAATCTACACATTTTTTTATGAGACTTCTCCTAATAAGAAGTAGATCTTATCAACTCTAATTACCTAACTTTTATTTTTATTTTGTTAACTCCAACCCTTGTATTTTTCTAAAGGAGTTCAAGATTATTAATTCTTTACAAGTCATTTCAAGACATATAAATGCAAGGTTTTTAAGTTTTTTAAAAGATGTAACTTCCAAATTATTATAGAAGTAGCCTCCAATTCTCTCTTAAGTAATACCAGAGCATATTTTCTATCTTCTTTGCCAATTGCATTAAAACTAAGTAGTTCTTTGAATCACTCATCAACCTAAGATAACATTAATTTTAGCCCCTTCAAGCCTTTCTCCAATTCTTCAATGATGCTTGTAAGGAAGCGAATCAAGAAAAATCTTGCATTACACAAGTGAGAAATCTTTTACATGGATTCTCCATTGTCCTCACAAGAAGTCTTTAGATGAATTTTGTGGCTCATTAATGAGAAGGAATTCTCCTTGTAGTTATTGAGAAGCCAAAAGGAAAAGCATATTCGCCTTTAAAGTGTCTCATCTAATGTCAAAAAACACTAAGACTTGATAAGAACTTTCCTAAAAAATCTTATCCATGTGACCACAAACCTCAAAGCTACTAAGCTCAACACGTTGACACCTCTAAATGCACCACCTAAAGAATTATTGGCACAATAAAGAGAAAGGGCAAATTCCTAAAGTTGAGGTAAGTCTTAATGCACAATCGAGGCAAAATAAAGTTATGTAAATTCCATGATGAAAAGGAAATTGTTGGTAATTTACTATAATTTTTTTTATCATATATTTACTTAATATTGGAAGAATACTTCATTATTATTTGTGATTATTTATGTTGATAATTTTCTATAATTTGAAACAAGGGGATCAAGATGAAACAAATGTGGTTGTACTCATCTCCATGAGCTTTATCTATTTAAATATTATTTTTTTATAATTTTAAATATTATTTTCTAATGGTTTGGCATGCTCTCAGAGACATTTTCATTCATACCTAATTTGATGATTTAGAATGTTACACTCATTTATCTTTGTGCCTTGGAATGCAACTTTCATATATAATTTATCTTATTGCTTTTAATTTTTTAAATGGTTTGGATATATTACTATGTAAATCTTTATTGCTTTGCATGTGATTTTTGAATCGCTTTAATCTAGTTATATTACATTGACTGAATTTATCTAACTTATGCTTCAATAAATATTTACTTAATTTTTAAATAATAATCATTTTGTATACATTTATATATTAATAATAGTAAAATGCTATTTCAACACTAAAACATATGAAAATGATATCATGCTATGCTAATGATCATATCATCATGTCGTTGCATAATGTTAGATTAGAGTTTAGTAAAGCAACTCTCTTATATCATAATAAATTAGTTAATGTATCTAATGGTTTTGAGATATTGTTTTCTTAGACACTCCTTTTCCTTTATCTTCTCTTCTCATTTTTTATACAATTCATATTATATTTTGTCATCATTGCCACTTTTTATAAAAAATCACTTACAAAACTATTTCAAATAACCTTTAAAAAATACTATATTTTAACATTTTTAGCTTCATATTATATGGTATGATCTCTATATCAAATCATATGATCCATGGCATATATAGGCCAAATTACCGATTATATGGGAAATCTCTATTAACCCTTCTTCTAAACCCATCATATTCATCTAATCAACTCATCATACTTGTATGATGTAACAATCATTTGTCAAAGAAAGGATTAAATATGGCAATTGTTATTGTGTCCTCTCCTAGAACAATGATAAACTAACTGAGCCATTTAAATAAAGCCAGAGTCCCATCACTGGTTATGTTTTATAGACTGTATCAAATGATTTGGTTGAGTGCTTAGTTGAATCATAACAACTAAAAACTAATAAACTCAATGATAAATCTACCAAAATCACACAAGATCCACTTCCAAAACACCCTAAATAGCAAATATATGATTTATGAAGATGAACTAAATTAGGAACTTGCCTTAATATGTGATTCCAGTAAAGTGAGGTCAAAAATTTTGTTTCTTCATTTTGCTTTTTTTTTTCTTTTTCTCTATGTTTTCTTTGAATTCCTACAAGGTCTCAAGCCAAATCTCCTTTAACACTCTCCCTAAGCTCTTTCTCTTCATGCTTCATTTATATACTACTAAACTTTGCCAAAATGCTCGAGACAATAGAGAGCATTCTGTTATTTAATAAGAGGATTATTTTATTATTTAATCTAAATTTCTTATCTTTTTTATTTTTTTAATTTTAAATATTTATAAAACTTTTAAATAGTTTTTGAAAAATATAAACTGCATTCATACAGATTTCTCAAATGGAAACCTTCATGATAATATACTCAGATATTGTATTCTATCATTATTATCTTGGCATGCTTTTTAAAAAGCTTATTCATCAATAAATTCTCAAGTTTCAAATATGACATACAAAAATTAAATAATTTAAATATATTTAGAATGAATTTTTAATTAATAAAAAATACTATTACATATGCACTTTGCTATCAAAAAGAGAGATTGTATAATCTTTGGCCATAACTCCTAATTAGCTGTCGAGAAGAAAAGAAAATGGGCACTTCGTAAAAATTCTTGAACAAAAGTGATTCGATGGAATTAGGAATATGAACGAGTTAGAGAATTTTCCATAGAACATGGAGCAATACTTAATCTACTCATGTTGCTGGATGCATAAAAAGTGATCATTTTTACCATGTATCTCATCAGAGATGCAAAAGTGTGATGAAACATGTAGAGTGTTGATGATGCAAATGATGGAAGGATGAAAATTTATATAAAAGAAAAATTCAAAAGAGAAAAAATGATAAATTTCTCCCTTATAATATTTTGTGGATTGCTTGTGATGCCTTCAAAAGGTTAAAGCATAGTGGATTCATGAAAGATTATGTAAAGAAATTTAGTTCTTTGATTCTAGATATTAAAAATATATCTAAGAAAGATAAGCTTTTCAACTTCTTGTATTGGCTACAACTATGGATACAATTGGAACTTTTTTTTTGGTAAAATGTGAAAGACTTATCAAGCATAATCATTGTTGTCGATGCACTTATAGACTAAGAGCCTCCGAAGTTTTAGATGCCCTTCAAAATCTAGAGGAAATGACAAGGAAAAGAGAGGAGAGTAGAAGTTGGATGCCAAGAAGTTTGGTAGGCACGACAAAAATGAAGGAAATGAAAGCAAAAGTTATCTTCGTTCCAAAGTACAAATAACTCTAATAATCAACAAGGTTGTTCCTTGTGTAATGAACCTCATCATGCTCAAGATTGTCCTAAGTGAGAGAAGCTTAATGCCCTTATGGTTGAGAAAACCAATGAGGAATTTGATCTTGAAGTTGTTGTACTTGTCAATCTTTTGTAAATTCTCGAACCTTCAATGGATGGTTTAATCAACTATTAAACACAATGAGTAAAGATGTGATACTTACACACTCTATGTTGATGCACATCTTGATGAAAGCAAATGGACAAGAAATTATGGCCATGGTTGACATGGGTGCGACACATACATTTGTGGATACTATGCTTGTTTAGAAATATAGATTGCAAGTGAGAAAGTTATCTAATTTTCTAAAAATAATGAATGCAAAGGTTCAAGTTGTGGTAGAAATGTCCCATGGTATACCTTTAACTTTGGAAAGTTAGACATGAAACATCAAATTGTTGGGGAATCCATTGGATAGTTTTGATTTGATTCTTGGGGTCGACTTTCATAGGAAGTTTAAGATAGCCCAGATGCCACACCTTGATGATATCATGGGGATGTAAGAAGACACTCCTTTTCATTCATTACTGTTATCCTTATGGGAAGAAGATAATAGAAACGAAGAATAAGCTAGAATGTATTTTAACAATGAGATTGGAAAAGGATTGAAATTAAGTGAGGACAAACACTTTGCTACATTGAATGAGATTAAGAAGGATTAAGTCATTATGTAGTTGATGTAGTTATAGAAGTGCTCAAAGAATTTTAATATGTCATGCTTCTGATGTTGCATAAAAAGCTGTCTCAAAAAAGGGAGATTGATCATAAAATGAAGTTGTTACCAAGTGTTGTTCCTCTTGCCCATCTCCTATATTATGTGCCACCATTATAGTTGACAAAATTGCTCAAATAATTGAATAAGTTGTTGGATGCTAGCTTCATTCAATCATTTAAAGCTCTAGTTGATGCCCTAGTGTTATTTCAAAAAAGCATGATGGTTCCTTGTGAATGTGCGTAGGCCATCATGTATTGAAGAAAGTGATAATGAAAAACAAGTGCCAAGCTCCTTTAGTGTAAGATTTGTTGGATCAATTATATAAGGTAATAGGATTCACTAAGCTAGACCTACGATCAAGATATCGGCAAGTCAAAGTTGTGCCTAAAGATGAAGCTAAGATTACTTATGTGGCTTAATAAGTATCTTTTGAGCTTTTAGTCATTCCTTTTTGGCTTAAAAAATGTACATGCTATATTCTAAAATTTAATGAACAATATTCTTTATGAGTATCTTGACGAGTTTATTGAGGTATAGCTTGACAGTATTATTATCTAAAATAATTCTCCTGAAGAACATTTTGTTCAATTGTAAAAAATGCTATCTAAATTAAGAGAATTTCAACTTTACACAAATATGGGGAAGTGTAAATTTGCTAAGGAAGATATCATGTTTCACTATAATTCTATAATAAGTTCATCTGACATGAAATAATAGTTGTTCGACTAATATGGATAAGCTCTCACAAAATAAATAATTATTTTTTTATATTTTGAAATATTTATCTCCTTAAAATATTGGAATTTTTTTCTCAGATAATTTACCTTATTTCTTCAAATTTTTCTCATCAAATTTAGATATATAAATATTTGACATTAAATCACCTCTCTTATAACCTTGACAAGGTTTCAATTTGGCATGATTATATTGTCTAAATTTATCTTATTACATCTTTAATATATATATATATATATATATATATATATATATATATATATATATATATATATATAGTTAATATTATAGCTATATTTTATTATTTTGTTTCTTATAATCCACTATAATTCCAAACGAGATCCAATCATGAAGAAACAAACTTTTTTGACTCATCATGATATCCTTATTCTATTACATTGTTATTTTAATAATTTTAAATATTTTTTAGGTTTTGACCTAATTTATTAGACATTTTATTCTCACCTATTTCAAGTTTGAGTATTTTATTTTTTATCTCTTTAGCTAGTTGGAATGTAACTATCTTGAAATATTTATCTCAATTTTTCACATTTTTGCTTCAATTTAACAATATTATATTGCATCCAATTATCTAATTTCTTCTTTAATATATATTTATTAATATTAAAAATATAATTAATTAGTATTAATGCTTATTTATTATGTTAATTTAAATTAATTCCAAATGATGTCTGATCTAAATGCTTCACCTACTCGATCTATTTAGAAAAAAAATTATATTTCAAAATATTTTATTTTTTTTGTTTTGAAAAATCTTATAAGTCATTTTATGTACTACGTGGTTTCATGATCAGGAATATTACATTGAATCTCTTTATTATTTTGGAGGGTAACTTTCTTGTACTATTTATCTCATTTTCTTCAAATATTTTTCATCAATTTTGTTTGTTTGTTATGTAACTCTAAATCTCTTCTCATTTCATTTTCATATAATTTTGATTTTGTTATATTCATTGATTCAATTTAACTTTTTTAGCTTTATTATATTTTACTTAATATTAGAAGAATACTTCATTATTATTTGTGATTATTTATGTTGGTAATTTGCTATAATTTGAAACAAGGGGATCAACAGGAAACAAATGTGGTTGTACTCATCTCCATGAGATTTAATAATTTAAAAATTATTTTTTAGAATTTTAAATATTATTTTCTAAGTGTTTAGCATGCTCTCAGAAACATTTTGATTCATACCTAATTTGATGATTCAAGATATCATACTAATTTATCTTAGTGCCCTGGAATACAACTTTCACATATAATTTATCTTATTTCTTTTAATTTTTTAATTGGTTTGGATATATTACTATGTAAATCTTTATTGCTTTGCATGTGATTTTTGCATCGCTTTAATCTAGTTATATTACATTGATTTAATTTACCTCACTTATGCTTTATTAAATGTTTACTTAATTTTTAAATAATAATCGTTTTGTATACATTTATATATTAACAATAGTAAAGGAATATTTTAATATTAAAACATATGCAAATGATAACATGCTATGCTAATGCTCATATCATGATGTCATTACATAATGATAGAATGGAGTTTAGTAAAGCAACTCTCTTATATCATAACTAACTAGTTAACGTATCTAATGGTTTTGAGATATCGCTTCCATGGACACTCCTTTTCCTTCATCTTCTCTTCTCATTTTTTTATATAATTCATATAATATTTTTTCGTCACTATCACTTTTTATAAAAAAGCACTTACAAAAACAATTTCAAATAATCTTTAAAAAAGATTATATACTTTAACATTTTTAGCTTCATATCATATGGTATGATCTCTATATCACATCGTATGATCAATGGCATACATAGGCCAGATTATAAATTATATGGGAAATCTCTATTAGGCCTTCTTCTAAACCCATCATATTATTCTGATCAACTAGCTCATCATACTTGTACGATGTTAATGATCACTTGTCAAAGAAAAGATTAAATAAGGCAATTGTTGTTATCTCTTTCCTAAATCAATTGCATTTGTCTCATTAATTTAGTGCACTAGAACAATGATCAACTAACTAAGCCAGTTACACAAAGCCAAAGCCCCATCACTGGTCATGTTTTATTGATTGTACCAAATAATTTGGCTGATTGTTTGGTTGAATCATAACTATTAAACAAATAAAAAACTCAACAATAAATCCACCAAAATCACACAAGAACCACTTCCAAAACACCCCAAAAAACAAATATATAATTTATGAAGATGAAGTAAATTAGGAACTTACCTTAAGATGTCATTCCAGTCAAGTGAGGTCAAAAATTTTATTTCTTCATTTAGCTTTTTTTTTCTTTTTCTCTATGTTTTCTTTGAATTCCAATAAGATCTCACGCCAAATCTCCTTTGTCACTCTCCTTAAGCTCTTTCTCTTCATGATTCATTTATGCAAAACTGAACTTTGTGAAAATGCTCGAGACAACAGAGCCATCCTATTATTTAATAAGACGATTATTTTATTATTTAATCTAAATTTATTGTATTTTTATATTTTTTAAATTATAAATATTAATAAAAATTTTAAATAGTTTTTGAAAAATATAAACCGTATACATTCAGATTTTTCAAATTGAAACCTTCATGATAATATACTCAGATTTTGTATTCTATCATTACTATCTTGGCATGCTTTTTAAAAACCTTATTCATTAGTAAATTCTCAAGTTTCAAATATGACATACACAAACTAAATAATTTAAACTTATTTAGAAGGAATTTTTAAGTTAATAAAAAAGACTATTACATATGCACTTTGTTATCAAAAAGAGAGATTGTATAAGCTTTGGTAATAACTCCTAGTTAGTTGTAGAGAAGAAAAGAAAATGAATTAATGGATCACTATGGAAAAAATCTAATTAAAAGAAACAAGGTAAGTTTTCCTCATGATTTACAAATGATTTTGAAGAGATCTAGTTAAGATCTAAGCTGAAAGTATAAGTATTTTCATGCAAGCTATAAATGTTTCCTTTTTTCTTGCTATGGAGTCATGTATGAAAGATTTGTAAAGAGAACAATGCCTTATTTGCATAAAATCATAACTATAGAAGGGAATTTGATGATTTAAAGAAAATACAAGAAATAAACAAAGTCTTCGTTATATATTCAATGGGACCAACAAATAAGCCAATAAAAGATTGAATGATCTAATGAAAAATATCAAACAATCTAATAATTTTTCAACATTTGTGTTATGAGTCTTTATTGAATGCTCGATAGACAATCCATTAATCTTTCAATGAGCATTTAATGATCTTACTTGCAGATTGAATAGTATGACTTGGACATAGGAGGAATTAACAGAAGTCAAATAGAGATGTTGGAAAAATCTATCATCCATTTGACATACATTGAACAATTAAATGAATTAAATCAAATGATTTAATAGGTTGTAGATGATCCAATCAAACAAGTAGACTTTCATATGATGGATCTATTAGGACTCAAATTATGGAATTAATTGTAATAATACAATATTTTAATAGTATGAGTATTATTTAATAAATTTTTATTATGATTAATGTCGTTATCTACAACCTAAATTAATTAGGTGCATTTATTGGATGGTGAAACAGAGATTAAAGAGAAAAGAGATACATTATTTTCATTAAAAGTCAAAAACTATATTAAAAAATAATTTTATAAAGTTTATAACTTTTAGTGATTTATTACTACTTTATAAAATATTATAAATTTTTAGAAGATGGGATATGAGTCCTATAGAGGAAGAAGAAGAATATTAAATAAGGAATATCAAATTTTTAAGAATTTATTATTGTAATATCATAAAATTTGGAATTAAATTGGTCACAAAAAAGGATTAAAATTATGGAAATATATTACTTTAAATATTTTTGGGAGAAAAATATTAAGAATGACACATTTTAAGAAAAAAAATTATTTTTTATGAAAAAATTTATTTAAATATTAAACAATATTTAAAAAAATTATAAAAAAATATGTGTAGTATATTTTAATGAGTTTTACAATTTTTTAAAAAAATTTGGACATCATTTGTATCAAAAGATTTACGAAAACTAGATTTTGTTTAAAATTTTGATTGAAATATAGTGTTTTCCCATTTCTTAAAATCTAATTTATTCTAAAATTAATTAATGATCAAATACTCGTGAAATAGCCACTAGTAGCTATGAATATGTTAAAAAACTTTAAAGAAATGTTGAGTATAGTATTATCTTCTTTTTGTTGAATTTTAGTGTATTTAAGTGAAGTAAATGGACAATTTGTCGATTTAGAAAATCAAAGACATAAAATGATTTTGATGGAAAATGGTCCAAATTAAAACTTCAAAATATGAGATTTTATTGTGAAAGTAAGTTTTAAACATTGCAATAAAGAATTAAAAAGTACTGTTTTCTATTATGTTAGAAATTAAGCAAACTATGTCGAAAAACTTTTGTGAAATCCAAAAAATTGGGGCTTTTCCAAATTAGGTAATTTGGCATGTGACAACATTAAATTTCAAGTTAGGTTACTATGAATTTTTTTGTACATATGCTTAGTGGTTGTAAATATAAATTAGTAGCCTTTAACATCAAAACTAGATTAAATTATAAATATATATTTTGGCAACTTAAACATTTGGATGTAGATTTTAAGTTATATACTATATATTGCTGTGGTATTTAATTTCTTGCATATTTTTTTATATGATGTGACATGTTTGGCATGCAAAAATATTCATTTAAGCATTGTCATATAAGATGGGAAAATTTTCATAATAATTTCAATAACTATTTTAATAAAAAAATTTAAAAGTATAAAGATAATTATAAGAATAAGTTTAATAAGATCATTAGAAAAATGGACGGGATCTCTATGTTGATAATCTATCCGTTTTTAATATCAAATGGACTCCAAGTGATTTTAGACAAAATTTAATATAAGTTACTTATTCAACTCTTCATTTCTTTTTTTATTTTGATTTTTTTAATCTTTTTTGATATTTTAAATAATATATCTTTCTAAAATGCTTATTAAAATTAAAATCAAATTGTTAAATTCGTAACAATATTTCAAGTATTATCCAAAATATTTTTAAAAGTTGAACTAATATTAAAAGTTATGTTGTTACATCAACTTAACTTTATATGAAAGGAATCTCCTTAAGAGATCAAAATCCTTGTGATGTATTATTGACATCTCAAAGTATAATATATAGCTATTAATTTCTTTTTAAATTGAAGAAATAGATTTCAAAAAATTATCTGATTTAAGGTATTATAGAATTTTGATAGATCTTGATTGACCAGCAATTATAACATGTTAGATTTCTTCATCTTTCCATATTTATAGAGCTCAAATTTGAGCTCTAAATCCACTCCCAACTACTCTGAAATGAACTAGCCGTTTGGTAATGGACACATAGCAGTCACCATTCAATTTGGATCCTATAATAGACGTTTCTGAATGAATTTTGATTTTACCATTTGAGATCAATCCTGGCCGTTGGATTTAGGCAGCCTTGTTCTGGGCCATTGGATTGAGCATTGGTTTCTCCTACATGTATTAGGATATGCTGCACAAAAACTATTCGTATTGAAACATTTGCTATAGTGGTTTCTAATGGTCTCGTAATTCTGCTCAAGTTCGTTTCCCTTGCTTGTCATTGTGCTATTTAATTGAATCATTTTACCATGACTAACCTAAGCCATCAAATCACGCCTGCCCTTCCACGTTCCTTGAAGATCAGATGTGAATTTAGTCCCATGTCATAGAAAATACGTTGCCATTGCGCTCTATAAGGATTCCGGCTCGCTTATCTCCCTAGCTGTTTGGGGTTGGCTACCCCCTGCCTCGACCAAGGTTAATTACTTGGTCCTAGTTAACTTGAAGTCGCATTGTTCTGTTCAGTTTCCCTTCGGGTTGATTACGTGTTGTTCTGTTCATCTTTCCCTGCGGCCTTAGTCCTTCGCCTTCGGGCTTCGCTTGCCCCTTCGTGTCAATCGAACTATTTTTGTTTTATTTTTTAATCCCTAAATCCTAGACGGGCCAGCGGTCGGGTCTGGTCTACCTGCCCAATGCTACCATGAAAAATCCCGAAGCTAAAGTGGTTTTGTAGTATTTTGTGAGAAGTTTTGCGCCAAAATTTTGAATATAAGTGTACCAAAATAATTTTATATTATTATAGTGTTACAAGTGCCCTAAACGATTACAAAAAGAAATTCATGAAAAATAATTCTTAAATAATTTTAAAAAATCAAATACCAATGTCTATACTTTCCATTAATAATGCTTGGCCCAAAAATCAAACTTCAATAATTATTAAACTTATAACATTTTTAAATATTAATACTACTAGTATGCCACATCATCTCGAAATTTGGACATGTCAAATTCAAGAAAAATAAAGGGAAATTCAAATATAAAAATTTTAGTTTATGTCTTCAATTTCCTTGAAGCTTGCCATAACTCCAACAGCCTTAAAGACCACTATTTTAGAACTCGTAATGATGTATGTCATGCATCCCATTTCCTTTCAAAACGCTCATGTCCAACAGTTAGTTGCTACTAAAGATGCACTGAACAAGGCAGCTGAAGCTATAAGCATTAGCCAGAATCTTGTAAAGCGGTTATATGGAAATGGTGAAGTCGCAACAACAACACTATATTCTGTTTTTTTTTTGTAGAAAGTTTTCTAAACTATAATGTGGATCATCGCAATGTATCATTGATATCGAATTTTGTGAATTTTCTTTATTCATGTTTTTGTTCTGATGCTAAGTTTTGTCAACTTTAACATTGCAAACTTCATGGAGTTGTACCAACCATAAGAGTTTTGGAATTATATATTCTTAACACCATATTTTTGGATATTTGGTGCTTACATTATGCATGTTGCTTTTTTATTAATCATTATGGAAAGCAAACATATATTTTGTCAAAAAAGAGTGCTTTTTTGTTGATCATTTTCATCCAATTATATTCATTACCATTTGAGTTCAAAAGTTAAGGATTTTGATAATGGTTCTCATTGAAATTTTTTGAAACTGCATTGAATTATATCATAGTTTAGCTTATAGTGTTTTGAACTTCAATTTGTGAAATGCATAAGCTAGCAACGTGAGGATTATTGCACTGTATGAGTTTTATATATGCATTCTTCCATTGCAATGCAATGAACCCTTTCCTTGATTCCATGGTCTTGATCACCCTGTATTATGTATTGTTCGACTGGATGTTTGGGCTAAAGAAAGAGATGTTGCTGGACTAAAAGGTGGCATTAATACATTGATAGCTGAGGTTAACGCTTGAACAAGTTGTGTTTGGAGTGGAATGAAGTAGAAGATTCTTTACGAAAGAAATGGAAGAAAATTGAAGAGTTTGACTCTCGCAAATCAGAACTTGAGTCTACTTACACTGCATTTGTACGTGCTGACATTGTTATGTCTCTTGCACACCATATCCTCATTCAAATGATATATTGCTGTTATGTGAACTTGACGTGTTATTGAGTTACATCCTTGAGTTCATCTTTAGCTTCCTATATACACTGCTTGAGTTCTTCTTTTACTACTGATTTGTAATGTATTTCTTTGTGTTAATATTTTAAAATATCTTGTATACTATATCATCTTTTGATTTCATCTTTTCCTGTTTATGTGTGTTTTGTATTTTTGAATGATATACTTGAGTCAATCTTTTGCTATTTAGTGTACTATTTATCAGGTCCAAAAGTGTTTATGTGCTGACATTGTTAAGTATTTAACTATTGAATCACTTTTTTCTAGGACCAGATAAGAAATGCTTTATAGTGTACTTGAACTTATACTATTAGAGGCAAACATTGCATAAAAGCTCCAAGATGCTTGGGTTTCAAGGAGTGTAAGGCATAGTTGATCTACCACGTGTGATCTCACTTTAGGTTAATGGTGATTGTCGTAGTAGGAATATGGGATTGTTTAGCTATAAGCTATAACAACACAAATATGATATCAAATTTTGGCCTAATGCCACATGAGAAGTGAGCACTCCTAGAGTGGCTAAGTCTTTTTCCATGATATTATAATCTTATATATTTTTTAGTTGTAAGAGTTAAAACTAAATTATTATATTTGTATTGAGGGGATCTTTTATGAATACTTAAAACATAAAGTTTTCAGTGAGTTTTCTTTGGGGATAACTATTGAGTATCATATATTCCACGAATGAACACCAAAAATGCATTTTATCTTTAGGTTTGCTTTTTGAATTTGAGAATTTGTATATATTGAAAAAAGATTTTTGAACGAAATGAAAGATGGAAATGTCAATCTAAATAAAAGTAGAATTATTACTTTCTCTCAAAAGCAAAAAAAATTAGAGGAGAGAAGGATTTCCTTTTGCATTTTAGTATAAAAAATTATATGTTCTATATATTTCTAAACAAGGAAAAGTATCATTGATTATGAGTCCTACTTTTATAAGCATTTGTTGAAACATTCTTTTTTAAATTCTCAATAACTCATTATATTATGTAGAATTGGGATATATTAGGATTAAATAGAAATTTTTTTTATTGTTTTATTTTTTTAAGTCTCAACTATATCATATTTAATTTTTAAGAATCATTATTCTTTTATGGGTTTCTAGTGAAACTTTACCCTAACACAAACCTTTTGTTATTTCCATATTGATAAATTGTTAAATATTTATAATGCTACTTAATTTGATTGTAAATAATTTGGATCTACTTTTGTTCTCAAGGGAGGCTTTAACAGGAATAAAAGACATCGTGAGGGGATGTTGTAGGTTTTGAGAACACTCAAGGAAGATGAGAGAGGTACCTTAAGATGTTATTCTTAAGAGGTGTTGGTTGGCCTTAAGGCCAATGTTAGTGGGCTTCACGTCGATGAATATTTTAAGAGAGAGCTTGAGTAAGATGTATTCTTTGAGAAAGCTTACTTGAGGTAGTTGTGACAATAAATGGGTATATGCAAGGTAGATTATGGTCTTGAGGGACATAGTCGAGGTGTTGGTTGGAGTTCTCGATGGTTAGGCCACTAGTATAAGGAATGTGTAACGAAACTTTCTAAAATTGTTGAGAAGGAAGTATAGATCTCGAGCTGATGGTAGCAAAGGCTCAAGGAGTGCCCTCAAGGGCAATCAAGGCAAGTACACATGGGAATCAAATCACATCAAACACTTTTGGTGATTTTCGGATTCATTTCAATTTGATTTTGATCGACTAATGAACTAGAAAGATTTAGAAAATTTTGTTGGATTTCTAACTCTATTTTTAATAACTAATTTCAATATTTGTGAAAGAAGTTACTCCAAATTTATTATAGTTGTGCAAGGACATTTGGGTAAGCACAAATTTAGAATTTGAATGCATAAAATTAGTATTTGATATTTAATGGCCATGATTTTTGTTTTATTTGTTTCTTAGTTAGTTTTGATTAGTTGTTTTATGTATATCTCTTAATTCTTATTACTAAGAGCTTTTAGACTATAAAAATGTTTTGCGGAGGAGTTATTGGTATTGGTGCAAGTGACTTTGTGCTTTAGAGTGTCATGTGATTTCATGATTGAGGGTATCATGAATAATTATTCTAGGTGAGAGGTGTTTTCTTTGAACTTGTTCCCAAGTTTTTGAGAATTTACTTCATAAGTAGACTAGTTTAGGTTTTCTTTAATTGAAAAGTTAGAGTTTCTCTTTATAACAAATTTGTATTGCATTTTATTTCTTTCTACATGTTTTTGTTGTGGCAATGTAATCATTCTGTCTATAAGATGGATCATATTTTGTCATTAGAGTATTAGATCTTACCTAGTGTAGATCTTGGTAAATGAATGGTTTACTTGAGATGTGGAAATATTGTTGAAGATAAAGGCAACACGAGAAGAGAAATGACTTAGTAAGATAAATATTTATATCATTGTAAGAGCATATGGCTGTTCTAACTCAACAAGTACAACTTTTGATGGAGATGATGAGACATGAGGTGATGAAACATAATTTTGAGGATTGTTGAAAGTTGGAGATGAGTCCACTTTAAGAAGAAGCATAGATTATGATAAGAGGTGAAGAAGAAAGAACTTTAGGTGATTGAATGATGACCATTGTGATCTTATGGCTTCAAGCGACAATGATTTCTTGAAATCTTTCAAAGTAGTGGCTATCATAAGCATCCTATCTTGTAGTGGTTGATGTAAGCAAGTAGAATGCATGGCTAGATAGTTTGGAAATGTATTTTTTCATCTTTAACTGTACAAGTTTCAGCAAGATGTCCTTTGAAAAACTAATTTATTATGCATTAGCAAGATGAAACAATCTGTTGTATTCTAGAGTTGTAAAGATTTATAACTGGAGTCAATTCAAATAGTTTCTATGGAAGTTTTATCCCAGCTATGAGCAAGCTAGATAGATGAAGTAGCATAGCTTGATAGCCATGAAGGTAGTTGATGCAAGATTACAACTCATAATTTTTGAGATGAGTGGTCTCTTGTGTTGAATTTTGGAAAGAAGAGCTTCTTGATGAAGCATTTGATAGGTTTACTTAGATTGTCATGGTTATCATTCTATCTCTTCAACAATAATGGGAAATCAAGCATGTTTATAATTGCTATTGAGAAGAATTATGGTTGAGTTTGGATGCCAAAGGATGATGGCTTCAAAAGCAAAAACAAAAAGAAGGAATCCTTAAATTAAGGCATTTCCTTTTTTCTAAAGTTTTTTAATTTTGTCTTTCTTGGAGACTTAGTTATATCAAGAGATATTGTTGGGAGCTATGTTCTAAATTGAGGAGATTGAGGGGCAAGGCTGATAATCGGGAAGGGAAATTGGGATTGGTGTTGTTATTAAGAATAATGTGATTTTTGTTAGGTTGAAGGAACTTGAGCGCAATCTATCATTAATGATGAGAAGGTGATAAATACAATAAGGTTGTAGAGGGAACTACCCTTGAGTTGTTTCTATTCAAATCTAAGTTAAGAAGATATTTTTGAATGTTATCTCTAATGATGGATGCTAATGTAATCAATCCTAGTGACAACGCTTGATTTGGAGACAATGTTGAATTCGCATCCATGTATGATAATTGGATTCATTGTCGTGCAAACGTCAAGTCGAAGCAATTTTAGTTGACATGGTGGTCTCTAATTTGTGCAACTTCAAGCTTGTCAAATGATTTTGATAATGGGTACATGTGGCACCATAATGCAATTTTCTTTTAATGACAACAAAGCATGATGCTTCACAAAGAAGAGAAGATTTACTCATTTGATGAGGATTGAGAGGTGTTGTCTACAAGTTGATCGTAAATAATTGTGTCAAGTATGCTAGATCGTATTGTAGATTGAAGGAAATATTTAATTTTACATTGAGAAGGGCATTGGAGCATGAACGACAATGGCAAGCGGAAGGTGATTGTCCAACACATTGGATGACAATGGATACCATAGGAGGCAACAAATGTATTGTGAGAACTTAGTATTCCTTAGCTCTAAACATCATATTGGAGTGAATCCCTCCTTGAAAAGAGGGTTATATCTTCTAATAGAATCTTAAAGTTATCTCTAAAAAGGTCTTAAAAGGAAGAAATCGTGAAAGGATGTTGTAGGCCAAGTGAAGGATCAAGGATCAGAAAAAGAACATCAAGAGGTTATGTTGTAGACCTAGTGAAAGCTCAAGGATAAAAAAAAGATTAAGATATAATTTTGCTTTGATTTAGTGTTAGGTTTTCTTAAAGAAAAGATTAATATTGAAAATATACATACTTACCTAAAATTCTCTAGGAACATTGAAACTTTTTGAGTTGAGAAACCCAATCAGGGATCGGGGATGGATATAGTCAAAGATTTTGGCTCAACCACCTAAACGTTTTTATTGCATTCTGTTTATTATTTAGTAATCTTATTTCGTTGATAATATTTATACAATAAAATTTTATTTTAAAGCTAAAAATTTATTCTTCTAATTTTCTGAATCAAAAAATTCGTTGAACACATAATTTACCTCTTCCTTATTGTTTGTTTTACTTTATATTTTATAACAATGATCACTTATTTCTCTATGGTTTGAATACCCATTTGTTTGGATTATGGTTTGAAAGGGAGGTTATGACCTTTAGATTAATAATTTTTAAATTTGAATGAAATAATAATCTCTCTAGTGGATCAACTAGAAAAAAACATATATATGATCAAGAAATTATTGCAAGTTAGAAGAGATTTTGAGCTATAAAACATTTGTCAAATTGTAGTCAATATATGAATGAATCGAATCTTCCCTCCACTTTCAAGTGTGTGATATGATTAGTTGGGGAAATCCTACGAATCTCATTCCAAAAATACTTCTTTGAAGAAACATTGCATGGCTTCGTGTTAACTAAACCTCTCCAAGGTTATATAAGCAGTTCTCGTTCAAGAGGTATCACAAAAAATACATATGAACTCTAATATTTATAGTTAAGAATAAATTTAATATATCAAAAAAAATTATAAAATATAAAAAATGAATTCAATGATTAAAGAAATTTTATGGGTTAATGGTATATTTTTTAGCCTCTTGCTGCAACAATCGGTCCTCGCGTGGCCGGGGGTGCATATTCTTCTCCCCTCCATGAGTTTAGCTCCTACTGCGTTCCCTTCCGTCGTTGTACGGGTACTAGACCGTTGCTCAAGATCTGACGCTAAGGGAGTCTATTCTGCCTTGATCCTCCATGCTGTAATGGTGGAAGGCAAAGGCAACTCCCCGTACTTCATCCTTCACATCAAAGAAGCCTTCTCTTCAAAGTGGAAATCGTCTTGGCGATGCTACGACATAGCTGGAGGAAGGTGTCGATCATCAACATCGTGATCCTAATATTCCTCGTGGTGGTTTATGCCTTTGCGTGCAGCTTCATGACCAGCAAGTGGATGGACAATGGTGAAGCCTATGGGTAGGCCAGGATGACTAAGAGCAGGCCGAGCATGTTCCAGTTTTAGGTCAAGCTTGAAGAATCCTTTATGTTTGCATATGTAATATGTTGATGTTTTCGATGGTTTCATGTTATTTTAGTCATATTGTCATGAAGTTTTTTGAGAATTATTTGAAATTGAAACATGGACATCAACTTGTGTTCAATTGGTCATCTGACAAAAATTTAAATTTCTTATTCATATATTTAAAGTTAAATTTTATATTACTGTCATTGCGATTTAAATTAAATAATAAAAAATATTAATTTAAAATGATATTAAAGAATACTATTTCAAAAGAATAATAATTATTATAAAATTCTCTTCATTTTTTAATTTTTTTAAAATAAATTAAATTTTCATGTTATATGTAAAATTTAATAAATTTATATTTTAAAAAAGTTATTTTTGAAAACATGAATGACAGGCACAATCAAGTTTTTAATATGCAAAATTAAAAAATTTGAGAAGCCATTTTGACACTAATTTTAAAATTAAAAGAAAATTAATTTAAAAGTTGCTTCAAAATTCTTCCCTAACAAGTATTTTTACACACCAAATTGTCGTAATGTTGTGTACCAACGGAAAAAATTTGTTATTTTTTGGGAATTAATTGCATTTTTGGAGATTTTTTAAAATTTTTTTAAGTATTATTTTATACTTTTTCAAATAATCATATATCATAAAAAAGGAGGTGTGACATCTCAAAAAAGAGAAAAATAATACCATAAATTTATTGAGGATTTTTAGTTTAAAAAAGTATTAAAAATTTTAAATGTTAACAAAAAGGAAGAAATTTGCTTAACAAGTAGAGCTCATTAATATGAATCACACAAAATTAATTAGTTAATTTTTGGAGACTTAATTGATTGTAAAGTATATTGAATATTATAAATTTTTAAATTTTTATTTAAATAAGAATTTAATTAATTCCTCAACTCCTAATAATTCTTAATTACCCTAAAACCTAATCCAAGAACAACTAGAAGAAACCCAATTATCAATCACCCGAATCGATGACAAACTTTCAAATTCTAAGCAAAAGAGTGGCATGGTGTTCTTTGGAGAGACATGACTATTTAGAGGGAGTTTGAGAGTTGATAAGTGATAGGGATAGAAATTGCTTTGTCCTAGAGTTTAGAGAAGGAGGGTAAGAGGAGGTGCTGTTGAAGCATTTGGGATAGCCAAATAAACAAATCACAAAGGAGAACTAAAATTTAGGAGAAATATTATAACAACTACTATAACTTGGAAAGTAGAAGATTGATATAAATTTTAAGATCAAATCTTTGGTGTGACCACTACAAATCGAAATAGAGCTAAGCAATATTGTGTATCATATGTACAGTTGTATGATGTATTGGTGGTCCAAATTAGCATTACCAACTTGCCAAATCATTGTTTTTTAAATCCAATCATATGAGTTAGGTCTAAATTCTAGTTAAAGCCGAATAAAAGATATATGTTTTATTTTTAAATTTTTGTTCGTACAACAACTATTGTAATATAAATAAAATATAAGCACAAAAATATGACCCATATCCTTGTTTTCATTATAGTATTATACATTAACAAAACTTTCCTAATACAACAATTCTAAGACAAATTAAATGCAAAAAAATCCATGACCTCTTACTTATCCCCTGAAGTCTCATGACGTGCTTAAGATTTTACATAAAATTATTAACCCCAAAGAAAAACTAAGCACATGACATTAGCTTAATAAAAAAACTATATAGCATAAATCTTTGGCTTATGCCACATGTTAGGTCAAATAAAATATTATAGTATTTGCAAAATATTAAAATTAATAACATAAACAAACATAGTAAAGAAATGCTCTCACTATATGTAATGAAATACTATTCCTTTATTAATTTCAATATTTCAAAGGATCAATTTATCTTTTTTCTTAATCATCAATGATCTCTTGGCCTTAAGTTTAAAATTCCATGGAGCCTTAGCAACACTTTATGATGAAACAACAAACTAAAAGTGCACTCTAGTGAGCCTCATTCTATTAGAGTAGCAACTCATTAATCAATTTCTCATGAAAATTTACATTTCTATTTTAAGGAACCTCATATTAAATTTAGGATGCACACTTGAGAGGCCCTATTTGACCTAAGTAACACCCTTGAGTCATTTTCATATATGTTTTGTTTTCTTTGTGAGGAATCTCATAATAATTCTCTTATAATTTCATAGTTATTTTAATGATGTCTTAGTTTTTTATAAATATAACTCACATAATACCAAAACAAATGAAGCATCCCATAACAGTTTTAAGCATGTCAATACTAACTTGAAAGAAAACATGATAATCTCAACTATGACTAACAAACATGGTTTACATCCAAGCAAATAGTCACCCATGAAACATTTGCTTAAACATGAATATATTTTATGAACATGTCACTAATAGTAATATATCATACATGTAATGCATGTGCAACTATGTCAACCAATAATCTTTTTCTTTTTTAAATCAAAACTAAAAGTAATAAAACAACA
Source organism: Vanilla planifolia (assembly GCA_023846275.1). Taxonomy (NCBI): domain Eukaryota; kingdom Viridiplantae; phylum Streptophyta; class Magnoliopsida; order Asparagales; family Orchidaceae; genus Vanilla; species Vanilla planifolia. The sequence goes on along the minus strand of JAIUJO010000060.1, from coordinate 926,534 downwards.
TCCACCAATACATCATAATAATGCACCTATAATACGCAACATTGGAGACTAATTTTCTGATGTAATAGTCACACCAAACAATTTGATTTGTATTCATGAAGCCTTCACTAGCTTAATTCATTACCTTCCTTGATTGACTGGTTGCTATTGGATTTTTTTCAAAATCCTCCCCTTTATCCAAGTAATTGATTTATCTCTCTTTCTTCCTTTCTCTCTCTTATATGATAACATCGCAAATATTTATTTTTGCTTTTACTTTGTTTTTGGCTTTGCTCCTAAATTTGTTTCTTAAAAATTTTCACAAAATTCCCTTTTTCTCCACTCCCCACCAAACTTTCTCACAATGTCTCTCTTTTTTCCCAAAACTTTGCTATAATACTTCACTTTCCTCTCTCTCTCTCTCTCCTCTATCTTTTCCTTTCTCATTTTTCCTTTTGGTCAACACTCTTCCTTGCTCCCATATGCTCCTAATGCATACATGTTATTATGTTTCCTTTTCTCTCTCTTATTCTATTTGCTTTAATGTCTCTCTTTTTTGTTTTCACTTGATGCTTCACCCTTTCTCTCTCATAGTTTCTTCTCTTCTAATGGAGACCCTTCTAATAGTTCCCCTCTCTTTACTCCTCTTTCTTACTTGATGGTCTTTCTCTTCGCTCTTGGCTTCCCCATAAGTAGTAGTGCCTTCCTTTCTATAATAAGCTTCATTATAATTTCTATGATATTGTTTATGATAGATTTATAATATTTGAAATTTTGTGATTGATTAAAATAAATTTGTAGAGAGTAGAATCATAAATAATAAAAAGTAAATTATGCTATGCTAGATTTATAATTTTAAGAATTTTAGCATTATTATAATTAGCTTGATAGAAGATAGAATTATAGATAATAAAATATTGAATGATAAAATATTAATTTCTATGGTTATAGTTTTCTACTAGCTTCTTATGACATTTGGCATAGTGGTAGAAGTGCATTTCAATGCTAATTGTTTGGTTGAAATAGAAGTGACATAATTAATTAAATAAAAGAAATATTTATTATTTTACATGCACTTCATCAAATCACCTACATGTTTTTCCTTAATCAAATCAATTATGAAATTAATAATGATGGCCTTTAGCACACTAATAAAATTCGATGGAAGAGAATTTGGGTTGTAGTCTATATGAGTGAAGGTGACTGAGAACTTGAGTGTGTGAAGGTTATCAAAGAGCTAAGTAGCATCATCAAGAACCATTAGGAGGAGGTGACCAATAGAGTTTAAAAATTTGAGAAGGGCATCGTTACTTTGCTACAATTTTCATTTAACAAAGGAGAAAGAGTGAAGAAGACACTTGGGTACAGAAAGAAAATTATAAGAATGAAGGAGAAGTTGTGAAACTTTTGAAAAAAGCCTTGTTTTAGGTCGAGGAAGAGATAGAAAATAAGTGTAGAAGAAGAAAGACTACAAAAAGAAAATAACAAAGGAAATTAAGTAACTAAGAATAGTTTAAGTATTTAAATTCATTTTTTATTAAATTTACTTTGATTTTTGCAAATAAAAATAATAATATTGGTTGTGTAAGAATTGGGTTTAAATTGAATATGATGTAGTATGAAATAAATTGATGGTGATTTGAAGTGAACTCAAGAGATAAAGGATTAGAGATATTGGTTATTAATGTGTGTTGTATGTATTTTGATTTACATTATATCATATGACTAGTTTAAAATGTAAAATAATCAAGGATCAAAATGCTATAATGAAAGATGGCATGAGACAATCATATCAAACAAAATTTGGAGTTGTACTAGTATGAGAAGAATTTAAGTTATAGGTTGGGATATCGATTTCATCACACATGGACGATATGAGTGTCGTACTTGTGCAATGTGTTGAATTGTCAGGTTCACTGTATGAAGACAATATGGGTATTGACTTTGTATGATGTAATTAAGGTAAAATATATCATTGTATTGACATAATTATAATGATTGTGTTAAATGATCCGCCAGGTTAAAGGTCAAGTAGTGAGAATCATATAATATGATTCTTGGAATCATATTGGAAGAAAGAAATAATGATTTAATAGAGGCATGAGACATGTTTTTTAGAAGGTTCGTGTAAAAAAGTTTTGATGAAATCACATAAAATATGACTGAGTTGATCATATTGGATGATTAGTTAGAGCTATTGACAAAATAGTTAATTCTTGAGAGAGAAGAGACTATAGTCAAACTTGTATGTTGTGTATCATTATAAGTTATGATGTATTAGGGTGGATTAATAGTAGAAACATATGGTATGCTCAAGGGATCATATTGTCTGAAAAGCAGAACAATGAATTATTCATACTTTATAGTGGGAGCATCATAGTAATATGAATGATTAACAAGATAGTAGGACAAAGGGAGAGAGAGAGACAGAGAGTAAAAATCATATAGTATAATGTTATGGGAAGTATTGTTTGTTTAATGGGAAATATGAATTATGTTACAATAGGGTATCATTGTATAATATGATCCTAGTGATCAAAGTGCATGTTAAAAAATGGCATGAATAATTGAGTGCTAATTTTGGGAATTAGATGATACAACTGAGAGATTATAAAAGTTCAATATAATTCAAAATGCTTATTTTTTATATATCTTATGATATAAAAAAGAAACCATATAAGTAAATTCCAAGACAACAACTAAGTGTTTATGAGAAATTAATATGATTTTAGTTGTTTGCTAAAAATACTACATATATCATATATGTTGACTAATACATATACATGACATATAGAAAAGCAAGAAAAGAATAAGATTAGAAAAGGAAATCAACTCATCGATTTAAGTAGATAAACTTTGTAACTATGATACAAATACACTCGTAAATTAATTTATAATTTATCTATAAAATGATATAAATTTTTATATCTTTTAATAGGGATTATAAGTATTGAAATTTTTTTATTTCATTTATTATACATTATTTATGATAGGTAAATCTAAAAACTGCTATATAAAAACACTAGTAAAAAATTTTTATATTATTTAAAAAATGACATTTTTTCATGTTATATTTTTGAAAAGCATCAATGATGTAGGAGCATCTAATATTAGTTTACAAACATACATCCATTAGCATCGCACTAGTTTCATAAGTTTATCGGTGTAAACTTTTGTTGAAATTTGCATAAAAAAATACTTAAAATTAAATTTTTTTTGTTGATTTTGTCGCCTTTTGCAAACTGCCACCATCACCCCTACTATCGCTGCATAGGCCAACCCGACACCCATGTGACCCAAATTGACTCAAGAACACTAGATTATTTGCTTGACTGGTGTCAACCTACACCAACCCCCCAGTCCTTGCCAACCAGTTTAGTTCTTTGTGATCCTTGCCAACCCATCATTGTAAATTATGATGTATTACGATAGATTAATAGTAGAAACATATGGTATGCTCAAGGGATCATATTGTCTGAAAAGAGGAATAATGAATTGTCCATACTTTACAGTGGGGGCATCATAGTAATATGAATGATTAACAAGATAGTACGACAAAGGGAGAGAGAAAGAGAGAGAGAGTAAAAATCATATAGTGCAATGTTATGGGAAGTATTGTGTGTTTAATGGGAAATATGAATTATGTTACAATATGGTATCATTGTATAATATGATCTTAGTGATCAAAGTGCATGTTAAAAAATGGCATGAATAATAGAGTGCTAATTTTTTGAATTAGATGATACAACTGAGAGATTATAAAAGTTTAATATAATTCAAAATGCTTATTTTTTATAGATCTTATGATATAATAAAGAAACCATATAAGTACATTCCAAGACAACAACTTAAGTGTTTATAAGATATTAACATGATTTTAGTTGTTTGCTAAAAATACTACATATATGATATATGTTGACCAATACATATACATGACATATAGAAAAGCAAGAAAAGAATAAGATTAGAAAAGAAATTAAACTCATCTATTTAAGTAGATAAACTTGATAACTATGATACAATTACACTTGTAAATTAATTTATAATTTATCTATAAAATGATATAAATTTTTATATATTTTAATAATGATTATAAGTATTGAAATTCTTTTATTTCATTTATTATACATTATTTACGATAAGTAAATCTAAAAACTGCGATATAAAAACACTAGTAAATAATTTTTATATTATTTAAAAAATGACATATTTTCATGTTATATTTTTGAAAAGCATCAATGACGTAGGAGTGTCTAATATTAGCTCACAAACATACATCTATTAGCATCACACTAGTTTCATAAGTTTATCGGTGTAAAAGTTTGTTGAAATTTGCTTAAAAAATACTTAAAATTAATTTTTTTTGTTGATTTTGTCGCCTTTTGCAATCTGCCACCATCACCCCCACTATCACTATATAAGCCAACCCGACACCCAGGTGACCCAAATTGACTGAAGAACACTAGTTGATTTACTTGACTGGCATCAACCTTACACCAACCCACCAGTCCTTGCCAACCAGTTTAGTTCTTTGCGATCTATGCTTACCCAAAAATATGACTAGCAGCTTTGTCTGTGCTTCTTGCCCCATCATTTTTTTGCTCATCGTTATTGTCTCCAAAAATGCATGGATAATTGGAAAACTATTTAATTTTTTTAAATTTGTAGTTTTTTAATCCTTTTTTTAAAAAATTATTGATGAACCTTCGAGATCCTTATGAATAAGGATATTCACTATGTTGAAGAGAAAAAATGTTGGAATTAAATTTCTTTTATTTATATACTTTAACTTTGTGAGCAAAATTTGTGCACCTAATTCAACTTAGAGAGATTCCAACTTCCCTTGTGAGAGACAAGGATCAAATATGCAAGAAATTTTATTAAGAAAGCCAACAACCAAACCCTTATAAGATATTATGATCGAATATAAGAGAACTTCCATCAAAATAGTTGATAACCTAACAAATTCTTATTTCCATCAACACCAACATCATGATAAAAAGGTACATTTATTTAGTCACTTTTTTTTCTAGATAGTAATTTAAAGTTTCAATTATCATTTTTTATTAAAATACTTCAAGTAGAGTTTATCTTAAATTCTCTATTTTATATGTATAAAATTGAATGCAATAAAATAATCTTACAATATTTTATGCTTAACACTTAAAATATTACCTCTTACTCAACTTAATAATCAACGTTAAAACTTAGAAATACTAATCTTTAAACAGTTTTAAAATATAGTACACATCCTCTAATCCTAATCAATTTATAGTATTTTTCATATTTCTTAATAATTTATTAAGCATCTCTAATATTATAGACTCCAAATTAGAATGACAAAAAATCTAAATCTATTATACATCATCAAACATATTATAATATGTTTTATACAAATTTAGTAATTATGTAATTATTTTCTTTAGTTATCATATTTTTATAATACGTTGCTATATGACATATTATTCATATGTTATTCTTTTATAACATTTTATAACAAGGGCATTGAAATGTAATATAATAAAAAAATTCTATAAATTAATGGATAAAAATGATTTACATGTAAATATTTGAAATGCTTTATTATCAAATAAGAAAATGAAGTAGAATGAGTGAAATACCTCCTAAATATATTATCCTCAAATATTCATGTACTATATTATGACCTCACATGTAATAAATATACATGATATAAGACAATGATAATTCATTTATATCTCTAAAAATTCTACTTCACATGATAATAAATAAGAATAACTTGTGGTGAGGATAACTTATCTATATCTATAAAATTGTATTATATATAATATAAGGAAAGAATAGCTCATTTAAATCTAACAGGAGTCTACTATACATGACATAAGGTGAGTTTAGCCCATCTATATCTACATAATTTTTTTATATGATATCACGTGATGATATCATATCTATATCAACATGATTCTATTATAAATGATATAAAAGGATGAAAGCTTATTATGGTGAGGATATTCTATTATGACCTCTATACTATTGACATTCATTTTAGAGAATAATGATCTAAAGTGAGTGAAATTTTTAATATGTCTAAATGTATTAGAAATGAAAGGAATGAAGAAATAATGAACTTATCTTTAAGTGTTACAAAATGTAACAAATAAGAAATATGAAAATAAAAAAAATACATATACATGTTCATATTTTTTGTTAAATTTATTACATTTTCTATATAATAACATTTTATTATGGGTATAATTTTTAATTATTATGCAAAAATTATATCTTTTTATTATATCATTATTTTTATATATTATTTTATTTGTTTACTTATTAAACTCTTTAAAGCCTTACTAGTATTTATATCATAAGTAATGTATCAATTATATTATGTGATGTAAATTTGGTTGTTATAGATAAGAATTTTACTTATTAACTAGTATAATGATTCTCTTAAGCATTTTTATATAAAATTAGTATAGTATTTATTTTGGATTGGATGGTTATATATATTTTTGTAATATATCACTTATTTATATTGATATTTATTTAGTCCATCTAGTTAAATGATTAGCATTTTGGGAATTTAATATATATATATATATTAAGAGCATTTTCTTGTATTATCTTTCTCAGCCAGTGTGATGAATGATATAATGGATTAAGGAATTTTCAAGAAGCTCATTGAGGAACAAAGGAGAATGTGCAGCTAATGTTTTGGAAAGGAAAGTTGGGAAGTATCTTTAGGAGTTAAATAGTTGTCATTCTAGTTTAACTAGTGAGGAATTTCAACTTGATTGACAAATTAGAATTGTACTATTATTTCTCACTTGAGATTTAGTTTTCTTCTCAAATTTTGTATTAAAATTCTTATTTATGAATTACTCAAATTGATACTTAATATAATAATATAGGTGGGATTTGATAGTGTTTTAATCCCAAAGCTGTAGACATCATCGACAATAAGGTAACATCCTTCAATAATAATGATGTTAACATTTAGGCATCATTTCTAATAAGCAAGATTTTCTGATATTATAATTGATATTGTTAATTTTTACATTATGTATAGTATATACTACTCATCAAGCAAGCTTTATGTCAATATCGTATGGAAGAAGGTAGCAGGGAATGCCGAACAGTGCGAAATCAGCATGCCGAGAAAGCTGAACGAGACGGAAGAGTACAAAATCAAGCCATAGGGAAAGCTGAATGGAAACCAAGTGATCAAATCTTGGTCGAGAAAGGGGGAGACAACCCCAGACTACTTGAGAGTCATACGAGCTGAAAAGCTTATAGAGAGCAATGGCAACATAATTTTGGCTATATGGGACTAAACTCTCATCCAATTGTCAAAGAAAGCGGAAGGGCAGGCACGATCAGGCGGCTGAGGTTAAGGAATGTAGAAGAGCAGGCACGATCCAACGACTTAGGTTAATCAAGGAAAAATGCTGCAAGTAAACACAGTAAAATGCTAAAGAAGAGGTTCAAACCCTAGCCAGATATGCGAGACGATGTGTAACCACTGCAGTAAGTTTCTAATTCAAGTTGTTTCTAGACACACTATTTTAATATAGGTAGGAAAACATACGTGCGATCCAATGGCCTAGAGTAAGGTTGCCTAGAGCCAGCGGCTAGGATTGATCTCGAATGGTAAAATCAAGATTCCATCAGAAACGTCTATTTCAAGATCCAAACCAAATGGGGGAATGCTTTATGTCCGTTACCTGTGTATATTTTTGAAATAAAATTATTTTTAGATATTTTCTCAAACTTTTTAAAAATAATTTTTACATTATTTTCTTAAATGTTCTTATAAAAAACTAGAACTTTATTCTTAATAATTTATTTTCCTCTTACTGAAGCACATCTCATATACACTAAAAACAATACATAATAATACCATGAATAAACTTTGATAAAATAAAGTGAATCTTGTTGAATACTTTTCAAGAAAAAATTAAATCAATATTGTTCTTCTTATCAACTCAATCAATAAATTTAAATTTTTATATACTTTAAAAAAGTATACTAACATATACAAAAAAGAACTATATATTATTGTAGTGAATATCAATTTTTCATGAATAAATTTTTTAAAAAATTATTTCCTTAACATAGCATATATTAAACCCTTATTTTCAAGTTTGAACCATTTACTATAGACTCCTTAAGTCTTTTGTACAAATGTTGCTATTCTTTGGTGTGCACATTTTCAAGCTTCCTTTTATGTTTATATAAAGATTTTAATTCTTTATAATATTTTAAAAATTTTCAGCTCTCTCTTGCGGAAGCCATAACCTTTGTATTTTCCATATGGCAGTAACCTCATTTGGCCTTTCTATAAATGGGAAGTCGCACTGAAATACACGTGTCAAATTCTCAATACAACTAGATTGGCGTTCTGTAAAATTCTCACGTTTGGTCTTTTTGCCAGACGAGCGGATGCACCATATTGAAAAAAATTAGTTAATAGTAAATAATTATTAAAATAAAAATTACATTTAATTAGGTGTAAATAAAAAATTACGAGATGATTTGGCGATGTGCTGATGTTGCTTTGATATGGGGACCATTTGATGTGACGTTCCGAGGTCGATTCAGTTGTTTCTGACGTGTAGTGGTTGTTCACACAATAAGCACAACTTCTACCCCTGCTTTTTATTTCACGAAAAGACCACGTGTCTTGAAATGAATGCATCTGTGGAGCCTTTTATGGAAAAAATATTTGTTTTTTTCAATTATTGCTTTTAAAAAAGGCATTTTATAGTTTATTTTGAAGAATAAAGTAAAAAACTGCACCAGAATGATAAATAGAGAAACAAATATTATTAGAATATGAGATTTTGAAATACTTTATAAGAAAATGAAATTAGCTAACAAAAAAGCTCATGAGATGAGCATTATTTTGTCAGAGTTTTGAAAATTGATCTTGCTCTGATACATGTTATTTCTTTGATTGCTCAAAAGAATTCAAATATTATTATGAAAATAAAAAATTAATATTTTAATTTATCATGTGACTTTTTATTATTTGGATGTCTATGATGAAAAATGAAGGATTGTATGACTAGCTTATCATATGACATGTCAAAAAATATGCATATTTACCATATATAATTGTGTTGGTGGGATGATGATTCATCTTGCTCTTTTTCTAAGTGTAATCCTCAAATGAGGGCTATCCAAATTTGACATTGCCATTGTCTTGTATACTCAAAATCAGCAAGTTCTCTACTAGGGCCTTGGATAAGATACTTGAAAGTGAAAAATACTTAGCTTGGTTTTCCCTTAAACCATTCATAATGATCACACCATTAACCTTCCTTTAAAGGATAACCTTGATAGTAATTAAGATTCATCAGATCCCATAATGTTCTTTAGGTGATGACTCATCCAAAATTTTATGCATAGCAAGTTGTAGTTGAATCCAATCCTCAAGTGGTTCGAATGAAAAGATGGCTACTTCTCCAATGACCATATTTGTGTTTTTTGTAAGATCAACAAAGTTGGTAGCAAAACAAAAATAATGGCACTGTATGACGATGGGCTTATGAAGAGAGAGGCTTGTTGATATCCCTATTAGAGTTGACCTCGATATGATGAACGAACATGAGGCCTTCTTTTCTCAAAGCCAACAGAAGGAGAAAACATGTCTCAAAAAAAGTTAGTGCTACTATGACTGAAGAGGAAGAGGATCCAAAGAAGCCAAATGTACGTATTTTGGAAGCAATTGCACTGACTAAATGGGATACAAATTAAAATAGTGTTATTATGGTCTACATTGCAAGTTACCAATTATTTAGGTAATTCTTTTTTATTAAAGAGTATTATTAATCATTTGGAGCAAAAGCGTAAAAAAAAGTTATCCATTTGTTAAATCTATTGCTTAGAAGAAGAGAATTAAGTCATTGGGTTCCACTCTTGAGAAATGGAAAGAACTTGGACTAAGTCAAAGACTAATGTCCAAAGCCAAAATGTCAAACTCTTTACTCGTTGTAAGTGGTTCAGTAATGTCACCTCTCATTTTATTTTTTTGAAATATCAAACCATATTTTCAATTTATGATAGTTAAAGTAAGTTTTGTTCTAAAAAAAAATTTATATTTTAAAATAATAGCCTTGTATATATAACCAGAATCATTCTCATTGCTATTATGGAAAGACTATTCATATATATGCCACTTTAACTTGATGCTTGCTAGAGGATGTTTCTTGTCCAATGATTTTAACCTTAAGATATTGCCTTATGATCACTACCTACTTTTTCTAGTCTTGGATATTACGAGGCAACAAATTTTTACTTAGTTTATCTTAAAACTATGTTGCATCATGGTCATAACATGAATTTATTATGTTAATGAATTAATCATCTTTGGTCATCATTCATAAATCAAAGTGGATTATTTTAAAAAAATCATTTTTACAACCTAAAATTATGATTTTACATATATAAAACAAATATTTTTCTCCTTTTTCTTATGTGATTATTAATCCTTATAGTCCTCGATCTTGAAGTATAACAATACACTTCTTCTGTTATGCACTATTCGATTTAATATTAATTAAAGTTATTAATGTACTCTAAAATACAAAATTATTGAGTAAATAAAAAAGCAAGAAACAGAAACATTGAGGGCACCATGTGAAATAGAGATGATGAAAAACATTACAAATTAAAATATTAAATTCAATTAAATAATTGTATAAATATTTATGCTCATTTCTTAAAGCTATTATTAAAAAATAAAAGTTGAAATAGCTTTTTTATACAATATCTGTCATACATGTGAAACACCTCATAGAGTTCCCAAAAGAAAACATCTCCTCACATAAAGGATCTGATGTTATAACTTCTAGGAATCTAAAACTCTACAAATATCTCATTCTTAATCTATAATATAAGTATGTATAAGCATAATATATAAAAAAAATAAAATATTAGATTTAAGTAGTAAAGTTGTGTGAAATCATGATATATAACATATAAACAAATACGAAGCAATAAATAAGAATGTATGATAAAAAAATATTAAATATGTTGAATATTTGCATATGAGCTTGTATGTTCTATAATCAAGTATGTATATAATTATAACATAATACTAATATTATAGTAGTAATATTATCTCTTTTCTTTTCTTATTTATAATTTTTTTATATGACTACTATCCTTAATTCATAAGATTCTATATATTGTTATATCTGTGTGGTATCAATCATATCATATGACCTCTATCGATAATTGGCCAAGCCATTAAAGTATATCTCCTACCACCACTGGCCTTCACTGAAATACTAATAGAAATAGGTCTTTACTCTTTGTTACCTAGTATTGAAGTGCTAACAACAACAAAAATGAGGTCAAATATCAATTCTAACTTGGAATCACCCTTTAACATGTTTATGTATAAAGTACTAACGATAATGAGATCTCTGTCTATTATGCCCCTTATTTTAAGTACCAATAATAACAAGAGATAAAGTCATAGATAAAGTCATATTGATCAATTATGAGATAAAGTCATAGATAAAATTTTATCTCCTAATTTCACATTTCAATTATGCCCCTTTTCTTAAGTACCAATAATAACAAGAAATAAAGTCATAGATAAAGTCATATTGATCAATTATGAGATAAAGTCATAGATAAAATTTTATCTTCTAATTCATATTTCTCATGATGATATATATCATTAAGCTTATCCAATCAATCATTATTTTTCATTTTTTTATTCTATATCTTTCTTGTTTTGTGTTCTAAAACTCATAACACATATAGAATTGTAAATAATAAAATGTAGGTGGGGTAGAATATTAATTTTTATGATTATGATTTTTGTTGGCTTCTTATGACCATTTTGTGCGGTGCAAGAAGTGTATTTCAATGATAATTATTTTTTCATAATAAATATGATACAAATAATTAAATAGAAGAATTGTTTTTTTAATACACATGCATTTCATATGATTTCACATCCATTGTTCCCTAATCTTATCAATTATAAATTAATAATGATGTTTTTAATACACTTATAAAATTTGATGAGAGTGAATTAAGGTTTGAGTCTATAAAAGAAAAGATGTTTGAAAGATCAATGTGTGAAGTTTGGTACAAAGTTGAGTAGTGTTGTTAAGAACCACCAAGGAGTGAGTCAAGGAGGTTGTCGAGTAAGGCATCATTACGATGCTATGATTTTTGCAAGCAAAGAAGAGAGAGTGAAGGTGAAGCTCAATTATAGAGAGCAAACTATAAGAATGAAGAACCATTGGGAAAAACTTTGTTGTAGCTTGAGGAGAAGATCAAAAGCAAGAAGATTAGAAGAAGAGAGACTATCACAATCAAATAGCGAAGGAAATTGAGTAGTAGTTATCAAAGCAAAGATAGACATTTAAATTGATTCTTTTTTAAAATTTAATTTAGTTTTACATAAATAAAAAAATATCATTTTGTTATAAGTTAAGTAAGAACTAGATTTAAAGTAATTTAGATGTGGTATGGAGGGAATCGATGCTAATTTGAATTGAACCCAAGACATATAAAATGAGAGTTGTTAGCTATTATTAATATGTATCATCCAAATAATTTGCTCTACATCATATGGTACAGTCAATTTAATCTTGTAAGGAAAGCTATGATGAAACATGGTATAAGATAATCACATTAGAAAAATTTTGGGGTTATAATAATCAAAGAAGAATTTAAGTTATAGGTTGAGGTGTCGAGTTCATCCCATTAGAACAATATATGTGTCATATTTGTATAATGTGTTGAGTTGTGAGGTTCATCATATGAAGGTAGTTATAAATACCAACATAAATCACATAATGTCTTGTGGGATCAATAACATTTTTAATCAAAGCTAAATTTTTTAAAAAACAAAATCTATTAATTATAAGAAACAAGATTGTAAAAGAATATTGTAGAAAGTCTTAGATGAAATATTATATAGTGTGACTAAGTTGATCATGCTGAACAGTTAGTTAAAGCTATGGATAAATGATTAAGTCTTGAGAGAGAAGAGACTACATTAGAGTTGTACATCATGTGTCATTATAAGGTATGATATTTTGGTGGTGGATTAACAATGGAAACGTATGATTTGATTAAGATTATTATATTATGTAAAGTGAGAAATAGGGAGTTGATCATACTTTGTGATGGGATATCATAAAAGTATGAATGATTGGCAAGGTAACAAAATTAAGAGAATAAAAATCATACAGTACAATGTTAGGGATCATACTATATGTTTAGGAATGATATAAATAACAAAATACTGCTTTTGAAAATTATATAGTTCGATATAATTGAAAATGCTTATTTTTGATACAACATATCGTACAACGAGAGAATTACATGAGTATGATCTAAGGCAATGACTTAAAGGCTTATAAGAAATTAATATGATTTAAATTCCTAAATAAACATGCCACATATAGGACATATGTTCAGCATTATATATACATGATAATGTAAAAAATAAAGAAAAGATTTAGGTTAAAAAAAGACGTTAACTTTTAAATTCAGATAAATAAATTTGATAATTATGATATAAATATATTAATAAATTAATTTATAATTTTTTTTACAAAGTGATAAATTTTTTGATGTATTATCTTTTAATAAACTTTATAAGCTTGAGAATATTTTTTTATTTTATTATTTATGCATTATGGATAATAGATAAACTTAGTAATTATGATGTAAATATGCTCATAAATTATTTTTATATTATTTATAAAATCACATTCTTTTTGTGTTATCTTTTTAAAAAATTCATAGATATTAGAAAAGTTTTATACAAATTTAATAATTATGTAATTATTTTCTTGGGTTATCATTATTTATCTAGTATTTAATTCACAAGTTATTAATTTATGGTATTATATAATAAGGATATTGACATGCAATATAATATAAACTTTTATAAGTTAATTAATAAAAAATAATTTGGAATATAGATATTTTGTATGCTTGATTATCAATTAAGAAAATAAAATTATTGATATACCTCTAAATATATTATCCTCAAATAATTTTATACCATATTATAACCTCACATACCACAAATATATATGATACAAGATGAGAATAGTTCATCTATATTTATACAAATTCTATTAGACATGAAAAAAACAAGGACAACCCAAGGAAAGAATATCACTTTCCATATCTATAGTGCTCTACTATATATTATATAGAGCAAGAATTTCTTATATACATCTACATTATTTATCATACCTAAATAAGGTGAGAAAAGCCTAGGGTAAGGATAGCTTATTTATTTTTACACATTTTATTATATATGATATATAACAATGATAACTCATCTATACCAAAATAGACCTACTATAATGATAAAGGGTGAGTATATGCCATCAGGGTGAGAATACTTTATTGTAAGAGATGAGTAATGAATGACAAAATTAAAAAATATCATAAAATAAGATGAGTATAATCATATAAGTATGATCAAGTTAATAGTAAAGTTGTATGTGAATATCATTGATTATGACATAAACAAGTGTGCCTTAAAAGGTAGCATACAAGTATGATTATGAAATTGTTTAAGGTTAATCAGTAGAATTAATAATAGACAATGTTGAATATTATTTGTATGATACTGAATGAAAGGATTGCACAATACGACACCATATAACTGAAAACATATTAATCCTAAAATAGCAAACGACTAAATAAATCATCATGGAGAGAGGATAATTGATGAGAAACCATTAGAGTTATGAAGGCATGGAGGTGAGAATACACTTAAATGAAAGAACATAGTTGTTGGAGGAAGTGGAACTGATGAGAATGTTAAGGAACATTGGCTATGTATATTAAAAATGTTAAGTCAAGCTTGGACAAAAATTTCTAAGAAAAATCGAAGAGATCAGCTCAAACAAGTGCATTAGACTGAAGAAAAAAGAGAAAGAAAGCACTACCAAGAACCAAAGGATCTAGTCACAGGTATTGTAGCACCTAAGAGACGAAAGTGAACTTGTGCTAAATTTTGATTCTTGGGGATACTATTACATAGAAATTAAGAGGTAAAAAATCTCACACTATGTGTATATATTTTGATGTAATGTGTATTATATACTATAGGTTTTATTCATTTGAGAAATAACTTGTTGATGATGCTTGTAAAAATAACTTGAATATAAGTGAATATGCTTGATGTATGTTAGAAGACAAGAGTTCCCTTAATTGATATATGAAATGGTAAATTTAGATTGTTGTGTAGATAAGCTTACTGGTTGCATTGTTGATCAAAAGTAATAACTTCATAGTGAAAAAAGAATTTAATCATTCAACTTGAGTTTGATATTTTATTCATTTATTTGTTATGTTGTCAATGTGCTTATGGATTCCTTATTATTTAAATTGAAATGAAATTGATACCTTAATTAAATAAAAAGAATAATTGAGAAATAGAATGAACAATCTTAATATTATGTTGATGCTTGTTAGAAGTGTAAAACCCTTAAGAGATGGTTCAAAAGAAAATTATGAGGACAAGTGATTCTTTATAAAAAAAGCAATTTTTTCACAACATGTTTATTTTCATATATTACTTGGGTATGAAATATTGTATTGCTTTATTTATTTATATATTATGTGACAATTTTTACAAAAAGGGAAAAGATAAGAAAAATATTGTTGTGATAATGATCACAAAATAAGAAAACAAAAGAAAGAAAATATTACTTATGATAATAGACACAAAATAAATATTAAAAAATAAATGTGAAAAAGATAAAAGAAACAATTTTGGTAAAGAAAGTATAGTGTTAAAAAAATGAAAAAAAACTAATTGTTATCCAAACTGGTGACAACTACTTTAGAATGATAGTTCTAGAAATGAACCAAATGAACCTTCATTTGATTTAATTATATTTTGAATGTTGTGTTTCAAAATATGTCTAAGTTTTTTATAAATTGTCCTATTTTTAAGCCAATCCTTAAATGGATGTAAAAGATGGCAACAATTAAAAGTAACAAGCTAATGCATAAAGATAACAAAAGATAAAAATGCTAAAGGTGTTAAAAGTTTTTGTTTTGTAATTGATTTTATTTTTGTAGCTCATACATGTGCTCATATGCTCTTTTAATATATTATATTGTTTACAATTGACCTTACAATTTTCTACCCAAATATTACTTATTTTATGTATATGTACATATATTGGCCCTAAGCGAGTGATAGTTGGCTCAATCTATTTTTGTCCGAACACATTTAGATCAAAATGTGAAACACCATGGGAATATCGAGAAAAAGTGAGATCTAGAATGTAATGATTTGAAAGATATTACATTGTCATAAAAGTGTTGTTATGGGTTTATTCGCTAGAAGTTTGCTGTTGTATGATACTTTTCTGTGAGATCACTTGTGTCTATCCCCATGTTCACTGACATACGATCTTTTTCATTATTTCCAATCTATGCATCTTATATAATTTTTAACTGTTTAGTATTTTTCCATATACATAAGTTGTGAGAAATTAAATTCTCTAATTTGTGTGAATGAATGTATGCATTGAAAAGGTTTTTAAATTAGTGGTAGCCTTATTTTTTTATTTCCTTTGAATCAACTAACTATACTTTCATTCATGATATTCTCTTTAATTGTTATTGTGCTTGTTACACTCTTGTGTTTGATGAGTCAAGCATAAATGTTTATATAGCACTTGGGCTTGCTTTAAGTGAAATTATTAATATTAAATTAATTCAAGCCATGAACTTTAAAATGTCTAAAATAGGTGTCTTCAAGACTCTTGGAGTGATGGCAAGCTTAAAGGAAATTAAAGGCATGCACCAAAATCTTTATACTTGAATATCTCTTCATTTTTCTTGAATTTGATATGTCCAAATTTTGAGATGATGTGGCACACTAGTAGTATTAATATTTGAAAAGTTTATAAGCTTAATAATTTTTGAATTTTTATTTTTGGGCCAAGCATTATTGATGAAAAGTATAGACATCGGTATTTGAGTTTTTAAAATTATTTAAGAATTATTTTTTATGAATTTCTTTTCATGTTCATTTAGGACACTTGTAACACTATCATAATATAAAATTATTTTTGTATACTTATATTCAAAATTTTGGCACAAAAATTATCACAAAACACTATAAAACCACTTTAGTCTCGGGAATTTTTAGTGTTGCGTTGGGTGGGTTGACTCGACCTGACGGCTTAAAAAATAAAATATAGTAGAAATTGCATGATAGACCAGAAAGGGGCGAGCAAAGCAAAAAGGCTGCAGGAAGAGCGCTGCTGAATAGAAAGTGAGAAATCAGCTTGCAGCTGCTGAACAGAACAAGTGCGAAACAAGTGCTAACTCAACCCACAGAGAAAGCTGACCAGAACATGTGCGAAATCACGTGAAACAAAACCAAGTGATGAAATCTTTGTCGAGGAAGGAGGTAGCAAACCACAAACAGCTCGAGAGGCACATGAACCGAAAGTGTTATAGGGAGCAATCGCAAAGACATTTGGACGATGTGGGACTAAACTCCCATTCGATTGTCAAAGAAGACAGAAGGGCAGGCGTGATCGAATGGCTTCGATTAATCAAAGTAAATTATTGCATGATAATAGTAAAACATCCAAGAAGGAGATTCAAACCCGAGCCAAATCTTCAAGAGGATGCATAACCACTAAATAAGTTTCTATTTTAGTTGATTTCTGGACACATTATCTAAAAACATGCAAAAAACCAACGCACGATCTAATGTCTCAGATAAAGGCCTCCTAGATCCAATGGCCAGGATTGATCTCGAATGGTAAATTCGAGAGTCAATCAGAAACGTCCATTTTAGTCTCCAAATTGAATGGTGTCTGCTTTGTGTCCGTTACCCAAACAACTAGTTCATTTTAAAGTCGTTGGGAGTGGATTTAGAGCTCAAATTAAGTTTTATAAATAGGGAATGATGAAGAACTTCTAGAGGTTACCATTACTAAGATTTGAAAGCTCTCAAATCATAATATCGAGCAATTCCAAGTGCATACGGTGCTTCCAAAGTCACAAACTGAAAGCTGCAAGAAAGAACCTGAAATTAGAGGTTTTTGCTTCAACTTTTTTTCAATCTCTATTCATCTCTTTTGGGTATTGTGTGTGTCTCATATTTCTCTGATTAAGTTTTGCCAATTTTTTGTATTTCTTTCTTTTGGGTAAGGGCATCCCGACAATTGTGCAAAAGCCCGGGGTTTGAGTTTGCCTGAAAAAACTCAAGTAGGTTCAGGATTAGCCATAGGTAAAATCCGAAGTAGTTTTGAGGTGAACCGTACCAAAAGCCTCGCTTCTAATTTGGTGATTTTAGTGGTTTTTTTCCTGACACCAGTTGGGGGTGGATGTAGGCTCGATTTTGAGTCAAACCACCTAAAAATTCTTTTGTGTACTATTTTTCTTATTCTTTCTTAAAAGATTTTATTTTTAATTGAAATCAAAAATAAAAAAAAAATTATTTACTATTAATCACCCCCCTCTTGTGGGATTATCTTAAGCATAAAGAACTTCAGTGCTTTTTAATGCGAGTTTAGGCTTAACTGAATCTTTATATTCTATGGTATTTAAAGAAACTCGTATTTGGAATCTTCTAGGCAATAGCAACATGCACCAACATGCTTGCCCAACCCTAAGCAAAATGTAGGCTTGCAAGCTTGGCATCATACTCTACTTTTCCAAAAATGCAGTGCAAGAGAATGGATATATGGCCAAAGGGTCAACATGGGCTATGCTTACATGAACCTTCAATAAGAGAATTCCTGAGAAAGTTAGAGAAATTGTCTACAACAAGTTTCCTCTAATCGGATTAAGAAAAAAATTTTTTGTTAGGTCAAAGTGCTAATAAGCTTCAATAGTTTCCTTATAGCAAGATCAAGCTTATTAATTGATCTTACCTGATGGTAGGTGCCTTGGACTAAACTCTAGCACAAGGCTCTTGCTGAGCTTCCAAAAGATTTGACAAGCTACGAAGAATTGCCAAGGTTGTTTCATTGGTTAAACCTGGTAAAGTCAAGCAACATTATCTAAGCATGAAGCCTAGTTAGAATAAGCTTTACATTTTCATTTTTTGTGTCAGAAGGGATGTGGAAGGGTGGAGGTGAGGGGAGTGCATTACTCATTTTGCATTGTTGTTCATTTGAGGCAGAACAGAATAGGACATTGTAGTGGTGTCCACACAATTAAGGGATTCAGGTAGACTAGATTGAATTTACATTGTTACTTTTTGAATAAAAGATAGGTAGTCAATTATATCAATGAACAATATTTCTTAAAAACAAACTTTTTTTATCAATAGTTAAGAGTGCACAAAATGAACACTTTTACTTATTTGGACTATTACTTTTCCCTTTTTGCTCTCAGTGGATCATCTTTATAAAGTGTAACCACCAAAGTGTATCCTTTGGAATTAGCCACCTAAGGCATTGCTCTACGTCAAATTGTTTAGGGCCATCTTGAGGATTAGGGAGATCTCCTATTCAATCTCTTAATAAAGGGGAGCAACCTAATTCGACTTGAGGTTTGACTGAAAGCCCATGGGATGCAGTATAATAATGTGTACTTTACATAGACAACTTCTTGTCCCAATAACTTAAAAAATGTGTGTTGACATTGCCAAACCAAAGTGTAAATTGAGCTGGGTGGACAGTGATTGAGAATATATAATCTATTGAGCTTGGTGCATTTTAGCAATTTTATATGAAAAATTTAGAAGGCAAATGCAAAGACAATTCGAAGACATTAAACTCCAATTGTAGGGTTCAACTGTTAGATCAACACAAGGGAAACCCTTTGTATTAAGAAGCCATCAGAACAAGTTAAGGAGGCCTCTGAGTCACTTCCTCTCGTTGGCACCCAACTACTAATGATCTAAAGCCTATCGAAGGGCGATAGGTCCTTTTGAATAAAAGTGGAGCACAAGAAAGTGCTTATTTAAAAGAATTTAAATTTTAAAATAATTTAATTATTCTATTTGAAAATTATTTAAAAGCATTTAAATATTATTCAAATTAAGATTTGTATTCTTATTGATATTAGTCAAGTGTCATAGATGTGTTTAAAAAATGACAATGCAACCTCATTGCATTTCTCAAAAACTATTCTAAATAAATATTATGATATTTCTTGAAACTTTATTAGGTAATGACTAAATAATTCAATTTAAACTAGAATAAATGTGTCAGAAAATGAAGAATAAATAAACTTTCAGAGTAAAAATAAATCTAATGAACAATATAAAGTGAGATTCCCAGCATAAAAAAGAGCTCAAAAGTAATGCAAATTTAATCTAAGTTTTCAAACTAAAGTTTAATTCAAAAAGTCACAGTTGCATAGATAACAATTTTTACATTACATGTGCAGAATAATTTTGACCCCACAAATTGAAAATAAGAAAAGTAAAATTTCATTTAAAAAAATACTATTAATTTCCACAAAAATTCAATTATCATTATATAATTTAATCATAAAATATATTTCATAAGTACTTGTCTGTTTACAATAGATTATCACCAATCCCAATTTCACTTAATTCTGATCTAAGATCATCATAAAAATGTTCCATTCAAACTTTGAACTTAACTTGAGCAGTAAATGTGTTTATGAAATTCTTTATGCTTCAAGTAAACCCACAAGAAGGGGGGTGAATTGTGGTAAATTAAATTTTGAGATTTTTCTTTCAATTTTTAGTGTTAATTAAAACTTAAATCATATAAGCAAGAACAAGAAAGAGTTGTAAAATAGTACACAAAAGATGTTTAAGGTGGTTCGACTCAAAATCGAGCTTGCATCCACAATTAGCATTGCGAAAAAGCCAGTAAACTCAACCAAATTACAAGCGAGACTTTTCTTACGGCTCACCTCAAACCTACTTGGGATTTTACCTACGGCTATTCGCGAACCTACTTGAGTTTTTTTAAGGCTCAGCTTAAACCTCGGGCTTTTGCATAATTGTCGCGATGCCCTTACCCTAAGGAAACAAATACAAAAATTGGCAACAAAGTATAAACTTAAGATAATTTAAAAGAAGTATGAGGCACACTCAATACAATAAAAATTTCGAGGAAAAACTAAAAAGAGGGAGAAATAAAAATTGAAAATAGTTGAAGCAAAACCTTCAATTTCGGGTTTCTTCTTGTAACTTTCACTTTCTGAGTTTATAAGCATCGTCTACACTTCAAATAGCTCGAAATTATGATTTGAAACCTTTAAGAACTTAGCAATGGTAACATCTTGGAGTTCATCCTTTCCTATTTATAGAGCTTAAATTTGAGCTCTAAATCCACTCCCAATGACTCTAAAATGAACTATACGATTGGATAAAGGAGACATAGTAGTCACCGTTTGCTTGAATCCTGAAATAGTTGTTTTTTATTGAATCCCATTTTCATTGTTCGAGATCAATCCTGGACGTTGGATTTAGCTGGCCTTGATCTGGGCCTTGGATCGCGCATAGGTTGTCCTGCATGTATTATAACAATGTATCCATAACATACTTGAATTAGAAACTTACTGCATTGGTTCCGTGTTTCACATCATCTCGCCAATCTGGCTCAGGTTCGAAGCTTTTGATTGTCATTTTACTGTTTACTTGCAGTTTTTTACTTGGCTTAAGCTAAGCTGTCAGATCGCACCTGCCCTTTTGCCTTCTTTGATAATCGGATGGGAATTTAATCCCAATAGTTTTCTCCTAAAGGTGTACAAAAGGGGGGTTACCTTTTCCCTATCACTCATGTCATGAAGTGCTTTTTCAAACTATTGTTTTGTTTCATTCCCAAATGCACTATTGATTCATTCCTACTAATCAACCAGGGAGTCAAAATAGTCTCAAAATCGAACATTGAAATGTGTCACAATAAAGGGATCTCATGACTAGCTCATCACTCTCAAGAAAGCATAGCCAGGAGGAGTGAACAATAGGGGAGGTTCATCTTAGTAGATGGATGAGGTATGCACCAAGCATGTCAAAAAGAGATTTATGTGCAACACATTCCTTGGAAGAACCTTCCTTTCTTGATTGAAAGAGAATAGAAGCAAAAAAGGATGGTACACCCTTCCTTTTTCACATAAAGATAGTAAACCCTTCTTTTTTATTAGAGGGAAAGGCCAAGAGAAGATAATATGTTTAAGACTTCTTTAGTAGTGGGTGCCATCGCTGATAATAGACCGCTCTTCTCGCTTTGTTTTTTATTCAAAATCTTGGGTAGCCGAATCTATCTAACATAAAAAGAAGGTTTATCTAATTTTACAGTATGGGAAGAAGGAGCCCTTCTATTTGCTATTAGGGGGACAAGGAGGCTATACATAAGATTCATATGGAAAGATAAGTGACTCTAGCTATTAGAATAGAGTCAATCAAAGAGGACAATCCACCATAGAAGATTGATCAGGAAAAGAACTCAGGTTGGAAAGGAACTAATATGAAAGAAAGAATAAGCAAAAAAGGAAGAAGTGAAAGTGAACTAGCTTCTTTCGAAAATAGATCGGGGGAAGAATCTGTCTCAAAATGCTATGTTAGCTCTTCAATAGCTCAAATCACCTGAATCAATGCTTCGACAACCGACTCTTTAGAACATGGCCTCCCCTCATGAACTTTGATTCGAATATGAAGAAGAATTTTAGCTATAAGAGTCTTTTGGCCCCAGGTTCACATCACATCATAATCAGTGTGAATTCTGAGATGAAGTCTGGGGCTTCTGACCGTCCCTGGGCTTCATCTTTCCCGAATCTTGAACTTCGATTTTTTAGTTAGATTAGAGAATTGACTTGTCCTGTCTCCTTAGGAATAATTCCATGAGTTTCAAAAAAGGGCGGTGGCTGTTGAACGAAATCTCAAAAAAGCAAAGGTAAGACCGGCTTGCTTGACCACTGAGCTATTGAGGAACATGAAGTCAGGCTCATGGGTGGTAGTCTCCTAACGGGAGAGGGGACTCTGATGGAAATAAAAGTGTAATGAGAAATTCAAAAAGGGTAGCAAAATGCTTAAGCAAGGGAAGAAAGAAGCTATGAACTTTTCGTTCATAAATGCATTGATTACAAAGCAACAATTACATCAATTTATAGGAGAGCAAAATAACCAATTTCATAAAAATTTGCTCCTAATTAAAAATTCAATTCATATTTAAAATTTAAAATTATTTAAACATTTAAATTCCTAAAAATGCTAACAAACTAACAAAAACACTTAAAATAAGCTAACCACACTTAAAAAGTGCTAACCAATTGCTATAAGTTTGCTAACAGACTCGACTCCTCGGCTCCCTAGCAAAACTTGGTTGGCAGGTTCCACTAAGGTTGGAACGGCCCTATCTTTTTTTTGTCAAAACAATACTTTCGGAAGGGCTAATTTTAGGATAAGGAATTCGCGAATCCACTCGCTTTCTTCCCTTTGGTTCCTTTCTTCGCTTTTTGTTCTAAGTTTCATACAATGAAATTTTGGTTTTTTTTATTGGTTCTTGACTTATCAAACTGAATTTCTGATTTTCAACTTATTTAAAATTAGAAAACAAAAATCCACTTTGCTAACAATTTGTTCTAGTCTTAAGAGTCCCTTAATATTCTTATTTATATAAGTTCTTAGTTTTGATATCTTTGAATACGAATAGAAAAAAGTGGATAGGCTCATTCCATTCAATGATATGGGGGCAAAAATACGCATCAAAGCCAAAATAGAGCGTGAGAGCCAAATGAATCTTTCGATTCTTGTTTGGTTTGGGAATAGATATGAGAGTTTGAAATGAATGGAAAGAGAATCAACTTTCATGAAATGATTTCTTGGATAAGCGAAAATAGAGGATCTTGAGTGCTATTCAAAATTCAAAAGAATTTTGTAGGGTGACCATTGAACAACTTAAAAGAGCCCAACCTCCATTACATGAAGTGGAAATAGAAGCAGATGAGTATCAAATCAATGGATATTCTGATATATAACGAAAAAAAGTCAACTTGATTCAAGCGGCTTGCGATAGTTTGGAAAGATTTAAAATTGAACAAAATGAAACTCTTTTTTTGAAACAAAAAGAGCAATGAATAAGGTTCAACAACAAGTTTTCAACAAGCCTTACAAAGAGCTCTAGGAACTCTAAATAGGTGTTTGAATAGCGAATGACATTTTCGGAGTATTAGCGCTTGTACCATCAGTGCTTGGCATCTGAGGGTTCGTCGAAGAAATAACTGATTAGCCTTTTGACTCTCATTTAGAGTTTAGGTTTCATTTTTCCCCTTTCTTCTAAGAAATAAAAAAGAGAAGAGATAGGAATGGAAACCCTTCGAGTTTACGAAATTTGTAATCTTATTCGCAAATGTATTCAATAATATAATAGAGAAGTCAAGATTTGGAATATGGGTACCGTACTTCAAGTGGACGATGGTATTGCTTATATTTATGGCCTTGACGAATAATGGCGGGTGAATGAATAGAATTGGAAGAGGGTACAATTGGTATTGCTCTGAATTTGGAATCAGATAATGCATTTTATTAATGAGCGATTGTTTCATGATCAAAGAGGGAAGTTCTATAAAAGCAACAAGAAGAATCACCCAGATCCCTGTGAGCTAGGCTGATTTTGGATGTGTTATAAATGCATTAACTAAACCTATTGATGGATGGTAGAGATGAAATTTCATCTTCTAAACCTTGATTAATTGAATCTCTTGCCCCAGGTATTATTTCGAGGCATTTTGTATACAAGCCCCTTCAAACGGGACTTCTTGCCATTGATTCAATGATCCTTATAGGACGTGGGCAATCAGAATGAATTATTGGAGATAGATAAACTGGTAAAACAGTAATACCATAGATACAATTCTCAATAAAAAAGGGCAAAATGTGATATGATATGTGTTTATGTAGCTATTGGGCAAAAAGCCTCTTCTATTTCTTAGGTAGTCACTACCTTCCATGAAGGAATGGCAATGGAATACACTATTATGATAGCTGAAACAATAGATTTGCATGCTGCATAACAATATCTTGCTCATTTCCTTATATTATATAGGGGTGGCTCTGGCTGAATATTTTATGGACCGTGAATGACATACTTTCATAATTTATGATGATCTCTCCGAACAGGCACAAGCCTACCATCAAATGTCTCTTCTATTAAGAAGACCACCGGGAATGAAGCTTATCTAGGAGATCCTTTTTGTATTGACATTCAGGCATTTTGGAAAGAGCTACTAAATAAAGTTCTCGTTTAGGTGAAGGAAATATGACTACTTTACCAATTTTTGGAGTCTCAATCTAGAGATGTTTGACGTATATTCCTACTCATGTAATTTTTATTATAGACAGATAGATATTCTGATTTGTGCATCTATTTCATGCTAGAATCAGACCTACTATTCATGTAGGTATTTCAGTTTCTAGAATAGGCTCTGTAGCTCAAGTTCAAGCAAAGCTGTGAACCAACAAATCCAAATTAGAACTAGCTCAATTTGCTGAGTGAGAAGCCTTTTTATGATTTTCTTTTAATGTATATCAAACTACTTAGAATCGATTAGCAAGAGGCCGATGATGATGTGAGTTTCTTAAAAAATCAAAATCAAAACCTCTTGCGATGAAATACCAGATAGCTACTATTTACGTCGAAACAAATGGATATCTTGATGCATTAGAAATTGGACAAGTAAAGGAATTTGTCTTTTACTGAAAAGATTACTTAACAAAGAATCAACCTCAATTCCAAGAAATTGTATTCACTACTACTACTAAGATATTCACAAAAGAAGTTGAAACCCTTTTGAAAGAAGCTATTCAAGAACAGATCAAACTGTTTCTACTTCCAGAAAAAAGTCAATATAATAAAACTAGTATAATCTAAATATATGAATCAAAGTAATGCATAAAGAGAATATATAATGTAAGAAAGTAAAAAAATAAGAAAGTAAAAAAAAGATAAATCCTTGAGAAAAATTTGATAATTCAAAAAAAAGGGTCTCTTTTCTTTATCCATTAAAAAAAGAGTTCTTGTTTTTTCTTTTTTCTGTTCTAATAGAGGGAAACAATTCTATTAGATGGAAATCCATCGCTTCCAATAAGATTTTATCATATACAAAAGGGTTAGAAGACCTCTATCCTATCCATTAGACAATGAACACCTTTCATTCCTATTTTTTGTTCAAAAAATGAAATTAGGGAATATAGTAATGGTACAATAAAGCACATAAAAATAGATAATGTACTGCATATCCTATGCAGTGAAATGAAAGAATATATAGTGGATAGTGGGAATTGAACCCAGATCATTAGCTTGGAAGGCTAGAGGTAATTGTTGACATTGGTTGATCATGTTGAATATATCCAAACATCTCTAATTCAAGACCAAACATGAGATTTTTGTTTCCTTCGGCTCCTTAATGAAAGATTAAAGGACTCTCACAAGAGAATCCATTAGATCCATAGCATCTATGTTAGCTTTTTTTGAAAACATATAAAACTTCTTGCTTTCTAGATGATCCCTCTAAAAGTGATCAATTCCAGATTTCTAGTCTAGTTACTTCATTCCCTATTTCTACTCATGGTATCCTTAGGAAAAGAATTTCTACCGAGCTGAAACAAGGAAAGAAGCCAAGGGTTCTAGTAAACAAAAACCCTTGTTTTATAGCTACTTGGATTTGGCTTCAATCTCTTTTTTACAGTGCAAAAATGGAAGATTTAGTTATGATTGAAATACAAGCTTTGTGCTATCATCCATAGATCCTTTATTCATACTCATTTAGTTGGAAATATTGATACAATCCAAAAATTATGCTTCTCGATTTCATAATCCAATTTTATTTGTAAAGAAATTGATTTTAGATAGAAATCTAGATATATTTCGCAATAATGTATATTTTTTCCTAATCTTCTATTGAGGGGCAAAGGATGAAATCTCTTTCAGAAAGAAATTTTTGGATCAAAATTGAGATCTAGATACTTAATAGGAGGTATATATATTACAAAATGGAAAGAACCCTTCACTATTATGAAGTTTGTAATAGAACGAATCACACTTTAACCACTAAACTATACCAGCTATATATTCATTATTATATATGAGAGGACCTTTTGTCCAACAAAGTGATGAGATACAACCAAGATAGCATCAGAGAAAATTCAACATTGTCACATATTTTGTTTATTATGTGTTTTTGTTACACCTTTTTCTTTTTTTATATTTTTTTTCTATTCATTCTCATTCCTATATGCTTCTATATTCTTTTTTGTGACTTAGTTTTTCTATCTTGATCTATTGTTCAAATTGGAAATGGGGTAGAGATGGCTGAGTGGACTAAAGTGTCAGATTGCTAATCTATTGTATAAATAATTCATACCGAGGGTTCGAATCCCCCACTCTCCAACCCCCTGCTTGCTTGAAATTGTTGAATTGGAATAGATCTTCATTCTTTTCTTCTTTCTTTCTATTTATTCTTTATTTGTGATACATTAACTTCATATAAATTGATGAAAGATCAATGAAAAATGAAAAACAAATCTCATATCTTTTTTTTTCTTCCTTACACCTAGGATTACACCCTAGATCATTAGATCAGAATCCGAATATGAAAAGAGAAACAAAGAATATTACTACTATGTAAACGAAGAGTTGAAGAGTCAGCATTATGCAATCTCCAAGATCAAATCTTTTTTTTGAAGGAAATAGATCACCCATTTTACTTTACGACACACAATTATACACTATGTCGTATGGCGTATTGTTTATTTTATTAAATAAATCTAGATAAAAATGAAAAAAAGAGGAGAAAGAAACTATAATTACCCTTGGTAGATTCCCCAGAAGGGGCTCTTCTTTCAATTTTTTTGCCTTATCCCTCCGCAAATGGTGTCGAGCTCAATTGTAACCATCTATTCTCTAGTGTTTTGTGAAAGTGCTCGAGGAACAAGTTCTGCGGTGGTTGCTGAGGTGGGGGACACTTCTTTCCATAGATTACTTATCTATAGGAAGAATGATCATGCTGATATATTAGTCAACATTAACTTTTCACTGAGAACTCTGGGAACTAAGTCAAGTGATTTGACTATGTAAGGTTAGAAAATCGATCAAACACTTTTTGAAAGAATTAACCGATTGATGATTTATGTAAGGTTATTGGTAGGGTAAAAGAGATGAAAAGTAGTTCGAAAGATCTTCTACTCTGCTATATACCCATTCTAGCATTCTTCTTCATCAAGGAATTTTTTGGGAACCAACCTGGAAGGCTTTGCCTCAGCACAAAAAAGAACCCCTTACTCTTTGTACATTGTCTGAAGGTGATGAAGTCTAATGAATATCACAAAATGTCTAGTTTTCTAACTTTTTCATATGAATAACTTTGATGATACATGCTAGAGAATAGTCTTCTGGTGTGCTTTAGCCTCATAGAGTTCGGTATGCATTTGATTGTTTAGGAATCAATACTACTATTACACCCCTATATTTGATGAGTCAAGCATAAATATTTATATCTCATAAGGGCTTGCTTTAAGTGAAATTATTAATATTCTATTAAGTCAAGCCATTAACTTTAAATGTCTAAAATAGTGGTCTTCAAGACTCTTGAAGTGATGGCAAGCTTCATTGAAATTGAATGCATACACTAAAATTTTTAACTTGAATATCTATTTATTTTTCTTGAATTTGATATGTCCAAATTTTGAGATGATGTGGCACACTAGTAGTACTAATATTTGAAAATGTTATAAGTTTAATAATTGTTGAATTTTTATTTTTGGGCCAAGCATTATTGATGAAAAGTATATATATAGGTATTTGATTTTTTTAAAATTATTTAAGAATTATTTTTCAGGAAATTTTTTTCATAGTTATTTAAGGATACTTGTAATACTATCATAATATAAAATTATTTTGGTACACTTATATTAAAAATTTTGGCACAAAAATTCTCACAATACAGCATAAAGCCATTTTAGTCTCGGCATTTTTCACTTTTGCGTTGGGCGTGTTGACCCGACCCGACGGCTGGTCTATCCAGGCTTTAGGGATTTAAAAAATAAAATAAAAAATAATTGATAGACCCAAAAGGTGCGAGCAAAGCCTGAAGGTCAAGGAAGAAGGCCGCACAGAAAGCTGTTGAATGGAACAAGTGCGAAATAAGCCCGCAGTAGCTGGATGGTATAAGTGCCAAATCAGCTCGCAGGGAAAGATGAATGGAACAAGAATTAAAAAAAAGTCAGCATGGACCAAGTGAGGAAATCTTGGTCGAGGAAGAGGGACCCAACCCCAATAGCTTGAGAATGGCAAAAATTTTAGGCTATATGGGACAAAACTCCTATTCGATTATCAAAGAAGGCAAAATAGCAGGCACGATTCAACGGCTTATGTTAATCAAGGTAAGATGCTACAAATAAAACGTAAAATGACAAGCAGGAGCATCGAACCTGAGCATATTTGCGAGAAGATGCGAAATAACTGTGGTAATTATTTTAAATCAAATGATTCCTGGACAAAGAATGTTAATACATGCAAAGCTATCAATGTGTGATCCAATGGGCCAGATCAAGGCCACCTAGATCCAACGACCAAGATTAATCTCGAACTATAAATAGAAGACTCAATCAAAAATATCAATTTCAGGATCCAAATCAAATGGTGACTGCTATGTGTATGTTACCCAAACGGCTAGTTCATTTTAGAGCCATTGGGAGTGGATTTAGAGCTTAAATTTGAGCTCTATAAAATAGGAATGATGAAGAACTCCAAGAGGTTACCATTGCTAAGATCTTAATGATTTGAAATCATAATATCAAGGAATTTCAAGTGCATACGGTGCTTCCAAAGTCACAAAGTGAAAGTTGCAAAAAGGAACCCAAAATTGGAGATTTTGCTTCAACTATTTCACAATCCCTATACCTCTCTCTTTTTGGTATTGAGTGTGTCTCATACTTCTTTTAAAATTGTCTTAAGTTTTGTTAATTTTTTTATTTCTTTCCTTTGGGTAAGGGTATCATGGAAATTGTGCAAAAGCCCAGGGTTTGAGTTAAGCACGGAAAAAAACAAGTAAGTTCGGGATTAGCCATGGTTAAAAAACTAAGTTGGTTTGAGATGAGCCATATGAAAAACCACACTTGTAATTTTGTGATTTTAGTGGTTTTTTCTCAACACCGGTTGGGAGTGGATGTATGCTCGATTTTGAGTCGAACAACCTTAAAAATCTTTTGTGTACTATTTTATTTCTTATTCTAATTCTTGGTTAAAAGATTTAAGTTTTAATTTAAAAAAAAATTGAAAAAAAAATTTAAAATTTTATTCACCACAATTCACCCCCTTCTTTTGGTTTTACTTTAAGCACAAAGAACTTCAATTGGTATTAGAGCGAGCAATTCCAAATTACTTGAGTAACATCATGTAGGAGATCTGCTTGTACTAAGAGATGGATTTCTTACATTTTTTGTGATTTTTGGTTTTATGGCTTCCTCTTTGGCTGATATGAGTGCAACATTGTGCAAAGGAATTTCTTCAAATTGGACTCCTTTGTTTAAAGGAGAATTTTACTTGTATTGGAAAACCCGTGTTAGAATTTTTATTCAATCTATCGATTTGGAGTTATGAGAAGTAATGACTAAGTGTTGTCAACTTAGAAATTTTTCTACTAATGAAGTCAAGCCCTTTAGTGAGCTTAATGTTGAGCTGAAAAATTTGGCTCAATTGAATGTTAGAGCCTTGAACTATCTTCATTGTGGAATTTCTCCAAGTGAATTCACACAAACTATAAATTTGCATATGGCATTTGAGGTGTGGAAAACACTTGAAGTAACATATGAGGGCACCTCACAAGTGAAAGAGACAAAGATCAACTTCCTCACCCATGATAATGAGCTTTTAAGAATGAATCCTAATGAGAGTATTAAAAGTATGTTTTGAAGATTTAATGGCATTACAAATGACTTTGTAAATATTGGGAGGATATTCTTAAATGTTGACCTAATAAGAAAAATTTTTAGAATCCTTCCAAAGAAATATGATCCCCTTGAATTAGTTATTAAAGCGGCTAAAGATATCAACAAAATTTCATTGGATGAACTCCTTGGGGAACTTCTCTCTGCTAAAAAAAGATGACAAGGAGACTTATGGAAGAGACTTCTACAAGCAAGCTAAAGCATGAAAGGAAGAAGGAACACATGGCCTTCAAAGCCACCAAATCTTATTTGGACTCCACTTTCACCTCTTCAACAAATTTGGAGGATGAGGTATGTTTCCATGTTAACAGTTAAGCAAAAAATTTGGCAAAGAGTTTTCTTAATAAGAAATGAAGGAATAAGAGCAACAAGGAGAGGAAGAGGTCACCAACTTTCTTTGAGTGTG
Organism: Vanilla planifolia; assembly: GCA_023846275.1. Classification (NCBI taxonomy): domain Eukaryota; kingdom Viridiplantae; phylum Streptophyta; class Magnoliopsida; order Asparagales; family Orchidaceae; genus Vanilla; species Vanilla planifolia. Next base: position 895,263 of record JAIUJO010000060.1, on the reverse strand, counting down.
GTCAAACTGGTCATCTTAGATATGAATGTCCAAAACTCAAGGACAAGCTTATGAAGGATGAAAAGAAGAAGAAGAAGAACCATTTTAGTTTTTTGTCCTTCCTTATTTGAATTCCTAAATATCATTCCTTTCTATTACTAGAAACTTTTTGTTAATATATCATACATTGGTAAGAGTGCATAATGAATCATTTTATTAATATATTATGTAACACATTTTAAATATACTAACTATTTTCATATTGAAGATATTTATTTTTTATGTTATATCCATTTTATAATTTATAATGGATAATGCTTTAAAATTATTTTGTTATAGAAAATTTATTTTTTAGTACTTTTATTATAATAATTTTGTGAAATAGATGATATACAAATTTTTTTAAATGGAACTTTTTGTCAATGAATTCACATAATTTATGTATTATTATTTTTTTATTATTTATGGGATTTTTGTTTTAGTTATAAAGCTTTTATTTCACATGAATACTTTTAGTGAATATATTTTCTTAATCATAAATTATTGATATTTTATACATATTATTTATAATATTTTTCAATTTTTATAACTTTTCTTTTTTTTTAAATATTTATAATTACACTAGGGTTTTTGCATCATTCTATGGTGTTATATACTCTATTGCTTTTACATTGGTTTCAAAGTAATGTTTAGTTCTAATGGACTGAGTTGATTGTTAAGGTAATCCTTCGTTAAAGTAACCTTTCTCTTTTTCTTTTAATAAATTCATTGGAAAGAATTCTAAAATACTCAAAATTATGTGCTGCCATATTGCTTTTAAATTATTTAAGAACAAATGTACCCTTCTATGTTACCGATATCCTATGGGTTAGGTAGGATGAAGAATTCCTGAAGAGGAATCTATTGATTCTCTCCCAATAGGTTGGATCATTGAAGTGATTTTTATTGATACAATCCAGGTACCTAAACAGGTAGAATTTACCATTTATTTGATTTTGTAACTATTGGAATCTTTTTATAAGTCATAGAGTAGACATTACTTCACCCACCATGGGCATCAAAGAGTCAACCCTTACATCAGGTTCGAAAAAGAGAGAAAAGTGACCAAATAGGAACCAAGAGGTTGACCATACTGAAATGGAACAGATGCTCCCTTTATTTTGACAAAAGGAACATCAAAACAATGAAAGCCCACTAGAATCACCTTCAGAGTGTTAAACCCCAAATTGACGAGAAGAAAGAGAAGTGTTTTATTAGCAAAAACATATTCGACACCTTCCTTGAGCACTCTTCATTCAATCTTACAAAGTTTTGATCAATTCTAGGTGCTTTAGTATACCTTTTGAACTTTTTTAAAATGAATTCCTAGTAGCTCTCATAATTCCTTATCTACTACCATCAAGTGAATGGCAATCCTAGTCATCCAATATAGATTATATTGAATAAAAAAGGGTGATGGCTTATTGAAAGATGCACTTTCAATAAAATTCATTGAAATACCATTTTGGGCTATTATGCTCTTCGAAGAATTTCTTATCATTAGAATGGAACATTGTTTTGATAGTAGTTGAAATGTGCTTTAGCAAAAATGATAAATGATTAGGAAAAATAATATAGAATTTTGAAAAAAATTTTAAAAGTATATTTTAAAGTAACTATTTTAGGTTGCCTATTAAGCTCCAATAAATTTTTTTAATAATTTTTTAAAATTTCAATCTTTTTATAATATATTAATTTTGTTTAATTTTTAGAGAAAAGTTTTAATTAGAAAATTTAGAAGTAATAAGTAGTATAACAAGTTTTGAAGATTTAACTCAAATTGAAGCTTACATCAAGCCCATACGAAGGAAAAAAATCAAAAAAATTTGTGTAAGCCCTTCACTAATAAGCAATACCAACAAAAATATTATACAATAAAAGCATTATAACAGCATTTCAACAAAATGAAAAAAGTAGAAAAAGAAAAATTACAATAGCACGTTTGAATTTGATGCTTACCGTAATCATATGTTTGATAAACTATTAAAAAAATAGGAATATGTTATGCTTTTACTTGAATAAACAAATAAAAGAATAAAAACTTTAGCTTATCAAAGAAGGTAATGCATTTAGAGATCAAAGAATGAATGACACAAAATAATAAATAATAATACTTGAAAAGACTTAAAACTTCATATCTTGTGCAAATACTTTAGTCTTTAACAAATTTTTTCATATTTAAAAAATATTAAAAAATAATTAATAATGTTCTTGAAACCTGTTACCAAATATTGCTATAAATTGTTATTGGTCTAATAACTTGAATTCAATAACAATTTTAAAATAGCAATTTATAAAAAATAATAGGTTAGGGTGGCCCAACGGTGTTCAGAAAGTAACAATAACAAGTCATCGAATGTCATTGGGAATTTCCAAGTCTAGGATAGATCATGATAAATAAAAGCTGCATGATTGATTTTAATATAGTTTGTTAGATGAAAAAGTTGTTTTGTCACAATAAGGTAAATGATGGCAATGTGATCGATTTTAATCTGGACTATTATTTAAAAGCTTATTTGATTGAATCATGGTAAATGATTAATGCATGTTTTATTTTAATCTTGACAATTATATTACAAGAATATCATAATTAGATGGATAGATTCAAATCTATGCAGTTTAGAAATTGGATTAAATTACAATTTTCAAAATTCTAGTACTCCCTGACCACTCTAATAAGACCCAATAGTGCTGGTCGATCCCACCTAATGGCTAATTTCTTAGTCATTATTTGAGCTATTGCATTAACCAATTCAAATAAATATTTTAAGTTTTTTGGAAGAGGTTTTTAAGCTATTTAGAAGCATCATTTGAAAAAAATTTTCCTATATAAATGTAATTTTATATTCATGAAATAAGTACTAAACATGAAATAATATTTGAGATCTAAACAAAGCACAATAGATTTTGTACTGTCATAAAATCTTTTGACAATAATTATAACATCATTTTCACAAAACGTCAATTTCTTTTAGCCAATTTTAGCACCTCTAAATTTTCAGTTTCATACTATCATAATAATGATAAGCTCATTATGTCTTCCTCTATTAATCAACCCTCATTGTGGGATTCATATATTTGTTTTTATTTTATTTAGTATCAAAGCAGGTTCTTTACAAAATAAGTGAGAATGACACAATTAATTACCAGGTGCTTTCATTTTGCCCTACCTAAAAAATAAATTTAATCAAGTTATGAATTTATGTGCTTTACATGATGTTTGGAGAAATTTAAAAGTTATTTATGGAGGCACTTTGTAAGTTTAAGAAATAAAGGTAAAGCTTCTTTCACATGATTATGTGCTTTTTAGAATAAATTTAAGAGAGACTATAAAGAATATGACTATATAATTTACTAATATTATTAATGGATTAGAAAATCTTAGAAAAGTGTTTCTCAATATAGATCATCTAAGAGAATTTGTAAGGATTCTATCCAATGAGTATGATACTCTTACAACTATGATAAACACAGTTAAAGACATAACAACCCAACATTTGATGAGATACTTGGACAATTATTAACGACAAAGATTGAGATGAATAGAAGAGTTGAAAAGGGGGCCTCCTTAAGCAAGCAAAGCATTGAGCTTGGTAGATAGAACCATTAACCATTAAAGCTAACAAAGAGAATATAGATATGACATCTATCTACTCAATGCAGTTGGAGGAAGAGATAAATTTTCATGTTAAAAGTTTAAATAAAAATTTGGCAAAAGGTTTTGATAATAAGAATTTGTAAGAAAATAAAAGGGAGAAGATGAAGACACCACGATGCTGTGATTGTGGTGAAACTAATCATATTATACTAGACTATCCACAACTCAATACAATAAAAAGAAAAAAAATTAAAAAATTAAAAAATATAATAAAGAAATATTTTCTAGCTACTTGGAGTGCTTGAGCCGAATTAGACACCAAAACTTCAAGTAGTAAGGAGGAAGAAATAATATTCATGTCAAATGATAACGAATCAAGTACATCAAGTGAAGAATAAAAGATTAAGATAAGCTCATGGCCTCTTAATGTTTCTAAAAAAAATTACATAGAACCTATTAGTGTTTTAACTTCTTTAATATCTATCAATAAAAATTTTAAAATATTTTAGAAATAAAACAATGATCAATTTATCTTTTTATGAAATGTGATTGAAAAAAGTTATATGATAAAAATGATTTTGTGATCATTAGATTACCTCCTTAAAAAAAGAAATTATGAGCTTGAAAAAAATTATTTTATTTAAGAAGAAAAAATGTCTGATATTTCACCTAAAGTTTACTTTTCTAAACATAAATATATGTCAACTTTTGAATTTGACTGATATTTCAAATATTACAAACTTTTATCGTTGTAGAAAATGACATACCATTAAGGAATTCTAAATTAGGAAAAATATTTCTAGTTCAAAGACTTGTTTCAAAATGACTAAGCATGCTCATTTGGTTTCCTAAGGTTATAGAATAGAAAATATTAAATAAATTTCCTTCATAATAATTTTTTAGAGATAAAATACTTTTGACATATTCATAGGTTAAAGGTAAAAATACTTTTGAAGTACACTTATAAATAAGATAAATAAAATTTACACTTTGTGATTACTAAATAAAACTTTTTGTGAAATATTTTTTGATATGATGAAAAAGATAGAAAGGCGAACATATCTCAAATTAATTTGTATTCAATTTGATAATGATAACAAGTTTAAAAATAAGGGGCATAAATTTAAAAATCCTTATTCCCACAAATGAAATGGGATTATAAAAAGATGGAATAGGACCTTGATAGTGATGGTTAGAACTAAGTAAATCAACTTCAACCTACTAAAATAATTTTGGGCCTAGGAATCTAACACAACTTGTCATACAATGAATAGAATTAATTTAAAGTACAACAATTAAGAAAACACCTCAGGAGTTATTTAATAATAAAAAACTAAATGTAAGCTAGTGTCATGTTTTTGTATATAAATAAACCATTCTTATTATTGAAATGCCTAACTTGAACTTGTTTGATGAATAAGCATGCTTAGAAGTTTTTATCAGATCCTCTTCTTTTAAAAAAAGTTATAGAGTTTATGACATAGATTCTCAAAAGGATTAGAATGATTATAGTGCTTGATGCGTCTAGTTATAAGACAAGGAAATAAAAGTTTAGATGAGTAGATAATGTTCGAAAAGTACCTAAACTTTAGTGAAGATGAAGTTGAAAGAGAAAGTAAAATAAAAGTATAAGAGACTAGTCATCAATTACCTAAAGATTTGATGCACCAAGCTTCACATCCAAAAAAATCAATTATAGGAGAATTTAATTTAGGAGTTAGGACTAGAGCTTCTACTGAGAAAAATTAATCATAGTGTTTTTGTAGCTATCACAGAACTAGTATAAAATACAAGAACCACGTAAGCTTGACTATTAGTTTCATATAATAAAAGAGGAGTCAGATATATTCTAGACAAACCAAATGTGGGAACTAGTTTTCAGGCCTTGTGATTAATAAATTATTGGAGCTAAAGGGAATTTTAAAAGTAAATAAGGTGAAAATGAAGTGATCACTAGAAACAAATGTGGACTTGAAGCTAAGGGTTATAACCAAGTTGATGGTATATATTTTGAGTAGTCATTTATATTAGCAACAAGATTAGAGACCAATAGACTTCTCTTTGCATATTCATGCCATAAAAATTTTTGATTATTTGAAATGGATGTAAAATATCTATTTTAAAATAGGATAATAATAGAAGATATATATGTAAAAAAACCTCTAAGTTTTGAGACCCATGTACATTATATGTATATAAGTTTAAGAAGATATTTTATGGCCTTAAGCGAGTTCCTCGTTCATGGCATCATATATTGGCTAATTATCTTGTTAATAGTTATTTTAGAAAAGAAAAAATGGATAACACACTATTCTTAACATCTTTAATTAATATTTATTACTTGTACAGTTTTGTGTTGATGACATAATTTTTGGAAGCACAAATAAAAATATGTAAGGATTTTTGTCACTTAGAAGCAAGAGTGTTCTAGATAAATATAATAAGTTTGCTAAATTTTTTGCTTTAATTTGAAATTATGTAATTAAAAGTTGAGATTTTTATTTCATAAAATAAAAATTTAAAATATTTATTCAATAAATTTAGGTATTAAAGTAAAAAAACGTTAGAAGATTCTAATGAATAAATCAATATTTTTAGATTAAGATGAAATAAAGAACCACATTATTGAAAAACATTATGAGGCACTTGTTAGATTCTAATTAGAAGATGCATAAGAGGCTGAGAAGACTATGGATGTGGAGTGATCCTCTATCCTATGTTTAGAAGTAAAGATGAGACCACCTTCCACTGACAAAAGCAGTTATTTCCATTTTGGCCAAGATGTGTGAAATGGAACCTTCCAGAATGTCTCTGATGGTGGATAATGAAACTACTAGTCTGTTGCTTTGAGTTTGTCTTTTTTTAACTATTGTGATGAAAGAAAGAAAAGAAACTTATCTTCTTGTAGGTCCCAATAATCGGGTCACTAAGGTCCACTCGTCAAGTAAAGCCACACTTTTTTGGATTCATATGATGCAAGAGTGCCACGTAGGATTCATATGAATTCAAAGAATACCCATACCCCATGGCAACGAAGTACATCAGCGGATCTCATATATTATATGGATTCCCTGAGTATACTTTTTATGGAGCGAACAACTATGAAGGCAAGACAGGATGAGGTCATTGATATGATTACCTCAGAAAAACTTTGAGAGGGGATGCATGTCTCAATAGCAACTTTTCATTATGATTGATGTTCTAAATAGTCAAAGACTGAAACACTATTTTTTCCAAGCCCTCATCCCATTCTTAGCACTCAAAGGTGGTAAGTGGTAGTTGAGAAAAGACTTTCCTAGCTGGCAAGAGTCAAAGATTGGTTTTTCCATATCTATGTGATCTAGTTCATTCAATATCTAGACCATTAGGGACCAAAAAATCCATTCTACAAGATAGGCAAAAATCTAGAACTGTTGAACTTCATTGGCCTTGACAATGGTGGAAGGGAAGTGGGTTTTGACATTCAAGTGCCAAACAACTTGACTTGAGCCTTTCTTTCCCCACCCCCTCATCTTGACTTGAGCCTGTCTTTCCCCTCACTCAAGGTTATTTCCCAGCCCCACCATGGGCCCCCCCATTTTTCTTTTGATATCTAGATCATAACTACTTCAGATTTTCTTGCTGTCAATTCTTCTTTAGAAATCTTCTTTAGCGATGTAAAAACATCAAGCAGTACACTAGAAAGGGAACGACTATCTTGGTATTCATTCTTATTTCATCAGTGACTGAGAGTTAGGGCTACTGAGATCACCTAGTCAGAGTCTTCCTTGTATGCCTAACATCCACTCCTTATAATCGAGTGCCTGGCGGTGCCTTTCATGATGATAGAAGGCAATACAAAAGAGAATAACTCAATGGCATTGGCTACTCACACCATTTTCGTTGCATAAGTGAGGATGCCTATCATCATAGTCTAAACTTTCCATCTTTTTTCGAAGGTGTAAGCTCATGGTGATCTTTAAGTTGAACTATACCACTTGGTATAAGTAGACAATGTGCTAAAGATCTTTCGCTAGCTCTTGGTTTGGGGAAGCAGTTGACTATATTGGTGGAAGAAACCCAATCATTACCTGTGGTTCAGCTGCTAATTTTCTATCAAATGAGAAAAATGTGGGGATCGGTGACTTTTTTGGATTCTCAAAATAAGAAGGCTTCCAAGCCAGGCAAGCAGTTCTCTTTTGTTTCCTCCCTGTCAAGAGATGTTTCATTCTTCCCATGGGTATGGGGATGTCACCCCAAAGTATGTTTCATCTATCAATTGTCTCTTGAAGGGGGAGACCTCTCGCTGCAGATATTTTTAAAAAACATCTTGAACATCCGAGAAAGCTAGAGACTGATGCCTTGCTTCAGGAGCAAACAACTATGAAGGCAAGACAGGATGAGGTCATTGATATGATTACCTCAAAAAAAATTTGATAAGGAATGCATGTCTCAATAGCAACTTTTCACTATGATTGATGTTCTAAATAGTCAAAGACTGAAACACTATGTTTTCCTAGCCCTCATCCCATTCTTAGCACACAAAGGTGGTAAGTGGTAGTTGAGAAAAGACTTTCCTAGCTGGCAAGAGTCAAAGATTGGTTTTTCCATATCTATGTGATCCAGGTCATTCAATATCTAGACCATTAGGGACAAAAAAATCCATTCTACAAGATAGGCAAAAATCTAGAACTGTTGAACTTCATTGGCCTTGACAATGGTGGAAGGGAAGTGGGTTTTGACATTCAAGTGCCAAACAACTTCAAGGTAGGTAGCCATCCTTATTATTAGATTGCTTCCTTCCTAAAAGTTGTAGTTCTATATTGAACTATTAAGTCAAAATTTTATTTTCATATCTAATTTTGCTTAATAACATTGAGCAAGAATTATAATGGGGACTCCCATCTATGAGTTTTTACCCAACGCTTGTCATATGTCTCCCAGGTCCTATGGTCTATAGTAGACGAGCTAATAAGCAATAGGGACTAGTTGTCCCCCTCCATGCTCTTGCTTTCATGACCATGGCTTGGAGGATCATCACCCACGTGTCAACATTACTAGGTGACCTATCTGATGAGCTTGGTGACCTGACTAACTACATGAAGAGGTGGATGCGAAGTTTGTATGGCAGCCCACTGTAGGATCATGGCACATGCTAAGGAGGAGCTCCAAATAGCACGTTGTTTAGAGTCTCATATTGTGTGGAGATGATGAACATAATTCAGAGAGAGCTTATGTTGGCAGTGATGACATTTGGAGTCGGGATATCTTTGCCAAGCTGTGTCATCATCCTATCCTTTTTGAGGTCCATAATGTTGGAAACCTCTTTTTTTAGTAGGAATTGTGTAGGCTTTGATCATTACTAACATATTTGCATAATTGATTTTCATCTGTGAATTGATACAACACTTTACATGTTTCTACCTATTCAATTTCTATGAATAGTACCTATGAACTATTGTAGTAGTTGTTGCAATTAATATAGTTCCCAAAGGGGGCCCCTAACTTCAAGCTTTTGAAGTAGCCTGCAATAGCCTCTCAAAAATGATTGGTGGGCAAGGAACTTGAAGGTGGTGATGAAACTAGCTTCTTGTCTTGATTAGATTGGCATGTTGCCTACCCCTAGTCTGGAAATTTTGTTGAGAGTTTACTCCACCAAAGTTGAATTGGTCATGGGATCCACTCTTTGCTCTTAGGCCAGGGTTTGCCCCCTGTGTCAAGGTAGTAATGAAACAGACTTCGTTCCCATATAATGAAATAAGAGTAGCGAGATCGAATAATCCCCAAATTGATTAATACCTCTTCCATTATTGAGCATAAATTGGTGCGAGAACATAATTGATTCAGCAGACACTTCTTTTTCTTGAGTAGAAGACACCTCGTAAATCAAAAAAGGTCCTTCTTGCTATTGTTTGAATGTGCTGCATCCATCGGGTCACATTTATAGGCCTGATTAAGGCTAGCACTAGGTCTCTCGACTTGAAAGATCATCTCTAAATCCTTTGATCAAAGGCTCTTAATACACTTGCCTGGAAGATTTCAAGCCTTTGTCAAGAACTCAGACATTTCTCCTCCAGAGCATCTAGCTCTTGGAGTATAAGTTGCACTCCCTAGTCCTCTGTAAAGCCTTCCTGAAACACCACTCTAAGGGTTGGGATTTGGACTTCTAGTGGTAGAACTGCTTCTCAACCAATGTCAAGGCATAAGGCATATGGTACGCCCATGGTCCTGTGAGAAATTTCTCTTAAAGATCGTTTCTAAGAATAAGGGCGATTGGAATGAGAAGCTTACACATTGTCTTATTGACTGACAGCCTCTTCATGCCAATTAGCCATAGCTTCGTAAGGTGTGGAGAAACAATGTTGCATCTGAAACGTTCTACAAATTTGATCTAATTTTTTTTTCAGTGGTGTTCCTTTCCATTATCAGAGATAAGGTGAGCAGGGACTTCGAACCAATAGATTAGAGGATTTCGGATCCACAGCAGTTCCCTTTACTCATTTCAATGGTGTGGCCTCTGCCCACTTGAAAAAGAATCTGTGGTAGCTAGAATATACATATCCTCTTAGATGAGGGAGGCTGGATGTGGCCAATCACATATGTGCCCCAAACCTGAAACAAGACATTACCGTCAGATGTTAAGGTTCTGATGGTTGCCGAATGAAGTCTGTATGTATCTTACAAACGTGGCATCTCTTGGAGAAATTAATAGAGTCTTTCGACATGGTGGACCAATATCACCCTAATCACCTCAATGATGGTAGAACTTTGTCTCTAACTTGTATGCAACACAAACTCCAGCATGAGCTTCCTCCAAAGCCTCTTTAGATTCTTGCTTCAACAAGCATCATAGAAGGAATCCATTGAAGGCACTCCTATGAAGGACTCTATTCTCACAAGGGTCTTGTGTAGCCCGACGTCTAATATGGTCCCGAGTGGGCAACTTCATTGATAGAATCCCCTACCCTAGTTCAGACATTCAAGCAATTGTTGTCACCAATCCTCTTCTGTAGACACTTCTAAGGCTTCTGTGCCACTCGAGTTTAGCTGACCATGAAGATATTCACCTCTTTGTCCTTATTGTTGTGCTGTGCATGAATAAGATTACTTTTTGGTAAAGATGATAGAAGCCTTTATCCTTCGAAGTAAATGTACATGGTCTCAAATGGGCTGAGGGCTATAGCTATTGCAAGGCAGGTCAGTGCATCAACTTTATGGTTATAGCTTCAAGAGTTTTATTCCATCCATCAAACTCTGAATCCAAATATGAATTCTTTGACCCTACTGAATAGAGGACTAGCTCCTATTTCTTCACCAGATGATTTGTTTGAAGATCATCAGTTTAGAAGTATAGCTCCCCATTTTGCATCTCCAAATAACGAAATAGTGCTTCTTTCCTTTACGAGAAGGTCAATTCAAGTCAAACTCTAGCAGCTATTTAGTCAAGTCAACGAAATAGAGCATGTCAGGTCTTTTCGATTAGCGTCGTAGCTTGATTGGGGCTTCCCCATCGCTCTCTTTTTAGTCGAGTGGATTTCATCTTCTCTCCAGTTGGTCTAGTGGATTTCATCTCCTCTCTCGCTGGTCAAGTGTATTTCATCTCCTCTCTTGTTGGTCGAGTGTATTTCATCTCCTCTCCTTTCAGGAGAGTTATTTCATATTCTCTCTTTGTGCTCTAAAGCTTCTTTCCATTTTTCTCTCTTTTTTTTCATGTCATGGATCTCTTTAAAACAATTTTCCCACCATACCATGAAGGCATTAGGAAAGCTCATGTGAGACCTCTAAAAGGGCTTTTGGCTCTTTCACCTTTTAAAAGGGGACCCCTCTAGGGATTATTATACCTCTTCATTTCCTTTAATTCCACCAACACCTTCCACCTATTCTTATGGGCTTCTAGTTGTTCTCTCTAATGTGATTCCTTGCTCCATTAATTCCCTTTCGTGGTCCTTTAGAAACTCAGTTTATATAGGATGACCAACCTTTCTAAGAACACTTTTGTAGTGTTGTTAGGACTCATATTTCGTACCTAGTATAGACAATCAAAGGATTAGACTAAGAATATGTATGGATTTAGCTTACCCAAGGGAAGAGGAGGCAAGAACTTACTTGTCATGTGACTTCTATGCCAATCCCATCTGCTCAGGAAAAGTAATGTTAGCTATCCTAGGTTCTGAACTGAAGCATTTTCTTTGTCGGGTATGAACGAGATGGAAGAACCAATGTCAGATCGATAGACCAGATTCAAATTTGGAGTATTTTCTTTCCTCTACAAGTGACGGAAAAACAATGCATTTTTCAAGCAAGTCAGGTAAGCAAGAAACTTCACTACAGGTTCAGGCTAGTAGGACAGTTCACTGCTAAGTAATGTGCTCACGACGAATTGGATTTTGATTGGAACCAAGATCCCACCCTATCTGGGCCACGTTGATTTCACATTCTTTGAACGAAGGATTTTAGAAATTCTAATGGGTTGCGGCTTTCTTCAGATTGATTACCATTGTGGAAGACCATTTCTGTCGGCTTTATATCAAGGGAGATGTAGCCAAAGCACAGATGTAAGGAGATTTTGGGTTTGTTAAATGGTAAAGGGAGAAAAGGAAAGCAAAACACTGGCTTATGCACACCTCTGCCAATTCCCCTAAAGTCACTGGAAGATGTCAGTATTGACTTTGTGTTAGGCTTACTATACACAACCAAGCGAATCGATTGTATAATGGTTGTTGTTGACAGATTTTCCAAGATGGTCCATTTGACTGCTTGTCAGAAAGTAAGTGATGCTTCTCTGATCGCCACTAATTTCTTGTATGATAAAGAGAATAGTGAAGCATCATGGCTTATCAAAGACCACAGTGTCTACGAGAGATGTCCAATTCATGAGTGACTTTTGGAAAGGGGAGGGGACCCTATGGGGAAAGACCTTTAGGGAACGTCTTCCAAGTGAAGATCTTATAACAAATCGGCCTTCTAGAGGTCTCCTAGAAGCCATAAACTTGAAACAAAGTGGAATTCTACCAGGGTGTGAATCCCCGCTCCTCTGTATACACGACTTTGTAATATGAACTTCCTCGTAGCTTCGCAGCTAATCTGCCTGCTCTCACTCATGAACTTGATCCCTCTAAATATCCTGATTGGCTAGTTTTCTACATGTAACACAACATTTACCGATCGATAAGAATTTGACACAAGGATTACATAATTTTTTAGAGTTTTTGGTTGTTTGGAATCATACATAATTCTATCGATCGACAAGAATTCAGCACTTTTCACTTGTACCAAGTTGTACCACCTGACGCCCATTTTCTACATCCACTATGGTTATTTCATATACCTTTTCTTGAGATACTATTTGACTTACAATACTGACTGATGTAGCATTAGAAATTGTATTATTACACTTGCTACCATCAAGATAAAAATTGCCCATTCCTCTGTTCCCACCTACATATATGGGATATTTTCATATGTGAGCATCTTTTTTCGTAATAGGGTGAGGTGAAAGAATGGTGAAGACTATTTCACTATATTTCTTACCATGAACAAGACCTATCACAAGAAGGTTTTGGTGAATAGGATGATAACACTAAAAAGAAAGATTGTCCATCTTTTCTTTCAATTTAGAGAAATACGATAGAGTGGGGAAGGGGCTAATTTGAATCCCTCAGGTATAATAAGGACAGCTCCTACATTCAAAGATCCATTTTTAACATTAGCAAGATCTTTTTCCAATTGCATATCATAAGGAATACGAACAATTGCTTCAAATACGATATCAAGAAGTACAACTTGTGGAACTTCAATATCTACTGGCTTATTAGCTAAATGGCAATTGGCACATACAATTCAAAAATGTAGAAGTATAAGAAGTATAAAGAATAATACAGATGGAAAGTGATTTCTTTATACACGAAAAAAAGAAGCTGATTGGATTTGTATCAAGAGATTTGATGATTTCTTCATTCATTTTTTGAATGATAAATTCTAACAAGAGAAAGCGATACACGATTTCAAAAATGGAAGATCCCATATTTCATAATTACATATATAATCACTGGAAAAATGGAAACAAGAAGAGATATCATTTGCTCATTTTGAGCCCATCCAAAATAATTGCTGATTGAAAGGATCAATAGGTTCCAACCATGGGTTGAGTGAAATCCAAAACATAAATCAACAATGAAAAGAATAAAAAAAGCTTTGAATGTGTCTCTGAGGTTATATGGAAATTCTTATGAAAATAATGAAACACATTAGATAGGTAGGGAAATGCAAAATCATATGGAAATTAGATTCATTGTCTTTCAACCAATTGTATCATTTCATTGTGCATTTCTATATGAAGCCTTTGTATGCCTATCTCCAAGCAGTCCTTTATCAACTCATCCAACAAGAAGAGTTCTTCGAATTCCATCAATTTTTCTAGAACATTTTCCTCTTCAATATTATTCAAAATGATTTTAGATTGCCTGGTACTCCACCAACAAAGAAGCCAAATTTCTAGAACTTTGTTAAGTGAAAGAGAAATCAACAAAGGCTAGAAGAGTATAGGCACAAGATATGAGAGAATAGCTGATGTGTTCTTTTTTTCATTGGAAAAGGTACCTTCTTTTATGGTTCTATTCTAGATTCAAAGACTCAATTCTGACACAAGAACTAAAATAAGAAATTTTGATATCTTGTTCATGTTTTAATTATAACCACTTGTTCTTGAACTTGTATGGAAATTTCATATTTAGATAGAATTGACAAATGAAACAGATCCATTCCAAATTGACATCACAAATATAGAATGAAAAAACAACAAAATGAAAGGGTTTGGTAGTGTTCATCTTGAAATCTAAACAAGATTCATTACTTCAAATGGATTGTTCGAGTATTCATCGAAACGAAATAGAATATAGCCTGAGCATCTTTTTGCTAAAATGAATAGTTTAAAAGTACCCCCCCCCCCCTCCCACACACACTTTTTGAAGAAGCTTCAATTGTCTAAAAAAGGCAATTCAGAAGTTCCTTCCCACATACTTAGATTGATTCTTCAATTCACTTCCAAATACTTTGTTTCATTCAATTGGTACAAGCAAGAAATAGGCCAATTCTACAACTTTCATTTGTAGCGGAGTCCAATTATCATCTATACGACTAATTATCATCAGTAAGGGAATAGTTCCTTGGCTCTTGATCTCCATTCTGATTGATTGAATATCTTTCAGAAAGAAATAAAGGAAGATGCGATGATTTATTCTGATAAATCTCCACAGAAGAAGGCACATTATCCCTGAATTTCTATCAAATAGATCATGACCACTACCAACATTCCATGCAATTGTACACTAAAAATTAGAACTAATGAATAGACCTGTAATCCCTTAGAAAGACATCATGATACCCTAAAAAATCTATGACTTAAAGCATAGAGCATAGGAAATGGTGCTATACACCCTTTCTCTCCGAACCAACTGAAGGAAAGAACGAATAAAAAGATTGACAAGGACGAGAATTACTTATAGACTTTGAACTGCATGGTTGAGCTTTTAGCCTTCTCAAGTAGGGCCCCTATAGAGGTACTATAGAAGAACAGGGTTGGGGCCTCCCTGAGGAGAAGGCCATTGGGGATATTTTTTGGGGAACTTCTTGACTCGTTCTCTTTAGTAGACTGACTGATTCGTATCAACCCAAAGGTCACAGACCCATCATGGCTTGAGAAGCGGCTCAAGGTCGATGATGTATGACATCGCCTCTGACTACCTCCCAAACTGCAAACCCATGAAAGGTGGAAGAAGTTTTTTCTTTTTCTCTCACTTCTCGATGCTCTTCAGAACTTGTCAAGTCAGGGGCTCTTTTGTCCACCCCATTCATCTCGGTTGATGACGAACTATCCCCACCAGTCAAACTCCACTTGGGACTTCACCTCCTTGGTGAACGTAAGATGTCCTTAGGTAGGGTACCAGTTCGAGGTAACTCTTCGTGCCTTAACCCAACTTCAACATAATTCGTGGAGGAGCTCTCCACGCTAATACCCTGTGCCTTTTGCAGATATATCCACTTTAGGGCTTGTCTTGTATCCAAAGAGCCTCCTTGGGTTTTTCTCCTGGTATCTCGTCCTTGCTGCCTCTGTGGGCAAAGGTGGTTGTTCGCAACTTTCAAGCTCCTCTTGACGAACTTTATAAGACTTTTTCACTAGTTGTCTTGGAGAGGTCAGGATGTTCATCCTGTGAGGATAACAGGAATCCCAGTGGGATCTCATATTTCTTCTTTTTTTCTCTCATCTCTTCTCTTTCATGAGCATGCATCAACTCCTTGATTCTCTAGATCTAGGGTTGGAGCAGACAAACCCACTTTCACGAAAGAGGAAAAGGAAGAAGAAGAGGAGAAGAGGATGATGCAGAGGTTTGGCCCCTCAAGTCGAGAGGCATAGCCGATCCCTCCCTTGGGTGCTTTTTCTTCTTCTAAAACTCTAAGAGGATTGAAAAAACTAAGGAGTTCTCTTTTTTTCTTCTAGAATAGAAGTGACATTTTGCTCACTTTGGTTTGGTATTTATAGAGGCATCTAGCCCAAGAATCTTCTAGTTGAAGGAACCGAGGAGCTTATTGGATAAGTACACATGTCCTATCATTACTTTAAAGAATCACCAGAAGGGCCCCCCTCAGACATGCCCGAGGTCGGTAAATCCAACAGAACCTATGACTTACGAGTTCCAAATCGGCAAGAAGGTTGCCGAGTTGCACCCTTCTAACCGAGTTCCACCTAGCCCCAAGTTTTCCTCTTATTCTAATCGATCCATAGGCTCCTTAGCTACCCGATGTCAACTTCATCCCAAGTGGGTCTCAACTCAAACCTCTCTATCTCGTGGATGTCCTGAGAGAAGTGATCTGTCATCAAGGGAACTCGTCTCGATGACTTTGAGAAGCACTCGTTATAGTTTCTCGATGCCTTTTCTTCGATGTCAACATCATGGGGTTGTGAAGGCCTTGACTTGGTGTGCCTGACTTGGTCGCTCGAATTTTGACTTCATCATCCTGTCAAGCACTTGACTTTTTCACTCACGACCTGATACCCAGATTGTTGTCCCATGTCATTTCCAAACATGAAACGAGTTTTCTTATGCCTTAGATGTCATCATTCTCTTTCTCTCCTCGACTTTGAGTCTATCTTTGAGACTTCCTGCCTAGGACATTCTTCATGTCGTCGGTTGCTATTAGTGTTGAATGTCTATCTCATTTGATGACCTCCACCTTGGAGGTCGGTGATGAGTACAACCTTGGTTGAGGTCGGTACTCGATCTTCTTACACTCGACCAGGATTTCATCTCTTAATCACTGACGAAGGAACGTTGCATAGTGATTGCCTTATTTTCTCAATAGGTATGTTATATGAGTTTAGACGTAGGGGTGGGTGGCTTCACACTAGTCTTCTTTAAATTTTATATAAATGAAAGCTTTCGCTATCTATTTGATGAGGCCTGATGGAGACAGAGTCTAATCAGTTTGAAGCTTGACCTCACCTTATCTTGCTTTCCCTCTATGGTTCACCCAGTCAGAAGTTCCCCAGAGGGGGCTCGCATTTGTTAGTGGTTACTTTTCAACCAGATATCAAGATTGAAGCAGCTGGAATCAATGGTCAAGTCTCAGAGCATAGCACTCAGAGCGCACTAGCCCATGCATTGACCAGCACTGCAACTTTCAGCCAATTCTAAGACCTGGGTTCTCAGAGGAGCTTCGCGTTCTTATCCCACCTGTCTCTGGGAGAGGAGTTGGTATTGCTAGTTCTATTTGGATCATATTGTGATGGAGTTCATATAAAGTAACTTCCCTGAATAAAGAATTCGAGAGACGACAGCATCAGAAGCTCTATCAAGCCAGTTTGAAATAGTTCTTAGTCGAAGCCGAGGAACGAGCTGACCTAGCTTTAGCCCCCTTTTTTCATTTGTGCGAATGGAATAGTATCTTATTGACTAGATCTTTTATTGAAAAGGGTGTTTATCAGAGTGTGAGTAAAGGGAAAAAAAAGAGATGTTTGGAATGAGAAAGGGGTCTCTGGGTCAAAATGAATGTTTAGCAAACCACAAGGCTGCATCCTTCATAAGGTAGCTTATCTCCTAACTCCCTATCAAACATGGAACATGTGTCTTTCACTCAAGAGGTGCTTGTGTCAGATACTAGTGAGCTATAGCCATCGATTAATGAAAGCCTTAGTAGGCACAAAGCATAGGAAAGATACTACAGTCGATTCGTAGCATATGGTATTCAATCAAAAACCTCTCTTAGCTCAAAGAAAGAAATGGAGTGCACCCTCCTTGGGGGCCCCATTAGGGATTTCTAATTGAAATAAACCTGGCATCCGTGCAACTGTACAAATAGGTCAGGTTCCTCTATTTGAGAGAAGGCCTTCTAGGTAAACTTTGATTTAATCAAAAACTTGATCTTAGATAGACTATCCAAAAGAAAGAATAAAGATTAAATGAAGAAAACAATAAAGAAGGGCTTCGAATTGACTCGACTACCTTTCATTGTTTACGTACTATAGAATCAAAATCTCAACTATTAAACTGACATCTTAATCCTACATATATGAATGGATCTGAGTTGGTTATAGCCTAGTCTTCCACTCTCCTTTTTCTTTGATTTATGTAGTGCAAGTTGCCATAGACTTTTGATTTACATATGGAATATTGAATAGCCAACGTAGGAGAAATTTGCTTAGCTACTATGCCCACTTTCAAAGTATGTGGTTGATCCATGGAGAAAAGATGGGAAGTCAAAAAGAAAGAAAGTCAAATTGGAAGGTGACTCTCTAAAAGAGTCAAGTTTTCCAATTAGCACAGATGAGGTGAAGCCATTAGGAGGTCAGCACAAGGAAGTAATCTGAGTTGGTCACCTACAATAGTCTTTCTTTATAGATAATGGAATTGAGGTGAGGGAGCACCATACCTCGGAGTATAAATTAAGAAAAACTTAGCCTAACCGTAGTAGTGGAGGATCTAGTGGTCACCCTAAAGATTTGATTCTATGGCTAATACTACTAAATGAAAATCGTAATTTGACCATATTCTTGAAGTCTTCCCTCAGAGGGGGCACCATTCTTTTTGACATCAGGAAAAAGAAAAGTCAGATCAGTAATGAAGGAGATGAAATTGACTACAAGAAAGATCTAAGATTAGCAGAAGTCTTCATTGAGGAGTGATTTGTTGAAGGTAATAGATCAAGAAAAAATCGTCAGCTTTCTTTCGACGATAGGAAATGCAACTCAATGAAAAACAAATCAAACTTCAATGACTTACAAGTACAAGATTTCGACAGCTTAGAATGAAAGAAGGACTGACTAGAATGATAGACCAATTTGAATGATTAGCAATCCTCAAGAGAAAGATCATTAATGAGGCACTTGGCAAACTCAAGTCACAAAGAAAGGCAAGTCCCAGAACCACCTCATGGACGAAAGTAAAATGTAAGTGGAAAGATACATCCCTTCAAAGAAGATGCCCTATAAATGGGCACTTTTCTTTGTTAGAGAGTCTGGAAGAATTGGCTTCGACTCCCATAGCCATTGTTGTCAAATGAAAGGTGTTCAAGAGGAAGGGAAATGCAAGCAGAACAAGACCTTCTTATACTAGAAAGAGAACAATTTTTATGGAATTGTGAATTGAATTATAGTGAGAGGTGCTTCGATTTTCCATAGTTCCCATGTGGATCCTCCTTTTCTCTCTTCTGTTGCCATTGCAAGGACAATCTGCTGGCCAAAATCAAAATCACCTATAGGAAATAGTCTGAGTTTTGCGGTGATATAGCTATGTAGTCTTGCTGTAGACTTTGTGAGGGCAAAAACCTCATCCATAGATACTCCAAGTAAGGTTGTCTATCTCCTAAACTCCACCGTGTATTTCGGCACTGTCTGATACTATTTTTGTCGAAGGTTATGCCACTTGTCCCAGTGGTCCTCCTCATACCCAACTGAGTAGAAATCTTGATTGAGGAGCCTTTTGAAATGACTCCATTTGCAGTCCTTCATGATTCTTGCTTTCAAAATAGCGTTCAACCAAGAAAGTGCATGTGTGGTTTGTTTAGGTGCACAAAGGATTCCTTTTCAATGAAAGTGTAGTCATACAGGGCAAAATCTAAAAATGTCTAGATCTTGTTGAGCATGTATCCAATTTCTCAGCATCAACTTCTCTTCTTAAGTTTGGTTAGTCCATCTTGGGTTCCACCTTGAAGAGTCAGGCCTTCCTCACCTTGCTGGTTCGAAAGGGAGGAGGGGCATCAACTTCTTCTTTGATGATCATCCTTGCTGGATGGTCCTCATGTGGCCTTTCTCCATGTCCTCTTGAATCCTGCATCCTCTTGGTTGGATGTTTCTCCACGTGATGTCGAACTTATGTCGCCATCTGTTTTTGAACCAACCCCATCAATTGTTGAGTTAAAGCAGTAACTTGAACTTTGAAAGGTATACCTTCTCCTTGCCTTGATTGGTCATCCCCTCACTATGATAAGCTACTACTACAATGATAATAGAATCTCCCATAACTCTTCCAGTTCTCAATCTTATGATGCAATACTCCTACCAGATAGATTACCAAACCTCCCACAGTGGAAATGAATTTGCTCTGATACTAAACTAGATCTTTATCCCAACCCCAAACCCTATTAGGAAGGATTTCCATGCCAACAAGGGGATGAGTTGGGGAGGTCTAGGTAGAGGGAATATAGATTTTATAGGAATTGAAGAGTAGGGGAGCCAGCTTCAAGCGGTGCACAATGAACTCTTCTATCTAGCGAAATGCAATTCATTGGTTATGGAAGTTCCTCCTCCTTGCTATAGTCTTATTGATTCCAAAGAGACACTCTTGCTTCCCTAGATGCTTAGATGGATAGGATAAGTAGTTGAGATGAATAAGGAGATGAAAAATACAAAATGGGAATTTGTATTACTATAACTAATCTTAAATGGAAAGAATTAGAGCCTTAGAGAATCCTCTTAGGGTTTCCAGAGATTGATGGGGATTGGATTCCCTTTTGTTGCTCCATGGGGTCTTTTTTAAAGCTTAAGAACCCTAGGAAATTGACATCAATCTTCAACAACCTAGAAAGAACATCTCTCGCTATAAGGAAGTCAAGAAACTTTCATGGATCCTATCCAATTAGGAATATCTATGACTTGCCTTTTCATTCTTATTTTTTTGAGTAAAGCCAATAAAAATGACTGAAAACTTAACTATTACACATTAGATATGATCAAAATCAACAACTAAGAAGATGCCTACATATCAAAAAAAGGTCAAAACACATGAGTCATGACCCACACAAATGTAATAGGAGCACTAGATAAGCAAAATAACATAACTAATTAGTCCTCAAGTCCATCCTAAGTTGTCAGTCAAATTCTTCATCGAGGAAAGAACTCTTCATTAGTGAATTCCCCAAAGGTGGCCGAAAGCCAACATCTTAAGCTCCTATTGGAAAGCTAAAGAAACAGATTGCAAATCAAGGGATAAAAAACCTGCTTTTGCTTGCTCGACTTATTGCTCCCTATCGCTCCTCAACTTGATAAAATGACCTTTCCTATGCATTATATCAATTGGGCTGCTCCAATTGGATTTCTTTAGCAATTTCTTTTGTTGTGTGTGGGATTGCTGAGGAAACCCACTATTTTGTTCATTCTATGTCTCCTAGGTCCTCAAGAAGGTGAAGACTCACTCTCTTCGAGAAAAAGAAGAATAGACGGAGATCGAGATGGGGATGTTGACAAGTGGGTTCCAAAGAGAATTGTGCCAACCAAAGGGATGAATACACTTTCTGGTACTATGCCTACTCCCTCACTTTCAAGTGGGTTGAACTCTTTATAAGGCAAAAGGTTCAAAAATAGATCAACAGATAAAAGTTCCCAAGAGGGAGTCCCTGGCCCCTCTTTCTTAAGAAATTAAAAAGAAAATGAAAGAAGATAAGTCGAGTTTCTAGTTTGTGATCAAGTTGTTGGCTTGGTTAGAAATCCATTTCTCAATTTATTGATCATAAAAGTGAGCACGAGTATAAGTAATAAGAAGGGGTGGGGATCTTCAATGGCATAACATTTTTGGATGTCCCAGAAATTAGGCCTCCAACACAGACATAAGGCATAGTTTCAAATCTCAGATATGGAGTTTGTTACCCTTTGTTATGCCCAAAATGAATATGATTTCAACCAAAAAGAAAGCTCAAAAGAGCTGGTAGTGATTCCTCCTTCATTCTCACCATTCATCTGGAAGGAAGAGGAAATTAATCCCCAGTAATTAGCCATCATTCCTGGCCGACTGGTTCATTTTCCTACTTTTCACAAGTCACAAGCTTGGTTAACAAAGTAAGATTCTGATTGGCCAACAGCTCAACCTTGATCTACGGGCATTCATCTCCATAGCCATTTTTTTGATTAAGCAGTAATGAAAGGCCAGCTGGCCTAGGTCAAGTTCCTCCCAGATTGAGAATCTATGTTGCTTTATATGTCTTTTTTATTTGATTTTGTTCAATAGCCAATAAACATAAACATTGAAATATATCTATAGGTTTTGGATTGTTAAAGTCACTGCAAAGTGGCCTGCCACTTTCGACCTGTGAGCTTCTTGGATCCATCTTACTCGATGTCTATCTTGGGGAATACATGTCTTTATATCCAAGCCCATCTCTGAGGCTTCAATCAGTCCTCCTTTCTTCACCTCCACCATAACTTCTTCAAGTCGAGGTCCTCATGGCTTATTTTACACTCCCCCTACTCCACCTGCATCATTATTGATCGACATAGAGTGTCATCAGATGTCTAGAGAGTAGGTCAGCCAGTTTTTTGAAAGTTCCCTTCTTCCCTTCTTGTAATTGATCACAAGGTTGATTTGTTGTAGATATGTCATCCACTTCATATGTTGAGCTTGTTGTATGTAGCTTCAACTGTGTCTGGTGATACTAAGCTGATGATCCGAGTGTATGATGGTCTCCTTCACTGGCAGATATGGTCGCCAATGCTTGACGCCTTGGGGTAATGCTAGGAGCTCCCTGTTGTAATAATTCTTCTGAGCACCTTGTAGTAACTTACAGTAATAAGCCACAGGTCTTTCTTCTTGCATGAGTACGACTCCAATCTGATATCTAAATGCTTCTGCCTCTACTCAAATGGGTCTTGACATTTTGGTAAGGCTAGCACCTCCGTCTCGCTTATCTTCTAATTCACGAGGAGAAATGTAGCCTCCTGTTCCTCACTCCACTCAAACTTTCGACGACCCTGAGTCAATGCATGCAAAGGGAATGTGATCATGAGAAACTTTAGATAAACTTTAGTAAGTACCAACATGCTCCCATGAAGCTGACATTTTTGGGTCAAGGCCAGTCTCGCATAGTTTTCACCCTTTCAACGTCAATTTGAATTTCCCCATTTCTAACTTCGTAGTCAAAATAGAGTAAGGTCCTCTGTCAAAACTTGCACTTCTTTTCTTGGAGTCATTTTTCATTGGTTTTGTTGGAGTAGATAGGATACCTTCCTCATGTGTACGAGGTGTTCCTCCATACTACAGATATAGATGAGGATGTTTTCAAGATAGACAATCACAATGTCCTTGATATAAGGTGTTTAGATATCATTCAAGAGACACGTGAATGTAGTCTGAGCATTAACGAGTACAAATGGAATCGCCAACCTATTTTATCAACCTTGGAGAATACCTGTGCCTGTCATCGATATGCAGCAGGGGGTATCCGTTTGTGATGGTTGTCTTACTGAGGGCATGGTTGTCGATGCACATCCAACGACCTGAGGCCCCTGCCCCATCTACACCCCTTTCTCCTGGTCTTTCCATGCCTTGATTGGTGCTAGGTATTGACCATCCATTTAGGATGGCACTGTAGTTGAGATTGGAGCATCAATCTATGATTTATGAGTCTAAGTCTAATCTCTAGAGGGACCTTAGTAAAGTCCCATCTTTCATTTCATTAAGATGAAGACAATTGCGTATGTTCAAGCTAGTAGAATCCTTCACTTCTTCACAACTCAGGAGAATCTCTTAGGGAAAGAACGATTGGGCAGCAATGGTACTCAAAGCTCTATTAGAACATTGGATTAAATACCAACTAATGAGACAATAGACGTCAAGGTTAGGCTTCAGACATGTACTTGCATATGAGTACGTGTGTTCTTTTATGTGTGTATGTGCAAGCACGCGTGCATTCTTACATGTGTGTGAGTGTATTTGTGTGTCTTTGTGTTTGTTTGTGCATTGCAATTGTATTTATATGTGTCTATCTATGTGTGCATGTGTATGAGTGAATGTGCATGTGTGTATGTGTGTGAGTGTGTGCACATGTGTGCATGTGTGTGTGTCAACATTTGTGCATGTGTGGGCATATGTGTGTGTTTTTGTGCATGTGTGTATTCTTGTGTGTGTGTTTTTGTGCATGTGTGTATTCATGTGTGTGTGCACCTGTGTGCACTAGTGCATACGTGTGCATGTGTGTGTGAGCATACATGTGTGTGTATGTTATGTATGTGCATGTGTGTATGTATATGCATGTATGATTTTGTGTACTTGTGAGTGTGTGTGTGTGTGTGCACATGTGTGCTCATGTGACTGTGTGGATGTGTGTGTGTGTGTGCATGTGTTTTTGTGCATGTACACGTGTGTGTGTTAATGTGGGTGTATGTGTATGTGTGTGCATGTGTGTGTGTGTGTACACGTGTGTGTTTTTTAAATGCATGTGTGCATATGTGTTGTTGTGTATGTGTGTGTACATGCCAATGTGCATGCAAGACTATTCATGGGCATGTGTGTGTACATTTTCATATGTCTGAATGTATACGGGTGCGTATTAATGTGTGTGTGTGTGTGTGCATGTCTATAGGTTTGTGTGGGTGTGTGCTTGTGTATATGTATGTGTGTGCATACACTTGTATGTGCATGTTCCTATATGTATGTACGTCTTTTTGTGAGTGTTGTTTGCTTGTGAGTGTGTGTATGTGTGCATGTATATGTGTATGCTTATTTTTGCATGTATATGTGTTTATGGTTGTGTATGTGTGTGTTTATGTGCATGCATGCATATGTGTGAGCATTTGTGTTGGCTTGTGCAAGTGTTGGTGTATGTGCGTGTGGGTGTGTGTGCATGTGCATGTGTGTGTGTGCCAACATATGTACTTATACGTGTGCATGTGAGTGTGTGTTTGCACGTGCCTATGCATGTGTGTATGTGAGTACATGAGTGTGTTTGTATATGCATGTGCGTGCATGTGTGTATTTATGCACACTTGTGCATGTGAGTACGTGCATGTGCATGTGTGTGTGCGTACACATGCATGGTGTGAGTTGTTACACATGTGTGTGTGCAAGTGCATATGATTTGCATTTATGTATGTGTTTTTGGGATGCGTGTGAGTGTGTGCATGTGTATGCATTTGTATCAGTGTGCTCATGTATGTTTGTGTGTATCTTTCTATATATCAGCTTGAGCTTGCTTGTGTGGTGGATGTGGGTGTGAATGTATGTGTATGTGTGAGAGCGAGTACATGATTGTGTGTGTTTGAGTGTGTGTGTGTGTGTGTGTGTGCATGCATGTCAGCTTGTATGCATATGTGTGTACATGAGCATGTGTGCATGTGTTTCTATTATGTGCAAGTGATTGTGTGTTTGCATGTATGAGCATGTATGTGCATGTGCCTACGTGTGCTTTTGTGTTTGTGTATTTTTGTGGATGCTTATGTGTGTGTGTATGTGTGTGTGGGCGGGTGCATGTGTGCGTGTGTGTGGGTGTGTGTGCATATGTGTAGGTATTTGTGTGTGTATGTTTGTGTGTGCATGTATATGTGTGTGTTTCTTTGTGGGTGTGTATGTGTGTGGGTTCATTTTTGTGTGTTGTTTGTGCATGCGCATGCATGCATGTGGGTGTGAGTATGTGTGTGTGAGTATGTCTGTGCATGTCCTTGTGTGTGCTTGTGCACATGCATGCATTTGTATGCATGTGTGTGGGTGTGGGTGTATGTGTATGTGTGCATGTGTGTGGGTGTGTCTATGTGTATGTTTGTGTACCTAAGTGTTGCCATGTGTTTGTGTGTGTGTGTGTGCATGTGCATGTGCAAGAATGGGTGCATATGTGCTTATGTTTGCATGTATGCAATAGTGCATAAGTGTGCCTATGAGTACATGTGTGTATTTTTGTGCATGTGTGTTTTTGTGTGCACATGTGTGTTTGTGTGTGTGCATGTGGGTAGTTGTTTGTGTGCTTACATATGTGTGCATGTTGGTGAATACGAATGTGTGTGGATGTGAGTTTATTTTTGTTTATATGTTAATTGTGCTTGTCCATTCATTTTCATGTTTGTGAGAAACTATTTTGTGTGTGTGTGTGTACATGTGCATGTGTGTGGTTTTGTGTGTGTGTGAGTGCACATGCATATGCATGCATCCATCGGTGTGTGTTTTGAATGTGGGAGATGTGGCATTATATGTGTGTGTGTGTGTCTATGAGTGTGTATCGGTGTGCATACGCATATGCTTATGTGTGTATGTGCATGTGATTGTGTTTGTGTACGTGTGTGTATATTAGTGGGTGCACATCTATGTGCACATGTCTAAGTGTGTGCCATGCAAGCATGTGTGTAGGTATGTGTGTGTATGTGTTTGTGCATGTATGCATGTGCGCGTGTGTGTGTAGGCACGTGTGTGTGAATGTTTGCATGTGTGGTTGTGTGTATGTATATGTGTATGTGTGTATGTGTCAGTTTGTGTGCATGTGTTCCTCTATGTATCTGTGTGTGTATGCATGTAAGTGCTCATGTATGTATATGCATGTGTGTACATGTGTGTGTGTTTGTATTGTTACGTGCATGTGCATGTGTGCACGAAAGAGTATGCGTATGTAAGAGTATGTGTGTTTGCATCTACATGCATGTGCATGATTGAGAATGTGGGTGCATATGTATGTGTGTGTTTGCATGCGTATGTGTGTGCTTGTATGTGTCTTTATGTTTGTACATGTGTGTGTGTGTGCATGTGTGTGTGCATGTCTGCATTTATGTGAGTATGTGTGTGTGTGTTTGTGCAATTGTGCATGCATACAAACTTATCCATGCATGTTTTCAAGCATGTGTTTTTGTGTGTGTGTGTGTGCACTTGCACATGTGTGTGTGTTTACATGAATGTACGTGGGTATGTGTGTCTATGTGTGTCATGAGTGTGCATATGTTTGTCATTTTCTATATGCATGTGTGTGTGCATGTTTTTGAGAGCTTATTTGTGTGTATGCTTATGTCTGTGCATGTGTGTGTGCTTGCACGTGTGCGTGTGTGTGCTTGTGCATGTTTTAGTATGTGCATGTGCTTATGTGCATGTGTGCACATGTGCATGCATTTGTGTGCATATGTTTGTGTTTGAAGTGTTTGTGTATCTATATATGTGTACATCTTAATATGTGGATGTGTGTCTTTGTATATGCATGTGTCTATATGTGTTTATGCATTCTTGTATGTGTTTGTACATTTGTGAGTATGTGTGAATGCATGCATTTATGGCTGTGTTCATGCATGTGTGTGCGTATGAATGCTTTTGTGTGTTCGTGTGCATGTTTGTAAGTGTGTGTGTGTTTGGGTGTGTGTGGGTGTGCATGCATGATCATATAAGTGTGCATGTGTGTGTGCCTATGCTTGTGTTTGTGAGTGTTTTTGCAACCATCTATGTGTGTGTGTGTGTTTGTGCATCTACATGTGTGTGCATGGGTACGAGTATGTGTGCCTATGTGTCTATGTTTGTACAAATATATATATGTCTGAGTGTTTGATTATGCATGTGCGTGTGTGCATGTATGTACATGCAAGCATGTATGACTGGGAACATGCACATGCTTGTATGTGAGTGCGTGTGTGGGTGCATGTGTGTGTGCATATGCGTTTGCCTGTTTGTTTGTGCATTAGTGCCTTTGGGCTTATGTGCATGCATGCGTATGTGTTCACTTGTGTGTTTGTGTGTGTGCATGTATGTGTGTATGTTTGCATGCTTGTATGCATGTGTTTTTGTGTGTGTGATTCAATGTGTTTGTGCACATGTTTGTGTGTCCATGGGTGTGTGTGCATGCATGTATGTGTGTGTATGTGTATGCAAGTGCATGTGTGTAAGTGTGCTTTTATGTGTGTGAGTGTGTTTGTGTATGTTTGTGTCGGTGTGCCTACATGTATGTGTGTGTGTAAGTGTATATATTGTGTTTGTATGTATTTGTGTCAGTGTATGCTTGTGTGCATGCATGCATGTGTGTCCTTGAGCTTGCACAAGTGTGTTTGTGTGTGCATATTTGTGTGTCTGTGTGTGTATGTATGTAGACATGTGCCTCTGTGTGTGCATGTTTGTACACGTGTGTGTGTGTGTGTGTTTATGTGCATGAATATGCATGTGTGTGTGTTCGTGTGCATATGCACATGTGTGTATCTGTGTGCAAGTGTTTGTGTGCATGGGAGTGCAACGATGCACATGTGTGTGCATGTATGTAAGAGTGTATTTGTGTGTGTGTGCATTTGTGCATGTGTGCATTTTTATATGAATGTGTATGTGTGTGTGCATCTATGCATTGTCATAAGTGTGTGCGGATGTGTGTGCATGTGTGCTTGTGTGTACGAGTGTGTGTGTGTGTGTGCGTGTGTGTGTGCGTGTGTATATGTGTATGCATGTGTGCACATGTGCATGTTTTTGTGCATGTGTATGTATGTGTCCATGGGTGTGTGTGCGTATAAGTGTATGTGTGCATGACAGTGTGCATGTGCTTGTTAGTGTATGTTTATATCTATATGAATATGTGTGCATGTGCATGTATGTGTATATGTGTCCATGTGTATGAGTGAATGTTTGTGTGTATGTGTGGACATGTGCATGTGTGTCTCAGTGTGTTAAACAGGTGTGTGTGTTTTTTAGTAAATGTATGTTTATATTTGTATGTGTGTAGCTATGTGTGTGTGCATGTGTTTGTGTGTATTTGCATGTGCATATATGTGCATGGGTGTGCATGTGTGTGAGCATGGAAGTGCTTATGTGTGCATACGTGTTTGTGTGTGTACATGGTTATGTGTGTGTGCATGTGTGTTTCTATGCATGGGCATGAGTGTGTTTGTGTGCATGTTTGTATATGTGTGTGTGTGTGTGTGCATGTAAGCATATTTTATTATATATTCGTATCCATTTTCATAAGTGCACACTTATGTTAATGCTTGTGCATGTGTATGTATGTGCACATGTGTGCATTAGTGTGTAGGGGTTGGTGCATTTATTTTTGTGTGTGCATTTATGTATGTGTGCATGTCTATATGCATATGCACATGTGTGTGTGAGCTTTTGTGTGAGTGGATGTGCTTGCATGTGTGTATGTGTGCATGTGTTTAAGCTTGTGTGTGTGTTAGTGTACGTGCGCTTGTGAATTTGTTTTTGCAAGCATACGTGTGCATGTGAGTGTGCATGCATAGGTGCGTGCTTTTACATGTGCAAGTTTGTGAGCTCACATATGTTTGTATGTGTGTGTGGGCATGCATGAGTGTTCTACTTATGTGTGTGTTTGTAGCCATGTGTGTGCAAGTGTGTGCATGCATGTGCATGTTTGTGTGCATGCATGTGCATGCTTTTGTACATGCACTTGTAGGTGTGCTTATGTGCTAGTGTAGGTGTGTGCTTGTGCATGGGGTTACATGCATGCATGTAAGTGTACATTTGTGTGTGTTCACACATGTGTTCGTGTTTTTTTTATGTGCTTATGTGTGTGTGTGTGATTGCATACGAGTATGTGCATATGTGTATGCATGTATGTGTGTTTGTGGGTGTTCTTTTGCAAGTGTGTGTCAGTGTGTGTGTGTGTGTCTGTATTTATGTATGTGTGCTTGTATGTGTGTTGGTGCAAGCATGTGTTCTTATGTGCATGCATTTCTGTGAGAGTGTCCATGTGTGTTCATTTGTGTGCTTATGCATCTTCGTTTGTGCATCTACGTGTGAGTGTGTCTACATATTTTTATGCATGTTAATGGACGTGCATGTGTGTATATGTGTTCTTTTATGCATGTGAGTGTGCATTTTGTGAGCATTTGTGTGTGTGTGTATGTCTGATAGTATTTTGTGTATGTGCATGTGCCTTTGTGTGTGTGTGTATGTGTGCTTGTGTGCTTGTGTGATTGTTAGGGTAAGTGTGCAAATGTATATGAGAGTGTCTTCCTATATATGTGTGTGGGTGTGCGTGTGTTTGTTCAGGCGTGTGCATGTGTGTTCTTGCAGTCAGCATGCTTTGAGTTCTTAAGCTTTGTGTGTGTAATTCTATGCATGTGCATGTTTGTCTACATGTTTATATGTTTGTGCATTAGGGTACATGTGTGCTTGTGTGCAGATGTATGTGGTGGTGTGTGTCTATATGTGTGTGTGTTTGTGTGCCAGCATATGTGCGTATGTGTGTATTCAAGCATACACATTTATGTGTGCATGGGTGTTCATGTATTTGTTTGCTCGTGTGTGCTGGTGGGTACGGGTGTTTGTGTGTGTGCACATAATGTGTGTGTGTGTGAGTGTGCACGTAAGCATATTTGTGTGAGGATGTGTGTGTCTTTGTTTATGTGTGTGTGTGCACACATATGTGATTATGTCTATGTGTCTACATGTGTGTGCACATATGTGTGCATGCATGTGTCCATGCATGTGTGTGCATATGTGTTTATTTGTATGTGTGTGTGCACATGTAAGTGTGTGTGTGTGTGTGTGTGCATGTGTTTGTGCCTATGCATGTGTGTGTGTGTGTATACATGTGTTTATATCTGCGTGCATGTGCATATTTGGGAGTGTTTTGTGAATGTGCATGTGTTTATGCTTCTGTGTTGGCATGTGCTTGTTTGTGTATTTGTGCATGTGTGAATTTTTGTTCATGTGACTACATGTGTGTGAGTATGCTAATGCATGCATGTGTGTTTTTATATGTTTTTGTGTGCTTATATTTGTGTGTATATAAATGGGCTTGTGTGTCAATGTGTGTGTTTATGTGAGCATGAGTGTGTGCATGTGTGTGTGTGTATGTATGTACATGTTTGTGTGTGCATGCATGTGTGTCCACATGTGTTGGTGTGTGGGTGTGCATGCTTGCGTGTTTGTGTGTGTGCAAGTGTGTGCATGCATATGCATATGTGTGTGCATGTACTTGTCAGTACATATGTGTGCATGAGTGTGTGCATGTGTATGTAAGTATCTGTATGTGTGAGTGTGTGTGTCTGGGTGTGTTTGTCTATAGGCTTATGTGTGCACATACGCTCATGTGTGTTTGTATCCATACACATGTAAGTGTGCATGTGTGTCTTTATGCCCATTTTGTGTACATGTGTGTGTGCATATGTGGGAGTGTGTGCATGTTTATGCATAAATGCATGTGCATTCTTATGCATGCATGTTGCATGAATTTGTGTGCTTATGCATGCATGTGTATTCGCTTTGTGTGCATGTGCATATGCATGTGTCCCTATGTATGTGTGTGCATACTTATTTTTGAATGCATCTACATGCTTGTGTGTATCTATGTTCATGCGTGAGTGTGAGTGTAAGTGCATGCATTTGTGTGTGCCATGCAAGTATATACCAAGTGTGTGTAAGTGTGTGTGCAAGTATGTACATGTGTGCATGTGTGTGTGGGTGTGTGTGAGTTTATGGTTTTATATGTGCAAGCATTTGTGTGCTTATGGGAATGTGTGAGTATCTATGGGAATGCATTTTTTTGCATGTGCATGTGCCTTTGTGCATGTCTGTGTGCATGTGTTTAATTGTGTGTGTGTGCATTTGTGTCTGTTTGAAGGTGTGTTCGTGCTTTTGTGAGTGTGGGTATGTGTGCATGGTTTTGTGTTTGCCTTTGTGTGTTTTTGTGCTTTTGTGTGTACATGGGTGTGCACATGTGTGCGTGCATAGCTGTATGTGTGGGGGTGCGTGTGTACATATGCATGTGTTTATATGTGTGTGTACTTTTGTGTAAGTGTGCTTGTGTGTGTCTTTGCGTGTGTTTGTGTGCTTGCATGTCTTTTTCGATGTGTGTTTGTGTGTTTATGCTTTTGTGTGTGTGTCCATGCATATTTGTTATTGCACGCACACATGTGTCTATGTGTGTGTGCTTACATGCACATCCATGTGTGCATGCATGTCTACGTGTGAGTGTGTGTGTATGTATGTTCATTTACATATGTGTGCATGTGTATATATGTGCAAGCACATTTGTTTGTGCATGAGGGGGTTAAGAAGTGTATTCAAGTGTGTGTTGTGTGCATGTGTGTGTGTGTGTGTATGTTATGTACATGTATATATCTATGTGTATGTGCACGCATGCACATGCACGTGTGTGGGAGTGTCCAGACGTTTGTGTGCATGAAAGTGTTTGTGTGTGTGCATAAGTTCATGTGTGTGAGTGCATTTGTGTGAGCATGTGGACTCATTTGTGTGGGGTTGATGTATGTGTATGTATGCTTATGTGTGTTTTTTAATGTGTAGATACGCTTATGTCTGATTGTGCATGTGTGTCTACATGTATGTGTGTGTGTGAATCTTGGTGTATGCACATGTGTTTGCATGTGTTTGTTCTTGCATGAGTGTGTGTATGTGTGTTTGCATTAGTGTATGCATACACACATGGAGTGTGTGTGCTAAATCTTGCATATGTGTGTGTGGATGCATATGTGTGTGTGTGTCCATATGTATCAGCATATCTTTTTTCATGTGCACAAGTATGTTTGTGCATGTGTGTTCTCACACTTGTGTCTGTATCTATGTGTATATGCATGTTTGAGTTTTTGTCCAAGTGTGTGTTTGTGCGTGTGCATGTCTATGCTTTTAAGAATGTGTGAGTTCATGTGTGTGTGCTTATGCATATGTTTATGTGTGCATGCATTTATTTGCATAGGCATATGTGTGTGTGAATTTGTGTTTGCATTTGTGAATGTGGGTTTAAACTTATGTGTGTGTGTGTGTGTGCATCTGTGTAGGTGTGAATGCATGTGTGTTGTGTGTGTTTATGTGGGCATCTATGAGTTTGCTTATATGTGTGTGCTTGTGTTTTATTGTGCATGCCTATGTGGGTGTGTGTGGTTGTGTGCATATGTGTGCATGGGTGTATGCTTGTGTGTATGCATGTACATGTGTGTGTGCATATATGCATGTTTATGTGCTGGGGTGTGTGTGCAAGTCTGTGTATAAGTGTGTGGTTGTGTGTCTACATGTGTTTGCATGTTTCTTTGAGTCTTTATGTGCATGTGTTTTACATTTGTATGCATTTCTCTTTTAATGTGTGTGTATTTGTGTGTGTGTGTGTACATTTGCATGTGTGTGTGTATGAGTGTGTACATGCATCTTAGTATTTGTGCACATGTGCAAGTGTATCCATGTGTGGGTGTGTTTATGAATGTGCATGTGCATGTATATGGTTGCATGGATTTAGTTGCCAGTGCGTGCGATTGCCTATGTGTGTGTGCTTGTACATATGGGTTTGTGCATGTGCATGTTGTTGTGCATGCATGTGTAAGTGTGTGTGCTTATGCATGTTTTTATGAGTGTGTGTCTATGTGTGCTTGTGCATATGAGTGTATGATAGTGCTATGAGTGTATGCATTTGCATGTGCATCTGAGTGTGTGTGTGTGGCATGTGCATTGATGTGTGCATCTATGTCAGTTTGTGTGTGTGAGATCATGTGAGTGTGTGGGTGTATGTTTGCATGCGTGCATGGGTAAGAATGTGAGTGTGTGTGTGTGCTTGTACATGTGCATGCCTAGGTACACAATTGTGTGTGGGTGTGTGCATTTGTGTTTGTGGACATGTGCATGCTTGTGTGTGTGTGGCTTTGTATGTGTACATGTGCATGTGTATGCATGTGTGTGTCAGTGTGCGAGTGTGTGTTTATGCATTTGCATGCATGCATGTGTATGTGTGTGGTTGTACACATGTGTGCATTTGTGTGTTGTGCGTGCATGTATGAGCATGAGCATGTTTGTGTGTCTACATCTCAATGTGTGTGTGTTCCTTTATGTGTGAGTGTACGTGTATGCATACCTATCTATATAGGCATTTCTATGCATGTGTGAGTGTATGTGCTTATGTGTAGGTGTGTGTGTGCACAGGTGCATGTGCGCATGTTTAGGTGTGTCTTCATGTGCTTGTGTGTGTGTACGTGTGTTTGTGCGTATATAGATGTGTGCGTGTACATGTGCATGTCTATTGGTGTGTTCATTCATGTGTTTATGTATGTGTACATGCGCAAGTGAGCAAGTTGGTACAAATGTATGTGTATGTGCGTGTGCATGCATGTATGTATGAATGTGCATGTGTGTATATGTGTGACTGCTCGTGTGTTTGCATGTGAACGTGTGTGGATGAGCATGTGTATGTGTGTGCATGTGTGTGTGTGTATGGTTCTGTGTGTACACATGTCTGTATGCTTGTGTATACATATATATATATATATATATATATATATATATATATATATATATATATATATATGTATGTGTTTGTGTGCATGTGCATATGAACATATGTGTGTGTGTGTGCATATGTAAGTACTTATGCACAAGTGTATGTGTTTTTGTGTATGTTTGTAAGTGCATTCAGGTGCATGCATGTGTGTGAGCTTGTGTATCAATGTGTGCATGTGTGTGCACTTGTGTGTATGTGAGTACATCTTTGTGTGTGTGTGTATATTTGTGTGTATTATTTTGCATTTGTATGTGTGTGTTCGCATATGCATGTGCAAGTGCCTGCATAAGTTTGCTTGTGTTTGTGTGTGCACATATATATATGCATGTGTGTGCCTGTGTGAATGTACATGTGTGAGTGTGTGGACATATATGTGTGTGTGCCTTGCACATGTGCATTGTGTGTATGCCTAAGTGTTTCTAGGGGTGTGCATCTGTGCATCTATTTTTTTGTGTGTGTATGTAAATGGGTTTGTGTATAGGGGTGTGTGTGGGTGCATATGTTTGTGTGTGTATCTATGTTTGTCATTGTATTTGTGTGTGCTTATGTGCATGCATTTGTGTGTATATGTGTCCATGTGTGTGTGTGTGGTGAGTGTGTGTTCCTATGTGTGTGTAGATGTAGGTGTATGTGCATCAATGCATGTGTGTGTGTATGCATGTGAATGCATGCATGTGTGCATGTGTGTGTGTGTTGTGCGTGCTTGTGTTCATGTATGTAGGTTTGACTATGGCATATGCCTACATGTACATACATACATGCATGTGTGTGTGTATGCTTTTATGTGTTTGCTTGTGCGTATGTGTGTATACGTGTGTGTGTGTGTGTGTGTGTGCATGCACATGTGTGTAAGTGAAAGTGTGAGTGTGTGTGTGTGTGTAGCTATATATGTGTGTGTGTGGGCTTGTGTTTGCATGTATGTACACTTGTGCTTGCATGTGTCTTTGAGTGTGTGTGCAAGTGTATGGGGGGGAGGTGGTGTTTGTTAATATGCATGTGTGTGTCTATGAGCATGCATGTGTGTATGCATGTGAGCATGCATAGACACAAATATGTTTGTGAATGTGTGTGAGTGTGCGTGTGCATGTGTGGATATGTGTGCTTGTGTGTGTGAGTATGTCTATTTGTGTGTGTGAATGTGCATGTGCATGTGCATTGTGTGCCTTTACATTTGTATGCATGTGTTTATATGTGTATGTGCATATTTGTATGCATCAATTTACTTATGCATATGTATGTGTGTGTACATATGTAAGTGCATGTGTTTGTGTCTTTGTGAGTGTACCTGTGTGAGTGTGTGTATGTGTGTATGTGTGTGTGCATGCTTGCATATGTACATGTGTGTGTTAGCACTATGTGCATGCCTGCATGTTTCTATAGGTGTGCATGTGTTTGCATGCATGCGTGTGTAGGTAAGTTTGTGTATATGATTGTGTGTGTGTTTAAATATGTGTATGATTGCATTCATGTATGCTTATGTGCACGCATTCATGGGCATGTGTGTGTGTGTTAAATGTATGTGTGTTCCTATGTTGTGTGTGTGTGTGTTTGTAGTTGAGTGAGTACACATGTAAATGCATCCAAGTGGATGTGTGTGAGTGTGTCTGTGTTCATGTGTAGGTGTGTATGTGTGGCATGTGCCTACATGTACGTACACATGTATGTGTGTGTATGCTTCTATATTTTTGCATGTGTGTGCATGTGCATACATGTTCCTATGTGTGTGACTGTGTGTTAGTGTATATGCAGCTGTGCATGTGAGTGTGCCTATGTGTGCGTGTGGGTGTGTGCCTGTGTGTATGTGCATGTGTGCTTGAGTGTGCATTTGAGTGTGTGAGTGTGTGTGTGTATGTATGTGTGTATATATATGTGCATATGTGTATGTTTGTGGGGTGTTTGTTAATGTGCATGTGTGCAACTATTTGTATGCATATGTGTATATAGGTGAGTGTGCACACACACACACATATATGATCAAGCATGAGTTTCTATGTCTATTTGTGCATGCATTCGTGTGCACGTGTGCATGCCTGTGCAAATATGTACATGTTTGTGTGCCTGTGTGTGAGCTTGTATGCAAGCATGTGTGTGACAGTAAGTGCATGTATGAGTGTATTTTTATGTCTGCATGTATGTGCACATGTGTGTGCATGTTTTTGTTTGTCCATGTGCTTGTGTATGTTTTCACGTGTGTGCATATGTGTGTTTTTGTGTTTGTGTGTGTGTATGCGGATGTGTATTCATGTGCATGTCTACGCATTTTGTTGTGTGCATGTACATTTGTGTATTGTAGTACATGCATATTCATGTTAATGTGTGTGTGTGTGTTAGTGGGTTTACATATACGTGTATAGGTGCATGTGTGTGTGTTGGTGTGTATGCATCTGCATGTCTGTGCATTTATGTGCGTGTGTGCATGTATGTTCCTGTGCATGAGTGTGCTCAAGAGCATGTTTGTCCACATGTGTGCGAGCAAGTGCACATGTTAATGCATGCATCTGTATGATCATATGTGTGTGTGTGTGTGTGTGCATGTTTGTGTGCATGTTTGTGTGCATGAGTGTGTGTGTGTGTGTGTGTGTGCATGAATCTTTGTGTTTGCATGTGCACATGTGTGTATGGGCATGTGTGTATGTTTATTTGTATGTGTATGTGTGCATGTGCCTGTTTGTGTGTGTGCAAGTTTGGGTGTGTGTTTAGGAGCTTGTGTGTCTTTGTGTATATTTGTGCATTGTGAGTGTGCATGTGTGTGCATGCATATGCATGTGCATATATGTTCTTCTGCATTTACATCTATGTGCATGGGTGCATGCATGAATGTGTGTACGTGTGTGTGCATGTGCACATGTACTTGTGTGTGAGTGTTCATCTATACATATGTGCATTTGTACATGTGTTTGTGTGTGTATATGTGGCTGGTTGTGTGTGTGCACATGAGTGTCTATGCATGGACATCTATGTATGCCTATGCATGAGAGTGTATGTGCATGTGTGCATGTTTTCAAGTGTAGTAAGCTGGTGTATGCATATGTTCTTGTATTTGTGTGCAAGTGTGTGAGTAAATGTATGCATATTTATGTGTGTGTGTGTGTGTGCTTATGTGCACGTGTGTGTGGGTGAGTATATCTGTGCATGTGTGTGTTTATTTTTGTGAGCCTAAGTGTGCCTATACATGTGAGTGTGCATATGTGTGTATGCATGTACGTATGTATTCATGTGTGTACATGTGTGTGCTCACATGTGATTGTGTGTACAATATGTGCAAGTGTGATTTCATTTACATATAGGCATGTGCTTGTCCCTGTGCATGTGTGTATGTGTGTACATATGTATATATTTGTGTGCGTGTGTGTGTGTGTGTGTTTGTGAGTGCATCTTTTGCTTTACATGTGTATGTGCATGCATGACTGCGTGTATGTTTGTATGTATGTATGTATGTGTTTGTGTATAAATTAATGTGCATGTGTGCCTTTGTGTGGTGTGCATGCATGTATGTGTGTGCTCACATGTGTCTGTGTATATCAATGTGTGTGTATGTGTGTGTGCATGTGCATGTGCATGTGAGTTTGTTCTTGAGCCTTTTTATATGTGAGTAAGTGAGTGTGCGTGTGCATGTGCACGTACATTTGTGTGTGTATGTATTTATGTGGTAGTGTATGACTATGCATGTGTGTGTGTGCTTATGTGTGTGTACATCTATGCTTATGCATGTGCGTGTGCATGTGTGTGTGTATGCATGTGTGTGTGTGTGCATGTGCATGTGCATTTGTGTGTGGGTATGCTCTTGTTTGTGCATGTGCATGGGTATGGGCCTATGCATGCTTGTAGATGTGTGTGTATGCACGCGTGTGTGTGTGTATGCATGTTTGCATGTGTATGTGTGCTTGTACATGCAAGTTAATACATGTATGATTATGTGTGTGTGTGTGTCCATGTAATTATGGGTGTCTTGTGTCTGCATGTGCATGTGATTGTGTATATGGTCATTTATGTATCAACGTGTGCTTGTATGTGTGCATGTATGTGTGTTCATTTATACATTTGCATATGTGTGCATGCATTTATATTTGTGTTTTTTGTGTGCATGTGTATGTGCAAGTGTGTGCAAGTTTTTGTGCTTGTACATAGACATATGAGTCCATTATGTGCTTTGTGTGTGCATGTGAGTGTGCATTCAAGTTTTTATGCATGTGAGTATGTGTGTAAATGTACACATGTGTGTGTGTGTGTGCACATGTGTGTGTTTGCATGTATGTGCATGAGCAAGTTTGTGTGTATGCTAGACGTGTGTTTGTAACAACCTGTGTATACGTGTATGTCTATTTGTGCATGTTTTGTATATATGTGCTTGCATGTGTATGTGTCTATTTGTGTGCACATGTTTTTATGTGTGTGTGTATTTTGCAAGCATGTGTGTGTATTTGTGCATGTACATATCAGTGTGTGAGTGCATGTGCCTACGCGTGTGTAGGTGATTGTGTACATGGATGTATGTGCATATATGCACGTGCACTTGAGTCTGTCAGTGCATGCATGCTCCTATCCATGTGCTTGTTTATGTGTTTTGTGTGCATGTGTCTACCTGTGCACACGTGATTGTATACATGGATGCATGTTCATGTGTGTGTATGCTTGAGAGTGTCAGTGCATGTGTGTGCCTATGCATGTGCTTGTGTGTTTATTTGTGTGAGTTTACCTATGTGTGTGATTGTATTTGTGGGTACTTGTGTGTGCTTCTATATGGTTACCTATATGTGTGGGTGTGTGAGTGCGCCTATGTGCATGCATGTGTGTATGTGTGTGTGTGTGTGTGAATGTGTTCATGCATGTGTGTATGTGTAGGTGTGTGTGTGTGTGTATCTGTGTGCACGTGTGCATGTGTGTTTGTTCATGTTTGTGTGATGTGTGTGGGTGTGTATGTGTGTGCCCA
This sequence comes from Vanilla planifolia, assembly GCA_023846275.1. Classification (NCBI taxonomy): domain Eukaryota; kingdom Viridiplantae; phylum Streptophyta; class Magnoliopsida; order Asparagales; family Orchidaceae; genus Vanilla; species Vanilla planifolia. Next base: position 856,294 of record JAIUJO010000060.1, on the reverse strand, counting down.
GCTGCGCATGTGTGTAAGCTTGTGCCCACATTCAACTGTGTGTGTGGGTGCATGTATATGTGTGTGTTCATGTGTGTTGGTGTGTGTGTGAGTGTCCTTTTGTGTGTGTGCATGTTTGGGTGCACACATGTGTGTGTTAGTCTTCATGTTTGCTTGCACATGTGTGTTTTTTAGCACGTGTTTTTTAGCATGTGTGCATTTGCTCGTGCATGCAGGTGTGTGCATGTTTATATGTATGTGTCGGTATGGGTATGTGTGTGTGCATGTTTTTATGTGTGTGTATGTTTACTTTTTTGAGCATGTGTGTGTGTGTGCATGCACGTAAGTGAATATGCATATGTGATTTTGTGCAAGTGTGCATCTTTTTGTGTGCTCTTGCATGTGTGTGTGTGTCTACATAAGTGCATGTGTGAATCTGTGTTTGTGTGTGAATGTGTGCGAATGTGTGTGCATGTGCATGTTTACTTGTTGCACGTGTCTTGTGTGTGTGTGTGTGTGTGCTTGCTTGTTTGCAAGTGTGCAAGTGTGTGTGTGTGTGTGCCTATGTGATTTTGTATGCGTGGTTGTGTTATTACATGTGTGTGTGCATGTGCATGTTTGTGTGTTCAAAGGCATGCATGTGTGTGCCTTTGTGTGTTCATGCATATGCATGTTGGTGTGCAAATGTGTGGGTGCATGGGGATGTGTGGAGGTGTGCGTGTGCATTCGTGTATATGTGTATGTGTATGTGTGTGTGCATGTGCATGCATTTGTGTGTATATGTGTGTGTACATGCATGTTCGTGTGCAAGGGTGTTCGTGCATGTGTTTGCTTTTGTATCTGCATGTGGTTCAACATATGTTTGAGTGTGTAGGTATATGTGCATGTGTGTCCACATGCATGTTGCATCCATGTGCCTATGCATGCATGTTTGCATGCCTATGTGCATCGATTTTTACATGTGTATGTGTGTATATGCATATGTATGTGATTGTGTGTTTGCGAGTATTTGTGCATTCGCATAATGGTATTGTACAAGTGCATACATCGGTGTGCCTAGGTGTAAGTGTGCATGCATGCATGCATAAGTATGTGTACATGTGTGCATGCACATGCCTCTGTTTGTGCATTTGTGCATGCTTGCATGTGCATGCATGTGAATGTGTTCATTTTTGTATGCGTGTGAGTGAGTAGGTTTGTGTTTTTCCCATATGTATGAGAGTTTATGCATGTGTGTGTGCTAATGAGAATGTATGAGTATGTATGCAAGTGTGTATGTGTGTATGGGTGCATGCATATTTGCATATGTATGCATGTGTGTATGGGTATTCACATGCATGTGTCTATGAGTGAATCCATGCAAGTGCATGTGTGTGCATGTGTGTGTGTATGCATATTTACATATGTGTGCATGTTTGTGCCTATGTGCGTGTGTGCTTGTGTGCATCTGTGTGTGTGCATGCAGGCATGTATAGTATGTGCATCTATGTCTGTGAGTGTGTGCATGTGTGCTTATGTGTTTGTGTATTCTAGTGTGTGTGTGCGGGCACATGCTTGTGAGCATGTAATCATACATGGGTTCATACATGTGTGTGTGTGCGTGCATATGAACATGTGAGTATAGGTGGGTGTGTTTGTGCATACATGTGTGTGTACATCTATGTGTATGTATGTGTGTGCATGTGTTTGCCAAATTGTGTTTACATGTGTGCCTTTGTGTGTGCATTTGAGTGTATGTGCTCATTTGAGTGTGTGCATGTGCATGTGTATTATATCTATGTGTGTGGGTGTGGGTGTGTGGATGGCATGTCTGTTTGCATACATGTTTATGTGTGTGTGTGTGAATGTTGTATGTGAGCATGTGTTTGCACATGTTTGTGAGTGCTTGCATATTTGTGTATGTCTTTATTTATTTACATGTGTGCATGTGTACTTGTGTAGATGTCTTGTGTCTATATGCTTCAACATGTGTGTGAATGTATGCATGTGTTTGTGTGTATATGGATTTTTGTGTATATTTGTTTGTGTGTGAATCTATATGTGTATGTCCATTCATGCCTTTGTGTGCATGTGTGCATGGTTGTGTGTGGGTGAGCATGTGAGCACACATGTGTATGAATAAGCATATGTGTGTATGTCTGTTTGTACATGTGCATGTGTTGGTGTGTGTTTAGATTCATGCATGTGTGTAGGTTTGTGTGAGTGTGTGTGTGTGTAGGCAAATGCATATGTGTGTTTGTGTGCATTCGTGTATACAATTGTGTGCATGTGTGTTTGTGTTTCAGCATGTTTTTGAATGTGTGTGTATGAATTCTTTGTGTGGGTGTGTGCATGGGTTTGTGTGCATGTGTGTGAGTGTGTACATGTATGTGAATGTCACTGTATATGTGTGTATGTGTGCATGTATATTTATTTATGTGCATGTGTGTATGTTTACGTGTGTGTGTGTGTGTGCATGTGAATTTGTACATTTAGGTATTTATGTTTATCTTTGTGTGTGTTTATGTGCATCTTTATGTTTGTGCATGTGTGTGTACGTGTGTATGTGCATGCGAGTGTCTATGCATGTGTGTGTATTTGTGTGCATGTGTGTGTACATTTGCACTTGCATAATGCATGCTTGTGCATGTGGACATGTGTGTGTGCATGTGTGTTCATGTGCATCTGTGCATCAATATGAGTGCATGTGTGTGTGTACACTTATGAGTTTATGCATTCATGTGTGTATGCACATAGGTGTGCATGTTTTGTGTGCATATGTGGGTATCTATATAAGTGTGTGTGTGTGTGTGTGTGTGTTTGTGCATATTCATGCATGTGTTTGTGCTTGTGTGTGCATTGGTGTACTCGTGTGTATATGTGTGTGTGTGTGTGTGCATGCATGTTTGTGAGTATTTGTGTGTGTGAATTTCTTGTGTGTATGTGAATGTGCGTGCAAGTGTATGTGCATGTGTTTGTGCATGTATGTGTGTGCATGCATGTGTTTGTGTGTATGTGCATTGATGCATGTATTTGTGCATTGATGCATGTGTTTGTGAATTTGTGTGTATGTGTGTCACTATGTGTGTGTGCATGTACATGTGTCAGTACATGCACATGTATTTGTGTGTGTTTATGTGTGTTTGTGTGTACATTCGTGTGTGTATGTTTATGTCTTTGTTCATGTGTTAGTGCATGTGTGTCTGAGTGTGTTCAATGCACATGTTTGTTCATATATGTGGGTGCATGTGTGTGTCTGCATGTACATAAGTGTGCATGTGTGTGTGTGTGCATGAGTACATCTATGTGCATAAGTGTATGTTAGTACATGCATGTGCTTGTTCGTGTGCTTGTGCATGTGTATGTGTGTGTCTACATATGTGTGCTTATGTGTTTGTGCATGAGTGTGCATAGGTATGTGTGTGCATGCATGTGTGCATGCGAGTGTTTATATAAGTTCATTCATGTGAATGATTGGGTTCATGTGAGAGAGCCTATGCAAATGTATGACCATTTTTTTGCATGTGCATGCATTTTTGTGTACATATGTGTGCCGATTTTTATTCGTGTATGTGTGCCTATTTTTTATCATGTATGTGTGCCTTTGCGTATGACTATGTGGCTATGTGTGTGCTAACACGTGTCTATGTGGCTACACATGTTTGTGTGTGTGTATGTGTGCAAGCGAGCATGTTTGTGTATGTGTGTGCTTGTGTGTGAGCATTTGTATGTGTGTGTGTCTATGTGAGTGCACATATATGTGTGCATACGTTTGTGTGTGTGCATGCATGTATGTATGTGTGTGTGTGTGTAAATGTGTGTCTGCATGTATGTGTGTGTGCTTATGGATGTGTTTGCTTATGTGTATTTGTGTGCATATGTGTGCCTATGTGTGTGCATGTCTGTGTGTGTGTGTGCATGCTTGCTTGCCTGTACATGCATGTGCATAAGCATTTCTATTTGCATGCATTTTCTTCTATGCAAATTATGAGTGTTTATGTGCATGTGTGTGTAGATTATGCACATATGCATGCATATTAGTGTGCATGTGTATGTGTCAGCATGTGTGCAGGTCTATATATGCCTGCATGTTGTGCATGTGCATATGTGTGAGTGTGTGTGTGTGTTTGTGCATGTGCATATGCATGTGTCTTCATTCTTGTACTTGAGCTTATGTGTGTATATTTATTTGTGTGTGTATGTGTGTTTGCATATTTTTTTGGGCACGTGTGCATGCATTTTTTGTGTGTATTTGTGCTGTGTGCGTCTAGGTGTGTGTATGTGTCTATTGATGTGTGTGTGTCTGTAAGCATGAGTGTGCAAGTGGGTGTGTGCACATTTAAGTTTGTGTGTGTATGAGCATGACCATGTTTGTATGTGTGCATGTGGGTAAGTGTGTTCGTGCCTAGATGTGTGTATTTGTACATGTGTGCCATGCAAGTGCTTATGTTTGTTTTTGCATGTCTATGCTTATGTGCTTGTGGTTATGTGTGTGTGTGTATGTGCATGAATGTGTGAGTACAAGCTTGCTTGCATGTGTGGGTGCATGCTTGCATGCATATGTGGGTGCATGCTTGCAGGCATGTGTGTGTGTGTGAATTCATGCCTCTGTGTGTGCTCATATCTTTGTGTCGTTTTTTGTTCATGACTTTGTGTGTATGTGTGCAAGTGCATGTATCTGTGCATGTGTGTGTGAATGTTTATGTATACCTATGTGTGTGTGAATGTTTATGTATACCTATGTGTGTGTATGTTTGTGCATGTGCATGTACATCTACATGTACATGTGCTTGTGTTTGTATTCTTGCTTATGCATGTGTGTGTGCAAGTTTATGTGTGAGTGTGTGCGTATGATGTTCTTGTATTCCTATACTTATGTGTGTGTGGTTGTGTGTGTGGGTGTATGTGTTTTCATGTGCGTGTGCATTCTTATGTGTCTATCTATGTGCATGTTTGTCAACGTGTGATTTAAGAGTGTGCATGTATGCATGTTTATTTGTGTATACATGTGCATATGTGTTTGTGCATGTGTGTGTGTGCATTTGCATGTGTGTGGTTGTTAGTGTGTGAGTGTGTATGCATGCTTCCATGTGTGTGTGTGTGCACATATATGTGCATATGTTTATGTGCGCTTTACTTTAATCTATGTGCTTATGCATTAGTGAATGTGTCTTTGTGCATATGTTTATCCATGTCTGCTCACGCACTGGTGTGTATGCCTGTTTGTGCATGTGTATGTGCTTGTGTGTATTTTTGTGTGTTCTTTTGCATGACCATATGTGCTCTTATGATTGTTCTTCTATATGTGTGTGTTTGTGCATATGTGTGTGTGTATGTGTTTCTATGTGTTGCTTTGCACGTGTATGAGTACATATGTGTATATGTTTGCATGCTTGTGCATGTGTGAATACCTATGTATGTGTGTGTCTATGACAGCGTGTGTTTGTGAGCATGTGTGAGTTTTTGACTATGTGCATGTGCATATGTGTGCATGTGCATGTGTGTCTATGCGCATGTGTGTTTGGGGGTGTGTATGTGTTTGATTGTGTGCTTGTGTGTGTGTTTGTGTGCATGCATTGTGTGTTTGCATGCATATGTGTATGTTTATGCCTACATATGTGTGTCTTTATATGCATGTTCCTATGTGCGTGTGTCCACGATTTTGTGTTTGTGCGTGTAAGAGTGTGTGTTCATGTATGACTATATGTGTATTTGTTTAAACATTATTGTATGTGCATGTGGGTGTGTAAGTGCCTCCCTACATGTGTGTGTGTGTACATGTTTGCCTATAATGTGTACATGTGTGCACATTTATGTTTTTATACATGTGTGTGTGTGTGTGTCTATGTGCATATCTATGAGTGCATGCTTGTGTACATGTGTATGTATTTGTGAGCATTTATGTCAATGTGAGCATGTGTGCATATGTGTATTTGTGTGTGTACATCTGTGTTTGTGAGTGTCTTTGTGTGTTTATGCTTTTATGTATGGAATTATATGTGCATGTGTGCATGTGTGCTTGTGTGCATGTTTAACTATGTGCATTTCTACATGTGCATTTATGTGTGTATGTTAATGTGTCTGTGTGTATGTGTTGGTATGTTTGTTTGCTTATGCGAGTGTGAGTTTGTGCATGGGTACAGGAATCTGTGTGTGTTAGTACATGTGTGTGTGTCTATTTGCATGTTTGTGGGTGCATGTGTGCATGTGTGTGCATGTGTCTATGTACGCACACATGTGGGTGTGTGGCTGTGTGCGTGTCTATGTCTGTGCATGTGTGGTTGTGTGTGTATGTGTGTCAACGAATGCATATTTGTGTGTGTCTATATATGTGTGCATGCATGTGTTTGTGTGTGTGTGTGCTAGCATGCATGCATGATTGTATATGCGTGTGTTTGTTTGTATGTGTGTGTGTGCATGTATGCATGTGTGTATGTGTGTATTTGTACATGCACTCTTGTGTGTGTGTGTGTGCTTGTGTGTGTCTTTGTGTGTTGTTTCTATACGTGTAATTGTGGGTGTACATGCATCAATGTTTGCATATTTGTGTGTCTGTTACATTTGCATGCATGTTTTTGTGTGTGTGTGCATGTGTGCATGCATGATAGTATACGCGCATGTGTCTATGACTACATGTTTGCTTGTGTGTTCATGTGGGTATGTGTTTGTGTGCATGTGTGCATGTTTGTGTGCATGAGAGTATATGTGCATGTGTCTGTGACTATGTATGTGTGCATGTGTGTGCATGTTTGCTTGTGTGTTCATGTGGGTGTGTGTTTGTGTGCATGTGATCATGTGTGTGTGCATGTGTGTGTCTATGAATACGAGTGCATTTGTACTTCATTGTATGTGGGTGTATGCAAGTGCACTTTTGTGTCTATGTGTGTTAGTTTGTGTAAGTTTGCTTGTTTGAGTGCCCTTGTGCATGTGTATGCATTCCTATGTTTATTTGTGTGTGTGTGTCTTATGTGTATATCAATGTGTTTGGGTGTGTTCACGTGCATGTGCACACATGTGTTCATGCTTGTATGTGTATGTTTGTGTGTGTGAGCCTGTGTGTTTGTGTGTGTCAATGTGTGTGTACTTATGTGTGTATGTGCATGTGCCTGTGTGTTTATTTGTGTATACATGTGTGAGAACAAGTGTGTGTACCTTTGTGTGTACATTTGTATATATGTGGTTGAGTATTTGCATGTCTATGCAAGTGTGGGCACATGTGTTCCTTTGCATGTTTGTGCATGCATATGTGTGTGCATGTGTGTGCATACGTTTTTTTTATGTGTGTGTGTATGTTTTGGTGGATCGATGTGTGCATTTGTACGCTTGTGTGTCTACATGTGCATGTACATGTGTGGCTACATGTCAATGTTTGTGATTATGCTTATGTGCATATGGGTGTATGGGTGTGTGCATGTGCTTGTGTGTATGCATTCATTTGCAAGTGTGCATGCTTGCATGTTTGCATGTGCATGCTGGTTTGCATGTATGTGTGTGTGTGTGTGCATGCACGTGTAGTGTGTTTGTGCAAGTGTGCACATTTTACTTGATGCATGTGTTGATGTGCGCATGTGTGTGTTTGTGCATACATATGTATGGGTGTGATTGTGTGTGTTTGTATGTTCTTATGTGTTTGTGCATCCATATGTATGTGCTTGAGTGTGTTTTTGTATGTGTGTGTTTGAGCTTGTATAAATGTGTTTCTATATGTGTGTATGTTTGTGAATATGTGTGCATGCATGTGTATTGTTGTACATGTGTATGTGTGTACCTCTCTTTGAGTGGGTCTACATGCATGTTTATGGGTGCATGCATGTGTGTGTCTATATGCATGCATGGGTTTATTTGATTATGCACTTGAATATGTGTGTGCATGGATAAGTGTGCATATGTGTATGCATGTTTGTGCATTTGTATGTGTGCCTTCATATGCATGTCTTTGTTTGCATGTGCATATGTGGGTGTCAATGTATGTGTATGTTCGTGTGCATAAGCTTGAGTCTTTGTTTGTTCGCATGCATACATGTGTGTGTGTGTATGTGCATGTGTGTGCATGAGCATGTGTGTGTATATGTGTGCAATTGCATATGCTAGCACATGTTGTGTGTGTGTGATCTTACTGGCATATGTGTGTGTGGGTTGTGTGTTTGTCTGTGTGTGTGCATGTGTATATGTGTGATTATGCATGTGTGTCTATATTTTTGTGTGCATGTATGTGTGGGTGTGTCTATGCATGTGTTTATTGTGTGTGCACTTGTGTGTTTTGATGTGTGTGTGCTTGTGCATGTGTGCATGCTTGCACAAGTGCACGTGTGTGTACGTGCATGAGTGGGTGTGCATATATGTGTGTGCATGTGCATCTGTGTGTTTGTGTAGGTAGTTTTTGTATGTGTTGTGTGTGCATGCATGTGTGTGTATGTGTGTATGTGTGTGTGCATGTGTGAGAGTTTGTGTTTAGGTGTGTTTGTCTGCGTGTGCTAGTGCATGTTTGTGTGTGTACTTGTCTATGTGCATGTCTGTATGAGTGTTTGTATGAATGTGCATGTGTGTGTCGATGCATACACAAGTGTGTTAATGTGTGTGTGTGTGTGCACATGTATGTGTTTTTTATGCATGCTTCTATGTGCGTGCTTGTAGATGAGGGTGTATGTTTGGCTGTGTGCTTGCATGTGTGTGTATGTTATCATATGCACTTGTGTGTGTCATTGAATGTGTATGCTTGTGCTTGTGCATGTGTGTTACTGACTTGTGTGCTTATGCATTCATGTTTGTGTGTGTGTTGTTGTGCGCATGCATGTGTGTTCCTTTATTTGTGTGTGTCAGCATGCATTTGCATGTGTAATTAAGTGTGAATGTGTCTATGTGTGCACATGTGTAGGTTATCATGTGTGCATGTGCAGCTGCTTGCGTGTGTGTTTATGTGTATATGTGTATGTATGTTTGTATGCATGTGTGTATGTATGGGCATGCTTATGCACATGCATAAATGTGTCTGCACCTTTATGTGTGAGTTTGTATTTTTGTGTGTACATGAATGTTGGGTGTGTGTATGTATCCATGTGTGTAAATGCATATTTGTGTGCATGTATGTATGTGTGTGTTTGGGTGAGTGTGTGTGCATTTATATGCATATATGTGTACATGTGGTTGTGTACATGTGTGGTTGTGCGTTTATTGGTGGGAGGGTATGTGTGCTTGTGTGTATGTAAGTGTGCACATTTATTTGCATGTGTAGGTATATGCATATTTGTATGTGTAAGTGTGTGTGTGTATGCTTGTTCTTGTGTGCATGTGAGTGTGCATGAGTATATGTGTGTTTTTGCATGCGTGCACATGTGACTGTGTGCATGTGTGTGTGCACTTGTGTGTGTGTATACTGAGTTTGCTATGCATGTGTGCATGCATGTATTTGTCTGTGTGATTATGTGGGTGTGGTTGTGTGTGTGTTTGTATGTACTTATATATGAGTGCATGTATAGATATATGCTTGAGTATGTGTATGCAATTATATGCTTGAGCTTATGCATTTGTGTTTAGGTGTGTGTGTGTGTGTATAGTTGTGTGCATGTGTACGTGTGTGTGTGTGTGTTGTGCAAGTGCATGTGTCGTCATGCATGTGCATGGGTGTTTGTATGTGTATGTGTGTGCTTGTATTTAAGTTTGTGTGTGCATGCATTTGAATTTTTTATGCCTAAGTGCATGTGTGTAGGGGTGTGTGTGTATGCATGTGTGTGTGCATTTGGGTCATTTTTCTTATGTATGTGTGTATTTGTTTGCATGTGCACACACACACAAGTTTGTGTGGAGGCATGCCAGTGCGTGTGTGTGGGTTTTCTTCATGTTTGTGGATGTCTGTGGGTGTTTGTATGCATGCATGCATGCATGTGTGTGCGCATGAGTTCATGTGTATATGTGTGTGAGTGTGTACATGTTGACTTATGTGTATATGTGTGGATTGTGTGTTCATCTATGTGTGCATGCATGCATGTGCATATATGTGATTGTGCTTGTGTGTTTGTGTTTGTGTCTTGTGTGTGCATATTTGTGTTGGTGTGTGTGTGTGTTTGTGTGTATATGTGTGTGTGTGTGTGTACATGCATGTGTGCATGTGTGTGTTGGTGTATGTGCATGTATGTGAAGGTGCATATGTGGATGTGCATACATGTGTATGAGTGTGAATCTGCACATTTGTTTTGACATGTGTTTTAGTATGTACGTTTGCTCATGCATGTATGTGTATGTCTTTGTGTAGATGTGAATGTGAGAATTTGTTTTCAAGTGGGTGCAAGTGTCTATGTGTGTGTGTGTGTGTTTATGTGAGAGTATAGGTGCTTGTGTGTGTGCATGCATTTGTTTTGTGTGCAAATATGTGTGTGTGTGTAGTGTGTTTTTTGCATACATTTGTGTGTTTGCAAGTGGATGAGTGTGTGTGCATGCATGTCCATATGTTTGGGTGTTCTTGTGTTTGTTTTTGAATGTGTGCTTGTGTGTGTGCATGTGTGTTTCTATGTGTGTGTGTTTGTGCTTGTACTTTCTTGTGTGTGTATGTGTGTGTGTGTGTGTGTTTTTGTTGTTGTGCACATGTATGTGTGTGCCTCTATTTGTTTGTGTCAAGGTGCATGTGCATGTTTAAGTGTGAATGTGTGTGCATGAGTGTGTGGTTTGTGTGTTTTTGTGCACATGTTGTGTGGGCATGCTTATGCACATGCACAAATGTGTGTTTGTGTTAGTGTTAGTGTGTCATTCTTCATGTTTGTTGATTTGTGTGGGTGTTTGTGTGTGGCCACAAGAGTAAGTGTGTGTGAGTGTGTGTCTATGCATGTCTATGTGTGTATAGATGAGCACATGTGTGTATATGTGAGTGTGGATGTGTGTATGTATGTGTGCATGGGTGTTTGTGTGTGTAATTACGTATATATGCATGTGCATGTGCGCATGTTTATATGCTTGTGCATGCATGGTTGTTTATTATACGTGTGTGCATAAAGGTGTGCATGCATGTGTGTGTCTGTGTATAAGTGTATTTGTCTATGCAAGTGTGTGTGAGTGTGCATGCATTTGCTTATATGTGCATACAAACTTATGTATGTGTGTGTGTACATGCATTTGTGTGTACTCATGTTCATGTGTGTGCATGCATGTGAGTGTGTACATAGGTACACATGTGTGTATGTGTACATGTGTGTGCATGGGCGCATGTCTGTGTATGCATGTATGTGTTTGTGTCGTGCCTTTAGGCACGTGTATGTGTATGTATGTGTGTTAGTATGTGTGTGTGCATGTGTGTTTTTGTGTATGCATGTGCATGTGTGTGCATGGCCGTACATATGTACTGATGCATGTGCATGTGTGTGTCTGTGCATGTGTATATATGTGTATGTGTGCATGTGTGTGTTTGTGTATGCATGTGCATGTGTGTGCATGGTCCTACATGTGTACTGATGTGTGTGTGCATGTGTGTGTTAGTGCACATGTATATGTGTGTGTATTTGCATGTTTGGATGTGTGCCTTACATGCATGTGTGTATTTTCTGTGTTTGTGTATGCATGTGCGTGTGTGTGTGTGTGCATCTATGTGCATGGTTGTGTATGTATGTATGTGAGTGTGCTTGTGTGTGTGCTTGTGGTAGTGTATGTGTGTTCCTATGCACCTATGTATGTATGTGTGCTTGTGCATCAATATGTAGGTGACTTTGCATTTGTTTGTGGGCATGTGTGTATGTGTGTGATTATTTAATGTCTATGGGAATGTGTGCTTATGTCATTGCATGTGTGTGTATCTATTTTTTGGTGCATGTGTGTATGTGTGTGTCTATGTGTTTTCTTGTCTTTGAGTGTATGTTGTGTGTGTGTTTGCATGTGCATATATGTGTGCGTCTATGTGCCTGTGTCTGTTAGTGCATATGCGTGTTGATATTGGCATGCATGTTTGTGTGTAGTTATATGTGTGCCTATGTGTGCATGTGTTTTTGTGCATGTTCGCGTGCGTATGAGTGCTTTGGTTCATATGTGTGTGTATGCATTTGTGCATTTATGTATGCATGTGTGTTTACATGTGTCTGTGCATGTGCGTGTGTGCATACATTTGAACGTACAAGTGTGTGTATGGATGTGTAGGCATGTGTGGGTGTGAGTGTACATGTTTGTGTTTATTTTTGTGTGCGTGTTTGTGTGCATGTGTGTGTGTGTGTGCATGTTTGTGCTTGTGTGTCGATAAATGTGCATGTGTGTATGTGCACGTGCTTATGCATGTGTGAGCTTATGCTTGAAATTGTGCATGCACACATATGTGTGTCTATGGGTGTGTATGTGCATGCATCTATGTGTGTGTTATGAGTGCTTCTCTATGGGTGTGTGTGCATGTATTTGTGCAAGCATGCATATGTTTGTGTCTGCATGCATATGTGTGTACATGTGCATCTGTAAGTATGTGTTTATGCATGTGTGTGTGTGAGGGATTGTGCATTCTTGTGTGTAGGCATGTGTGTGTGTAAGCATGAGTGTGCATGCTTTGGTGTGTGTATGTGTATGTGTATATGACATGTGTGTGTGTGCCTATGTGTGTTTGTGTGTGCAAGCACATAAATGTTTGTGCACTTTTATTTGTGTATAATGTGCATGTACATGTTTGTGGTCATGTGTGTGTGTATTTTTTATGCCTATGTGCATATGGATGTTTATTCATGTTCCTTGTATGCATGTGTGTATGTGCATGTATTCGTTTAAGGTAGCATATGTGTGTATATTTGAGTGTGCACATCTGTGTGCATGTGCATGTGTTTATGTGCATGTGTGTGCATGTGTTTGCACATGATTTTATATGGGTGCATATGCACATGTGTGTGTTTTCTTTTTTTCTATCTATGTGTATATGTGTGCTATTATTTTTATGTGCGTGCATGTACATGTCATTGTGTTCATGTGTGCATGTGCATATATATGGTGGTGTGTGTGTGGGTGTATGTGAATTGTGTCTATGTATGTACACATGTGTATGTGCTTGTGTGTGTAAGCGAGCAAGTGCATGTGTGCGTGCATGCATGCATTCATATGGGTGTATCAATGCAAGCATTCATGTGTGTGTGTGCATGCATTTACATGTGCTTTTGTGTGTGTTTGTGTTTCAACATATATTTATGCATGTGTGCCCATGAACTTATGTGCATGTGCATGTGTATGTGTGTATGCATGAGTGTACTTGTGAGCTTGTGTGTGTATGTATGTGCCTATGTATGCACACATGTGTAGGTGAGAGCATGTGTTTGTGTACACGAGTTTGTGCAAATGTCACTGTGTGTGTATGCATGCTTATGTGCATATGTGGGAGCATGTATGTATGCTTATGCATGTGTGTGTGTACAAGAACACATGAGTGAATGCGTGTGGGCACATCCATGTGTGTGCATATGTGTATGCATGTGTGTGTGTGTCCATACGTGTGTGTTTGTACATGTATGTCTTTGTTCATGCGTATGGGTGTGCGTGTATGTAGTTGTGTGTGTATGTGTGCATACTTATGTTCATGTGTGTATGTGCTTGGACATGTGTGTGTGTCTATGTGTACATGTGTGTGCACACATATATGTGTGGGTTTGGGTGTGTGTGTGTGTGTGTCCACATATGCTTGCATGTGTGAGTGCATGCATGTGCATTTGTGTGCACTTGTGTTTGTATGCATGTGAGTGCACATGTCCATATGGTATGCACGCTTGTGTGTGTGGGAGTGTGCATTTGTCTATGTGCACATCTGTGTGTATGTATGTGTCTCCTTGTGTGTGTTTGTGTGCATGCTTGTGATCGTGCAAGAGTGTATGTGAGTGTGTGTGTGTGTGTGTGCAGTCATGTGTGTGTGTGTAGATGTGTGCATTCATGTATGTGCGTGTTTGCCTATGTCTTTGTGTTTGTACAAATGTGTGTTTGTCTGCATCTGTGTGTGCATGCCATGTATGTGTGTATGTGTGTGTTTTCACATTTGTTCATGTGTGCAAGCGTGTCTATGTTGGTGGGTATGTGTGTGTGTGTGTGAACATGTGCTTATTTGTTTATTTGTGCATGTGTGTGTGTGTATATATCTACGTGTGTTTGTGTACGTGAGTGTGTGCATGTGTGTGCATGCATGTGTGTGAGCTTATGCATATGCATTTGCCTATGTGTGCATGGGGTACGCATGTGTGTATGCTTGTGCACGTGCCTATATATGTAGGGGTTCATTTGTGTATTTCTACTTTGTGTATTTCTACAAGTGTTTGTATGTTCATCCTTGTGTAGGTTTGTGTGCATATGGATGTGTGTATGCATGAGTATGTGCACATGCATGCATATATCTACAAGTGTGTGCACTTGTGTGTGTATGTTTGTGCATACTAATACATGTGTTTGTGTTTGTGCATGTGTGTCTTTGTGTGGGTGTGCATGAGCATCTGTTTGTGTTCATGTGTGTGCATGGTTGTGTGTGTGTGTGTGCATGATTTTATGTGTGTGCAAGTGTGCCTGTGCATTCATGCACATGTTCATGTGTGTGTTTGTGCTCGTGTGGTTATTTTTATTTGTATGTGTGTGTGCATGGGCATCAGTGTGTGGTTGTGTGTGCATCTTTCTGTGTACATGTTCATTCTCATGTGTGTTAGTGCATTTGCATGTGTTTTGTTGTGTATGTATGTGAGCGTGTTTGTGAGCATCTTTGCATGTTTGTATGTATCTACGTGACCATGTTTGTATGTACATGTGTGTGTAGGCCTATGTGTGAGTGTAGCTTTTTGTGCTTGTGCACATGTGTTTGTGTGTGCATGTGTGCTTTGTGTATGTGTGTGCATGAATGCCCATGCTTATGCTTGTATGTGTGTGTGTGTGCTGCATGCATCTTGGTGTATGTATGTGTATGGTATGTTTGTGTCTATGTGTGGGCACATGCTCAAGGGCATGTGTGTGTGTATGCATGTTCAAGGAGCATGTGAGTATTTGTGGGTTCATGTGTGTAGATGTATATGTGTGGCTATGTTTATGGATGTGTGTTTGAGTGTGCACCACTACTTGTGTGTATAAGTGTGCATGTGTGTTTGTGTGTGTATGTGTGCATGAATGTGCATATGATTGTGTGTGTATGCACACATTTATGTGTTTGTATGTATGCTTGTGAATGGATGTTTGTGTGTGTTAGTGCATGTGCACATGCATGCACAAGTGTGCTTGTGGGCATATGCAAGTGTGTGTCTTCATGTGTGTATTTTTTAATAAGTGCATCCATGTGTGTGTGCTTGTATGTGCACATGTGTATGGGTATGCATATATTTGAGAGTGGATGCATACACATGTCTCAACGTGTGTGTGTAGGTGCATATGTGTTTATGCAAGTGTCTCTATTATGCGTTTATGTGCATGCTTGTGAATGTACGAGAGTTTATGTGTGTGTATGTGCATGTGTGTGTGTAGGCACGTGTTTATGAATGTATATATGTGCTTTTGCACATGTACATGTGTGTGGATGTATGCAAGCATCTTTGTGTTCGTGCATGAGTGTGTGCATACATGCATGTGAGTATGTGTGTATATTTGTGTGTGTATTTGCATTCGTTCGGGTGTTCAATAGTGTGTGCATGTGTGTGTTGGTGTGTTTGTGTATGCATGATTGTGTGTGCATTCTTATGCATGTGTATACGTGCGTGTGGGTGAATGTGTGTGTATATGTGTGTGTGAATGTGAGTGTCCATGGGTGCATATGTGCACTCTCGTGTGTGTATGCATGCGTGTGTGCAAGTGTGTACACATGTGTGTGTGCATGCCTATGTGTGCGTGTGTGTGCGTATGCATGTGTGTGCATGAGTGCACATGTGTGCGTGTTGTACTTGTGTTTGGGAATGTCTATTTGTGTGCATATGAGTGCATGTGGCTATGTGTGTGTTTTTGTGTGAATTGGTATGTGTGTGCATAGATCTGTGTGTGTGTGTGTGTGTGTGTGTGTGCATGTGTGTGTAAGCATGTAAAAGCATGTGTATGCATGTGAGTTTACACACATGTGACTTTATGTGCAAGAGCATGTGCATTTATTTGAGAATGTGTATGTGTGTGGTTGCATGTGTGTGTGTGTGCATATGCATGTATGTGTCTGAGTGCATGCCGCTTGTGTGAGTGTTTTTGTGTGTGCATGTGCACATTATGTTTATTCATGTGTGGTTGTGCTTGTGTGTGTGTGTGTCCATAGGCATTTGGTGTGTAGTGGTGTTTGCATTTTGTGTGTATGTATATATTTGCATGCATTTGTGCATGTACATATGTTTTTGCATGTGTGGTCTTCTCATCTTTGTGCGAATGTGCATGTCTGTGCATGTTTACATGTATGTGTGAAATCATGTTTGCATGTGTGTGCATGTACGAGTGGGTGTGTATGTTTGGGTGTGTGTGGTTGTGCATCTATATGCATATACATGAGTGTGATTGGGCATGTGTGTCTGCTTATGTGTGCATATGCATATGTATGTTCATGTGTTCATGTGATTATACTTTTATTTGTGTGTGTGCATGCTTGCATCAACGTGCCTATGTGTATCTATGAGTGTGTGCATGTGTATGTGTGTGTCTACATGTGTCTTCATGTGTGTGTGCACTTATGTGTGCTAATGCATACATGTATGTGTGTGTGTGTCTACACATGTGTTCATGTGTGTGGGTGCCTTTGTGTGTTAGTGCATATGTGCGTGTGTGTGTATACATGTATGCTTGTGTGTGAGCATAAACGCATGCATATATGGTTGCAAGTGCTTGTATGTGTGTGTGGACACGTGTTTATGCACGTGCATATGAGTGTCTATGTGTGTGTATATGCACGTGTGATTTTGTGTACATGTGAGTGTGTGCATGTGTGTACTTGTGTGAGTATGTGGATGCATGTGTGTTCTTTTACATGTGTGTGTGTCCTTGTGTTTGTGTGCATGTGCACGTGTGTGTGTGTACATGTATGGGTGTGTTAATATATATGTGTTTGTGTGTCCACATGTGTGTGCTTGTGTGCATTTATGTGTGTGTTCATGTTTTTATGTGTGTGTGCTCATGTGTTGTTTTATGCATGTGCATTCCATTGTGCATGCATGTGTATGTTCACGGGCATGTGTGTGTGTACATTTTTATATGTGTGAGTGTCAACATGTGTTTGTAGGTGTGTACATGTGTGTGTGTGTGTGCTTGTGCATGTCTATAATTATGTGCACAAGTCTATGTCCATGTGTGTATGCCTGCAATGTGCACTTGTGTATGCATGTGTTTATGTGTATGTGTGTGCACGTGAGTCAGTGCATGTTTGTTTGTGGGTCTGTGTGTTCACAAACGTGTACATGTGTGTGTGCTTGTGTGTGTGCATCAATGTGTACGGATGCATATGTGTGTGTATGTGCATGCATGCATGTGTTTGTGTGCATGTGTGTGTGCTTGTGCATATGTTTGTGTGTGTGCAAATGGGTGTGCATGCATGTATGTCTGTCTGTGCTTGCATGTCTGCTTATATGTGTGATGTGAGTGTGTGCATGTACGTGTATACATATGTGTGTGTATGTACACAGATATGTGTTTGTGTGTGTGCATGTGTGTGTGTGTCTTTGTGTTTGCATATGTGTGTACACATGTGTGCTTAAATGTTTTTTGTGTGTGAGTGAGTACCAGAGCGCATGACTTTGTGTGTGTGTGCATGCAAGTTAGCTTATGTGCTTGTTTGTGTACATGAGCATGTGTGCATGTGTGTGTGTGTACATGCATGTGAGTGTGTGCATGGATGCATATGTGTGTGTGCATGTGTAGATGTCTTTATGTGTCCATGTGCATGTGTATTCATGTGTGCATGCTTGTGTGTGTACATGTGTTGGTGCATGGATGTGTGTTCGTGTCATGCGAGTCAAAAGCATGCATGTGTGTGTCTATGCAAGTGGGTGTGCATGTGCATATGTGTGGGTATTGGTGCATGTATGTTTACTTGTGTGTGCACATGTGTATGTTTGTATGTAAATGTGTTTGCATGTGGGTTTATTTATGTGTGTGGTGTGTGTGCATTTGTATGACTACATGTAGGTGTGGGTATGTGTGTGTGTGTGCATGTGTGTGTATGTGTATGCATATGTGTATGCATGTGTATAGGTGTGTGTGTGTGTCTATGTACCTATGTGTTAGCATGTGCTTGTGTGTGTGGGCCTATGTATATGCAAATGTGGGTGCATATGTGCCTGTGTTTGCATGCATACATGTGTATGTATGTTATTATTAGTACATGTGTATATTTCTATGCACATGTGTGTATGTGTGCATATGTGTTTGAGTGTATGTGTGTGGTCATTTGTGTGCTTACATCTGTACACTTGTGGGTGCATGTGAGTGTGTGTGGGTGTAAGTTTGTTTCCATGTACATGTGCATTTGTTCTTGTCTATCCATTTTCAAGTTTATAGATGAGTGTTTTGTGTGTGTGTGTGTGTGTGCATGTGTATGTGTGTGTGCATGTGTAGGTGTGTGTATGCTTGTGAGTAGGACTGGGTGCACACATGTGTGCATGCTTTTGTTTAAGTGTGTTGTGCATGCATGAGTGCATGGCACTATGTGTGTGTGTGTGTATCAACAAGTATGTGTCAGTGTGTATGTCCATATGTTTATGTGTGTATGTGCATATGTGCATGTGATTGTATTTGTGTGCATGTGTGAGTGTGTGTACATCTGTGCACAAGTCTATGAGTGAGTGAGTGTGGTTGTACAACCTTGCTTGTTGGTATGTGTGTGTTTGTGTGCATGTGCATGAGTGTGTGTGCAAGTGCATGTGTGTTAATCCATGTAAGTGCACATGTGTGTTGTTTTTTGGATACATGTGTGTACATGTGTGTTTTTGTGTTGTTCCGTACTTGTGCATGTGTCCCTGTAACTGTGTGTGTGTGTGTGTGAGTGTTTGTGCTTGTGTGTGTGTGTGCATGTTCATGCATGTCTATGAGTGAGCATGTAGGTACACATATGTGTGTGTGTGTGTATGTTTGTGTGAGAATGTGTGCATGTGTGTGTGTGTGAAAGTGTGTATGTGTTTGTGTGAGAATGTGTGCATGTTTATGTTTGCACATGTGTGTGTATGTGTGAAAGTGTGTGTGTGTGTATGCATGTGCGTGTGTGTATGCATGTGTGTGTGGGCATGTATGTGTGTGTGTGTGTGAATGTTTAAATATGTATGTTTGTGTGAATGTGCATGTATGTGAGACTATCCATGTGTGTGTATTCATGTATGTGTATGCATGTGCATGAATGTGCTTGTGTGTGTATGTGTGTCTGTGCACGTACATATGTGTGTGTTTTGCATGATTATGTGTGGCCATGTGTGTTTGTGCATGCATCTATGTCCCTGCATGATTGTGCGTGTCATTGTACATATGGGTATATGTTCGTGTGCTTATTTGTGTGTGTGCTAATATGTTGTATGTATGTGTTTATGTATGTGCACATGTGTAATTATGCATGTGTGTGTGTGAGTGTGCATGTGTATTCTCTTTTGTGTGCTTGGGTTTGCTCTTGTGTGTGAATGTGCATGTGTGAGTCTGTGCTTGGGTGCATGTGCGTGTGTTTGACTCTGTGTTTATGTGAGTGTGCATGTTTGTGGGTATGCATGCAAGCATGTGAGTGTGTGTGTTTGTATGTGTTTGTGTGTGAGTGT
Organism: Vanilla planifolia; assembly: GCA_023846275.1. Taxonomy (NCBI): domain Eukaryota; kingdom Viridiplantae; phylum Streptophyta; class Magnoliopsida; order Asparagales; family Orchidaceae; genus Vanilla; species Vanilla planifolia. Next base: position 836,678 of record JAIUJO010000060.1, on the reverse strand, counting down.
GTATGCAATTGCGTGTCTTTGTGAGCATGTCTGCATTTGTGTGTGTGTGCGTACATGCATGTGTGTGTGAGAGTGCATATGCGTCTATGGTTGCTTGTGTGTGTGTGTGTGAATGTGTGCATTTGTGTTTGTGCATGTGTGGTTGCATTTGTGATTGTGTATCTGCAAATGTGTGTGTGCATTGGTAAGAGTTGGTGTGGGTGGGTGTGTATGTGTATGCATGTTTATATATGTTTGTTCATGTATGTGATTTTGCATGTGTATCGTTGTGAGTTGGTGTGTGTGTGTGAGCATGTGTGTTTATGTGCATGTTTGCATGTATGTGTGCAAGCACGTCCTTATGTGTATATGTGCATGTGTGTTTGTGTAAGCCTATGTGCATTTGTGTGTATTTGCACACGTGTGTGTACATGTGTTTGTTTAGCCATGTGTACCTGTGTGCTTGTGCGTGTATATGTGTATGCATGCATCTTTTTGTGCACGTGCATGTGTTGTATGTTCATGTGTGATTGTGTGTGCATGTGCTCATGTTCTTGTGTGATTGTGTGTGCACGTGCATTTGTACATTTGCATGTGTGCATGCAAGTGTGTACACGTGTGATTGTGTGTCTATTCCTGTTTGTGTTTGTCAGTGTCCACAAGTGTTCAAATGTGTATCTCTATGTTTGTGTTCGTTTGCATATGTGTGCATGTGTGTGGTCATGCATGTGTGGCTATATGCATGTGTGTATGTCATCTTGGGTATGTATGTGTGCATGCACGTGTTTTTGTTTGTGTGTGTTTGTGTATGTGTGCAAGTGCATGCGTGTGTGCACGTCTATGTATAGGGTGTATAGGCATGTTTTTGTGTGTGCATGTGTGTGTGTGTGCTTGCATGCATATATGTGTGTGTGTGTGCATGTGTATGTTTGTGCATGTGAAAACATGTGTGTGTGTGTGTGTGCGAGTGCATTCACATATTTGTATGTGTGTTTTATTGTTCATAAATGTGAGTGTGTTGGTGTGTTGGATGTGCATTTGTGTGTGTTGCACGCAAATGTGCATGAAAATGTGTTTATGGATGTGTGTATGTGTGAGACTATGCATTTGTGTTTGTAGGTGTTTATGTGCATGAGTGTGCATCTATTTGTGATTACATGTGCATGCATTTGTGTGAGTGTGTGTGTGTGTGTGTGCAAGCATGTGTGTGAATATTCATGTTTTTGTGCTATTGGTGGTGTGCAAGTGAATGCATGTAATTTGCATGTGTGTGTGTGTGTGTGTCTGAATGCATGGGTGTGTCAATGTATGTTTGTATGTATGTGTATGTGGGTGTGTGTGTGTGTGTGGTTGTGTGTGTGTTGGTGTGTGCTTACTTGGGTGTGTCTATGCTTATGTGTGCATGCATGTATGTATATGTATGTGTGTGCATTTGTTATGTGTACATGTCTCTGTGTGTTTGTTTGAAGTGCATGTGTGTAAGGGCATGCATTTGTGTGCCTTTTGTGTGCATGTCTATATGTGTTCATGTTATTGAGTGTGTATATGTGTGAGTACATGTGTATCTTCATGTGCATATGTGCATAAGTGTGTGTGCATATGTGTATATGCATGTGTGTGTGTGTGCATGCATGTGCATGTGTATGTGTATATGTGAACCCATGTGTGTGCATGTGTGTGTCCATATGTGTGAGTTTGTGTGTGTTAATTTGTCTATACCTATGTGAGTGCATAGATATGTATGTGAGTGTGCATGCCTAAGTGTGTATTTGTGCTTGTGTGTGCGTTAGTGTGCATGTGAGTATATGTGTATGGGTGCTTGTATGTGTGTGTATGTGCATGCATGTACTTATCTGCTTGTGTGAGTGTGTACATTTGCATGGATGTGTATAAGTGTCAGTGTATGTATGTGTGTGCACATGTGGGGGTATGCGTGTGCTTGCATTTGTGTGGGTGTGTGTGGGTGGGTGTGTGTGAATGTATGTGCACATGTACATGTTTGTGTGCGTGTATATGTGTGTGCATGTGTGTGTGTGTGCATGTGTCCATTCGCATGTGTGTGCGTTTGGGTTAGTCTATTCATTTGTTCATTTGTTTATGTCCATATGTGTGTCTACATACACACATGTGTATTTGTGTATGTATTCATGCATATGTGTGTTTCTATGTTTGTGAGTGTGTCCATTTGTGTGCATTATTTGTATTCATGTGTGAGTGTGGGTGCACGTGTGTGTGTGTGTTGGTGAATATATGTGCATGTGTTTGTGTGTGTGTGTGTGTGCATGCATGCATGTCTACTTGCATGTGAGTGTATATGAGATTGTGTGTGTTTGTACAAGTGTATATGCCTATGCACATGTGTGAAGATACATATTTGTGTGTGTGTGTGCTTTTGTGTGTGTATGTGTGCATGCAAGTGTGTGTGTGTATATGCTTGGGTGTGCATGTGTGTATTCATGTGTGGGTGATTGTGTGCATGTGTGTTTGTACATGTGCATGTGTGTGTGTGTGTGTGTGTGTGCCCTTATTTATTTGTGTGTGTGGTTGTGCATGTGCTTGCTTATGCATATGCCTATATGTGTGAGTGAGTGAATGGGTTTGTATGCATATGTGGGAGAGTTTGTGCACATGTGTGTGTGTGTGTGCATTTGTGCCTGCTTGTGTGCATGCGTATTGATTTGAGTTTATGTGTGAAAGCACGTGTGCACGTCTGGGAGCAAGCATATGTGCAACCATGCATGAATGCAAGTGTGTCTATGTGTATGCATATATCTGTGTATGTGTGCATGTTTTTACCTGTGTGTGTGGATGTGTGTGTGCTTGTGTGTGTGCATGTTTGTGCCTGTGTGTGTGGATGTGTGTGTGCTTGCGTGTGTGCATGTTTGTGTGTGTATATGCATGCATGTGTGTGCTTGTTTTTACATGTGCATGTGCATTTGTGTGTGTGTTCATGTGCACTCGTTTGTTCATGTGTGGGTGCATGCATATGTGCATGTATTCATGTGTGAGTTCATATGTGTGTGTGTGTGTGTGCATGTAAGTGTGTATATATGTATACATGTTTGTGTGGGCATGTTTCTGTTGTGCACATTTGTGTGTGTGTGTGTGTGTGCATGGACACACTTGTGGGTGTGATCTTGTGTGTGTGTACTATGTGTATGTGCATGCATAGTTTCTTATGTGTGGGTAGAGGCATGTGTGAGTGCATACACATTTGTGTGTGCATTTGGGTGTGTGTTTTTTTATGTATGTGTGTGTACAAAAGCGTGTGTGACCTTGTGTGTATGTGTGCATGTGTTCTTTCTTGTGTGCGTGTGCATGTGCATGCTTATGTACACATATGCGCACGTGTGTGTGTGTATGTATGTAGGTGTATGTGTGTGCATGTGAGTATGTGTACTTGCATTTACATGTGCATGTGCATATATGAGCATGCATGTACCTGTTCCAGTGTGTCTACTTGCTTTTATTTATTTGGATACGTGCATATGCTTGTGCATGGTGGCGTGCATTTATGTGTGTGTGCGTTTGTGCATGTGTGTGCAATCATGTGGGTGTGCATGCATGCTTGTGTGTGTGTGGATGCATTCATGTGCATGTGTGTGCAATTATGTGGGTGCGTATGTGTGTGCATGTGTGCATCAATTTGTCTGGGTATATGTGTGCTTATATGAGTGTGTGCTCTTGTGCATGCATGTGTGTTTGTATGTGCATGCATGTGCATGTGTGTACTACATGGACATGTGTATGGGTTTGTGTGTGTGTGCATGTGTGTGTGTAAGTGCACATTTGTTAATGCTTTTGTGTGTTTGCATATGCGCATATGTTTGTGGTCGTTTTTGTACATGTGTGTGCTCATGTTAGTGTGTTCATGTGTCTCATGTGTGTGAATGTGTGTATGTGCAAGCACATGTGTGCATGTGTATGTGCTGCACTGGCAAATGCATGCACGTGTGTGTGTGAGAACACATGCATTAATGCTTGTGTGTGTGTGCATGTATGCTTGTGTTTACATGTGCATGTGTTCATATGTGTAGGTGTGAATGTATGTGTATATATACATTTGTGTGCATATGTGTATGTGTAGTATATGTGCATGCATGTGCATGTGTTTGGTTCCATGTTTCTACATGCATATGTATTTGTATGCATATAAGAGCATGTGCATGGATTTGTGGGTGTGTGTGCACATGCATGCACAAGTGTGTTTGTGTGCATGTTTGTGGGTGTGTGTGTGCATGAATATGAGTAGCCATATGTGTGTGTGTGTGTATGTGTGTGCATGAGTATAAACATGTGTGTTCGTGTGCTTATGTAGGTGAGTACATATGTATATGTGAGTGTGTGTGTGTGTATATATGCATGTGAATGCTTGTGTGCATACATGTCCTTTTGTGTATGTATGTGTGTTTGTATACATGTGTGTGTGCATGGGCATATTCATATTTATGTGTGTATATGTGTGTGTGCATGTGTGTTTATGCATGTGTCTTTTTTCATGTGCGTGTATGTGTGCACACATGTTTGTAGATGCATGCATACATACATGTGTTTGTGCTTGTTCATTTATGCATGTATGCATGCACATGCAAGTGTGAATGTGGATGCATGTGTATGTGTGTATTTATGTCATTTTGTGTGCTTTTCTAAGTGTGCATGTGCTTCTATGTGTGTGTGTGTGTGTGCTTGTGTGTGTGTGGGTGTGCATGCATTTATGTGTGTGCATGCTTGTGCATGTGCATGATTATATGCATGATTGTGCACGTGTGTATGTGTTAGTTCATATAATTTCATGCATCTACATGTGGATGCTTGTCTAAGTGCATGTGTGTACATGAGTGCATGTTTTTGAGCCTTTGTGTGTGTTTGTCTATTCTTCTTTGTCTTTGTATGCTTGTGTGTGTGAATTTGTGTGGGTGCATGCATGAACGTGCATGTTTGTGTGTGTGTGTGCATGTACAAGAGTGTACATGTGTGTGCATGTATGTATCAATGCATGTGTGTGTACATGTGTGCATGTGTTCTTGTGTGTGTGTATTTGTGGGTGCATGCATCTATGCTTGTTGTGCATGCATGAAAACATGTGTGCATGTGTGTTTCGGTGTGCATGTGTACGTGTGTGCATCTATTTGTATTACATCTAACTCTATGTATGCATGTGCATATATGGTATGTAAGTTTGTGTGCATTTTAACACACACATGGGTGTGTGTGTGATGTATGTGCTTTCTATGTGTGTACGTGTGCACATGTAGGTGTGTTTGTGTATGTATTTACTGACTATGTTGTGTCTATTATGTGTGTAGTGTGTACATGTGTGTGTATGATTATAGATGTATAGGTATGTGTGCATGTTTGCAGATGTGTATGCATGTCTGTGTCAATCTACATATATGTGTGTGTGTGTGCACATGTTTGTGTGCAAATGCATGTGTGCATGTGTGTGCATGTTTTTTATGTATGTGGGAGTGTGTGTGTGTGTGTAAATGTGTGTATGCATTGCCTGTGCATGAATGTGTGTATTTGTCCTTTTATGTTCATCAGTGCATGTGTTTTCTTGCATGCATGTGCATATGTGTTTAAGTATGCATGCGTTAACGTGTGGGTGTGTGTGAGTGTGTTTGCTTGTGCTTTTGCATATGTTTGTATGCTTGTTAGTGCATGAGTGTACGTGTATGCATGTGCTTATGTTTGTGTGTGTGTGTGCATATTTTGTGTTTTCGTGTAAATAAAAGTGCAATATGTGTGTGTGTTTGTACGCTTTTAAGTGCATGCAGGTGGGTACATGTCAATGTGTGGTAGTATAAGTGTGTTTGCATGTGCATGTGTGTGTGCGTGCATGTCTTTCTATTTTTATATGTGTTTGTGTAATATGTGTGTGAATGTGTATGTGTGCATACATTTATGTTCATGAGTGCATCTGCATGTGTGTGTACATGTGTGCATGTGTGTATGGTTATGTGTTTGTCATCAATTATGTTTTTGTGAGCATGTGTGTGTTTGTGCTTATGAGCACACGTGAGCGCACGCATGTGTGCTTATTTACTTGTGTTTGAGTGTCTGTGTGAGTGCATCCAAGTGTCTGTAAGTGTGTGTAAGTGTATGTCAGTGGGTCCATGTGTTAGTGAGTGACCATGTTTGTGCATGCATATGTGCGCATATTTGAGGTACGATATATGCCCATGTGTGTGCGTGTGTGTGTTTGTGTGCATGTGTGTGCACTTGCATGTGTGTGCTTGCATGTGTGCATGTGTGCTTGTTCTTGTGTTTCATGTGTGTGCATATGCATATGCATAGGTGTTCCCATATGTTTGTATGTATTTTTATGTATATCTACATGTGCGTGTGTGTATGTGCATGTGCATGTGTGTATATGTCTATGCACGTACGTTTGTATGTGTGTGTGTGTTTCCATGCAAGTGTATATGTGAGTGCATGTGCAAGTTCATGATTATGTCTTTGTGTGCATGCATGTGTGTATGTGAGTGTGCATTTGGGGGTGTGTTTGGGTGTGTCTATGTGTAGATGGGTACGTGTGTGTTCTTGTGTGTTGATGTGTGGTGTGGATGTTAATACATATGTGTGCTTATGCATTTGTGTGTGTAGATTCATGTGTGTTCATTTGTACATGTGCGCAAGTGTATGTATATGATTGTAAATGCTTATGGACATGTGTGCATGCATGTGTCATTGCATGGATGTGTGTGTGCTTGTGTATGTGTGTGCATATGTATTCATGTGTCTATGCATTTTCTCATGTCTATATATATATATATATGTGTGTGTGTGTGTGTGTGTGCATGCATGTGCTGAGTGAGTTTGTGTTCATCTTAGTGTGTGTGTGTCTGTGTGTGCATGTATGCACTTGTACTTTTGTGCATATGTGTATGATTTTGCATGTGTGGGTGTACATGCAAATGTGTGTGTTTGTGTATGTTAGTGAATGCATGTGTGCGTGTATGTGTTGTTTGCACTTTTGTGCATGTGTGTATCTCCATTTATGTGCACATATGTGTGTGTGTGCATGTGCATGGGTGTGTGTGTGTTTGTTATGCATGTGTGTGTGTCCATATGTGTGCTTATGTCTACAAGTGCATGTGTGTGTCTCTGTTTGTGTGCCTATGTTTAGGTGTGTGAGCATCTGTGACTGCAAGCATGTGTTTCTGTGTGTGCATGTGAGTGCATGCATGTGTGTATGCATGTGTGTGCTAGTACATATATGCGTGTACATATGAGTGTTTATACTCGTGTTTTGAATGTGTATATATGTGTGCATGTGCGTACATGGGTACACTTGTGTGTGTGCATGTACATAAGTGTGCATAGGTTTTCATGTGTGTGTGTGTGTTGTAGTTATACATGTGGATATGCCTATGAGAATGTGTGCATTGCCATGTATGTGCGTATGGATATATTTTTGTGCTCATGTGTGAGTGTGCATGTATGTATGTGTGTGTATGTGTGCATGTATGCATGCATTTGTGTGTTTGTGTATGTGCATGTATGTGCTTGTGTCCTTGTGTGTGTTTGCACGTGTGCATATGTGCGTGCACTTTCAAGGCCATGTTTGTGTTTGTCCATGTGTCTATGTGTGCATGTGTATATATGAGTATGTGTGTGAACATGTTTGTGTGTGCTTATTTGGTGTGTATTTACATGTCTGCATAGGTGTGTGCATGCATGTGTGTAAGTGTGTGTGCATGTTTTCTTGCAACTGTGTGCATGCATGCATGAATATGCATGTTTGCATGCATATGTGTCTATGTGTTTTTAAGTCTTTTTGAAATTATGCATATACATATGCATGTGTGTGTGTGTGCATGCATGTGTGTGAGTGTCTATACATATGCATGGACATGTACATGCATATCTATATATGTGTATATGTGTGTTCCTTTACATGCATTTGTGTGTGTGCTTCTTTTGTGTGTGCATCTATGTGTGTTTGTGTTAGCATGTGCATGCATGTGCACATAGATGCATATATATGTGTATGTGTGTATATGTGCATGTGTGTGAGTCTATGCATGTCTTTGTGTTTGGGTATGAGTCGTTGTGTATTTGTGTGTTCGCATGCATGTGTGTATGTGCATGGACATGATTGTTTGATGGTGTGTGTGTGTGTATGTGTGTTCTTATGTGAGTGCATGTGTGTGTGAATGTGTGTGTGTATGTGCATGTGTGCATATGAGCATGTCTATGTGTGTATATGAATAAGTGTGCATTTATGCATAAACATGTGCACATGTGTTTGCATTTGTGTGTGTATAATATCTTGTTGTGCATGTATACATGTTGGCATACCCTATGTGTGAGTGTGTGTGTGTGTTTGTGCATGCATGCATGTGTGCATGTATATTTTGAGTGCATGTGCAAGCATATGTGCGTGCTTGTTTTTGTGTATGTGTGTGCACATGTGTGTGCACGTGTTTGTGTGCATGTGTTTATGTGTGTGATTGTAGGTATGTGTGTTAAGAAGTGTATGTGCATGTGTGTGCACATGTGTGCTTCCTTTGAATTTGCATGTGTGTGTTCCTATGCATGTGCATGTGTGTGTTTTTTTGAGTACCTATTCATGCTTGTGTGAGTGCATGTGTGTGCATGTGCATGTGCTTATATATGTGTGTATTCATGGGAGCACATGTGTGTATGAGTGTGTGGCACACATGCGTACATGCAGACATATGTGTGTGCACATATGTGTGTGTGTTTGTGTTTGCATGCATGTGTATGCATGTGTGTACACGTGTATGTATGTAAATGTTTGTGGTGTGAGTGTGTGTGCATGTATGCATGTGTATGTGTAAGTTTGTTTGTCTGTGTGTGTATATGCATGCATGTGTGAATTTTTGCATGTGTGTGCATGTGCACATTTGTCCCTATATGCATATGTCAATGTGTGTGGGTGTGTGCACATGTGCTTGTGTGTGTGTGTTCATGTGTGTTTGTCCACATGAATGTTTATGTGTATGTGCTTGTTTTTGTTTGCATGAGCATTTGTGTGTGTGTGTGTGCATATTCATGTGTATGTGTACATGTTTCTACAAGTGTGTGTGTGTGTGTACATATGAGTTGCATGTGTTTGTGCTATGCATATGTCTATGCATTTGTGTGGGTGTAGTTGTGTTTGTGTGTGACTATGTGTGCCTATGTATTTGTGCAAGTGCATTTGTCTATGCTTATGTGCATTTGTATGTTTGCTTTTTCGTGTGTGCATTTGTACATATGCATGCATGTTCTTATGTGTGTGCATGTGCATACGTGCATGTGTGTGGGTTGGGGGTTCTTGTCTACATGTGTATGTGTGGTTAGGCATATGCATGTGTGAAATTGTGTGTACATATGTGTCTATGTCAAATCATATGTCATGTGTGCACTTGTGAATGTGAGTGCGTGTGGCTTTATATGTGCAAAGGCATGCATAAAAGCATGTGTGTGTGTAGGGGAGGGAGTGGGTCTCTGTGTTGGCATTTGTGTGTTTGTTTGCATATATATATGTGTGTGTGTGTGTGTGGAAGTGTGTATGTGCATGTGCATTTCCATATGTGTGTCTGCATGTATGTTCATGTGTGTGTATGCATTCATGTTTATGTGCATTTGTGTTTTGTGTGTGCATGTGTGCATCCATATGTGCATGCATGTGATTGTGTGTGTGTGCACACATACGTGCTTGCTTGTGTGCATGTGTATGTGTTTGCATGTGTGTGAATGTATTGTTGTGTGTCTATGTGTTTGTCATGCATGTGCTGTGTATTTTTGTCTCTATGCATTCTTGTATGCATATGTGTTTGTTTGCATGTCTGAATGTACACATGCATATGTGTGTGTGTGTACATTCACACGTGTGTATGTGTGTCTATGTGTTTGTGTTTGTAAGTGTGCAGGTGTCCGTGCATGTGTGTGTCTGTTGTGTTTCTTCTTATGTCAGTGCATGTCTATGAGACTGCATTTTATATGAGTGTGAGTATGCATGTCCATGTGTGTGGATCTGTGTGTGCATATGCATATATGTATGTGTGTGTGTCTATTTGTGCATGTGTGTATGTTTTTGTGTGTGTTGTGCATATGTGTTGGTATGCAAGATCCCATTTGTTTGTTGTGTGCATGTTTGTGTGCAAGTGTGCCTGGTTATGTGCATGTGTGCTTGTGTTTGCGCATGCATGTGTGTGTTTGTGCATGTCTATGTTCCTTTGTATGTGTGTAGGTGTGTCTGTGAGTATGTTTGTGCCTATGTGTACATGTGTTGTGGTGCACATACGTGTGTGTATGCATATATGTGTGTATGTACATGTGTATGTGTGCATGCATGTGTATAAGTGTGTGTTTGTAAGTTTGCATTTTTATGTCTATGCATGTCTGCAAGTGTGTGGGGGTTGGCTATATGCATGTGTTTGAGCATGTAGGTGTGCACCTGCATACATGAGTTTGTGCATATGCATGTTCACGCACGTGCAAGCATGTATGTCTATGTGTATACACGTGCCTATGTGTGTGTTCATCATCATGACTGTGTGTGGCTAATCATGTGTGTGTGAATGACTATATGTATGTATGTGTGTGAATGTGCACGCAAGCACATGTGTGTGCACATGTGAATGTGTGTGTGCATGTGCATGTGTGTGATTGTACATGTGTGTCTACATGTGTATGCACGTTTGTGTGTGTGAATGCATGTGTAGTGTCCTTGTGTTGGCTTGTGTGTGTGCCTGCATGTGCATGTGTGTGTGTGTGCATGCATTGGTATTTGTATGTGTGTTCATATATGTGTGTATGTGTATTTGTATGTGTGCACAAGTGTGTCTATGTGTGTATATGCTCCCACATATATGTGTATGTCATTATGTGTGTACTCATGAGTACATATGTAACTTTGTGTGCTTTTGAGTATGTGTGTGTGCATATGTGTGTATTTACTTCTAAGAGTGTGTAGGTGCATGTGTGTACTAGTGCACATGTGTGTGCATACCCACGTGAGTCATGTATGTGCGTTGATGTGCATGCACACTTGTGTGTTTGTGCATGGACATGTGTGTATGTCGATGTGTGCGTGCGTGTACGTGTGTGTGTACGTGGTTGTGTGTGACCATGCAAGTTTGTGTATGTTAATGTATACAGGTGTGTGTGCATTTGTATGTTCATTTGTGTTTGCTCATGTTTGTGTGTGTGTGCGTGTGTGCACGCACACTCGCATGTGTGTCCATGCAATTATGTGCATGCATGTGTGTCTGCTTGTGTGCATGTGTACTTATATTTATGTTTGGATGTGTGTGCTTATGCATACGTCTATGTTCCTATGTGTGAGTGAGTTTGTGCTTGTGTGTGCATATGCATGTGTTGTGTTGTGCATTCATGTCTATTCATTTGTGTCTATGTGCATGTGTGTGTGTAGGTTTGTATGTGTGTGCATGTGCATGTGTGTGTGTGTGTGTTTGCTTATGTGCATTTGTGAGCTCATTAGTGTTGGTGTGTGTGGGTGTTTGTATGTGTATGCATGTGTATGCATGTGAGTGCATATGTGTGCATACATGTATGTGTTTGCATGCAAGCACATGTTTGTATGTGTTGGTGCATGTGTGTGTTTGTTCGTGTGCTTGTGTGTGTGTGCATGTGCATGTGAGATTGTACATGTGTTTCAGCATCTATATGCATTTGTGTGTGTGTTCGCATGTGTGTGGGTGTGCGTGTATGTGTGTAGGTGCATTTGTGTGTTCACTTCTATATGCATTTGTGTGTTCACACACACATGCACACAATCACAAATATGCATTTGTTTGCTTACATGTTTGAGTATATGCATGTATGTTTGCTTGCATACATGTATGCATATTTGTGTTGGTGTGTGTGCATGTGTGTTTGTGTGCATTCATGTGTAGGAATTTATCTATTTGTATGCATGTGTTTGTACATGTGTGTGTGTCTACATGCATGATTGTGGGTGTTTGTGTTAGTCTATATGCATGTGCATGCATATGTGTGGGCATGTGTGTGGGCATGGGTGTGCATGTGTTCTTGTGTGTGTGTGTGCATGTGTATGTGCACATGTGTGTATCAGTGCATGTATGCATCTTAGTATGTGTTCGTGTGCATGTGCATGTGTGTATTTTTTTGTGCATATGCATGTATGTGTGATTGTGTGTTCATATGTGTGTTTATGCATTTATGCATGTGTGCGAGCATGTGTTGATGTGGGTGTGTTCAAGCATGTGTGTGTGTGTGCATGTATGTGGGTGCATGTGTGTGCGATTATGTTTGTGTGCATTTGTGTGTGCATATATGAATATGTGCATGTGTGAGTGTGCATATGTTCTTATGCTTAAGCTTGTGTGCAAATACTTGTGTATGTGAGTGTGTGTGTGTGTGTATGCATCTGTATGCATGGGTACACGTGTGTGCATGTCCATGCATAGGTATGAAGTGTGTGCAGGCACTTGTATATGTGCATGTGTGTTTGTACTTATGTGTGCAAATGATTTGTGCACGTGGTTATGCCTGTGTGCATTGGTACTTGAGTGTTTGCACTTGTGCGTGTGTGTGCATAGGTGCATGTGAGTATGCATGTTTGTGTCTATCCCTATGGGCGTTTGTGCATTCATGTGTGTGTGCTTGTGCATGCATATGAGTTTGTGTGTGTGTGTGTGTGCATATATGAGTGTTTGTGTATGTGTGTGCATGTGCATGTGTGTGCATGTGTGTGTGCGTACGTGTGGGAGCATGGTCGTGTGTGTGCAAATCCATGTTTCTCCATGTTTGTCAGTAGGCGTATGTATGTGAGCATGTTTTTGTGTGTATAGTTGCATGTGATTATGTGCAAGTGTTCACGTGTGTGTGCATGCATACAAGTATGTGCATGTGTGCATGTGTGTGTCTATGTGTGTATGTATTTGTGTACACATGCATGTGTGTATGTTTTTGTGCATGTCTATGCATGGGTGTGTAGGTGTGTGTGTGCATACATGTGCGTGAATACATGTGTGTGACTATGTGCAGAGCAACATGTGCATGTGTAGGTGTGTTTGTGAGTGTGTGTGTGTCTATGTGCATGAATGGGCATGAGTGTGTGTAGGTTTGTGTACATGTTTGTGTATATGTGTGTGTGCTTATGTGTGCATGTGTGTGTGTGTATAAATGTGTTGAGTGCTTGTGTATGGGTGTAAGCATATGAGTGTGCATATGTGAGTGCATGTGCATGTGTGTATATGTTTGCATGTGAATAAGTGTATGTGGGTGCATGTATGTATGTGCATATTTATGGATGTGTGGTTGTCTATGTGGGTATGCATGTGTGTGTGGGCTTATGTGTGTATGTACATGCCTATTTGCATGTGTGTCTATGTATGTGTGTATATCTGTATAAGTGTGAGTGAGTTTGTGTGTGCATGTAGATATGAGTGCATGTGTGCATGCTTGTGTATTAGTATGTGTGTGCACTTGTGTGTGTCTGTGTGTAAGCTTGTGTAAGATTGTGTTCATGTATGTACATGAGTGTGTGTGTGTGTGTGACTACATGAGTGCTTATGTGTACAAGTGTGTGTTCCTTTATGTTCACATGTGTGTGCTTGTTCATGTGCATCTATGTTTGTGTGCTAGTGCAGATGCGTGAGTGTGTGTATGCATATGTTTGTGCATTGGTGCAAATGTGTGTGTGTGTGTGTATCTGTATGTGTATTTCATTATGTGTGTGTGTGTATGTGCTTTTGTTCCTATTTGCATGCATGTGTGTGTGTGTGTGTGTGCATGGGTGTGTATGTTTAGGTGTGTGTTGGTGTGCATCTATGTCCATGTACTTGCTTGTGATTGGGTATGTGTATTTACTTGTATGTATAATTATGTGTGTAACTATGTGTTCATGTGTCTATGCTTTTATTTGTTTGCATGTGCATGTGCATTCTTGTTTGTACCTACTAGTGTGCATGCATGTGTGTGCATCAGCATGTGTGTGTGTGCTAATGCTTGCATGTGTGGGTATGCATATGTGTGCATATGCCTGTGCATGTGTATGTGTGTGTGTGTGTGCATGTTTTTATGCATACGCATATATGCCTATATGCATGTGTATATGGATATGTGATTTTGTGTACATGTGACGGTGTATGTGTATGCGTGTGTGCTTGTATGAGTGTGTGTATGCATATGTGTCTACGTGTGTGTACTTGTACCTATGTGTGTGTGTGTGTGTACATGTGTGTGCGTCTTTTTGAAAACATGTGTGTTTATGTGCATTGTGTATATGTGCATGTGTGCATAAATTTGTGCTCATGTGTTATTGTATGTGTGTGCGTGCGGGTGTCTACGTGCATATGTTCATGGGCATGTTTATCTCCATTTTTCTATGTATGTGTGTCAATGGGCTTGTGTAGGTTTGTCTATGTGTGTTTGTGTGTATGTATGTGTGTGTGTGTATGGATGTGTGTGCTAGTTTATGTGTATGTGTATGCATGTGTGTATGCATATATGTGCACTTGCAATTACAAGTTTGTATGTGTATGTGTGTGTGCATGTGTGAGCGACTAATGGTTTGTGTGGGTGTGTGTGTATATGTGTGTGTACATGTATTTATGTGCCCTGTGTGTGTGCCAATTGCATATGTGTGTGTATATGGGTGCATGCATGTGTGCATGTGGGTTTGCATGCATGTATCTATGTGTGTGCTTAAGCATGTGCTTATATGTGTACATTCGAGTGTGTTCTTTTACGTCATCTGCATGCATGTGTGTGTGTGTGTGAGTACATGGGTGTGTGTTTTTGTGCATGCACGTGTATGTGGTTGGGTTTGTGCACATGTGTGCATGTACATGCATGCATGTGTGTTTTTGTGTGTTTATGTGCGAACACATGTGTATGTGTGCACGAGTTTACATGTGTGTGTGAGTGGTTGCACATATGTGTGTACATGTTCATATGTATTTGCATTTGTTTGTATGTTTGTGGACATGAGTGTGCATGCATGTGTCTATGTGTACATGTGTGTGCGTGTGTTTGTGTCATCGTGCATACGTTTGTGTGTGCATGTGTTCATCTTTCTATGTTTGTTTGTGTGCATGTGGTTGCACATGTCTGTGCCTACATGTGTGTGTGAGTGAGTGTAGGAGTGCATGTGTTTGTGTGTGTGTTCGTGGATGTTTTCTTGTGCACCCATGTGTGTACTTGAGTGTGTGTGCATGTTGTGTGCATATATTTAAGTGCGTGAATGCAAGCATGCTTGTCTCTATATATGCATGTCTCTGTATGTGCGCATGCGTGTGTGTGTGTGCATTCTTTTGTGTATGCTTCTATATGTGTGTGTACAAGTGTGCGTGTATGAGCATGTATGTGCTTATGCATATCTGTGCTTTTGTGTGTGCATGTACTTGTATATGTACATGCCTTGCTGCATGTGTGCAAGGTTGTGTTTGTGTGTGGGTAGGTGTGTGTGCATGTGTGTGCCATTGTTGTGCTTGAATGTTAGTTTATTTGTGTGGATGTGTGTGTTTATGTGTGAGGGTGCTTGCATGCAGGTTTATTCATATGTATGTGTTGTGTGTGCATGGGTATGAGTGAATGTAGGTGTGGGTATGTGTGTTGATGAGTGTGGATGTGTGTGCATATGCATATATTTATGGATGTGTGTTCATGAGCATATGTTTGTATCTCTACACATGCGTTTGTGTATGCATGTGCATGGGTGTGTGTGTGTGCATAAAACACATGTGTGGGCATCAGTGGTGTTTGTACCTATGTGTTGGCATGTGTTTGCATGTGTGTGCATGTTGTTACATAAGTGTGGGTGCATATCTGCTTGTGTTTACCTACATAAATGAGTGTGAGTGGGTGTGTCTATAAGTACATGTGTATTTTTGTGTATGTGTGTGCATGTGTGCATGCATGTTTATGTGAGTGTGTGTGTGGTTGTTTGTGTGCTACATGTGTGTGCATGTAAGTGCATGCAAGTGTGTGTGGGTATGTATTTGTTTTTGTGTGCACTTGCTTTTGTGCTTGTATATCCATTTTTGTGTTTGTGGGTAAGTGTTTATTATGTGTGTGAGTGTGTGTGCACATGCATGTGGGTATGTATGCACATGCATGTGCATGTGTGTGCGTGCTTGTACATGTATGTGGTTGTGCATGTATGTGAGTGCGTTTATGTGTGTGTATGTACTTGTGTGTGTGCATAGGTGTGCACACATGTGCATCGATTCGTCTGAGTGTGTTGTCCATGCTTAAGTGCATGGCACTATGTGTGTGCATGTGTATGCATGTTTGTACATGCATCTATTTGTATTGTTGTGTACATGTGCATGTGTGCATACAAGTGTATGTGTGTACGTGGATGATATGCGTTTGCATGTGTGTGCATGTGTGTGTGTGGGGGGGAGGAGTAAATGTGTATGCAAATATTTGAGCATGTGTGTGTGTGTTTGTGCATGCACATAGTTGTGTGTGAACATTGGTGTGGGTGTGTGCAAGTGTATGTCTGTGCATGTGTGTGTGTATGCATATGGGCACACGTGTATCCATGTGGGTGTATATATTTGTTGGTTCACGTGTTTGTGTATGTATGCATTTGTGTGATTATTCATGTGACTTTGTGTCTTTGTGCAAGTGTTTGTGTGTATTCATATATGCTTGTGTGTGTGCATTCATGCATGTGTTTGTGTTATGTGTAGGTGTGTGGGTGTGTGTGCATTGGCATGTGCATGTGTGTATTTTTGTGTGTTCTTATGCAAGTGTGCATGAATGTGTGTGTATATTTGTGCATGTGTTTGAGTGTCTACATACATGCATAGGTGTGTGTGTGTGTGTGTTAGCACGTGTGTGTGTGTGTGTGTTTATTTGTTTGTGTTGTGTTTATGTGGTTATTGCTTGTGTGTTCACTTGTGTGCATATGTTTTCCCATAGGTGTTTGTATATGTATGTATGTGTGTGCCTATGAGTATGTGTGTGCATATGTATTTGCATGTGTATTTGTGTGTGTGTGTGCTGTCGTTTGTTTGCTAGCATCTGCATGCACGTGGATGCATACAATTGTGTGTGAGAGTAAGTTTGTTTCTTTGTGCAAGTTCATTTGTGCATGCCTATCCATTTTCACGTTTATGGAGAGTCTTTTATGTGTTTGTGGGTGTGTGTGTGCATGTGTGTGGTTGCATGTGTATGTGTGTGTGCATAGATGCACGCACATGTGCATGCATTTGTGTGTGCGTGTTGTGCATACGTGAGTGCATGGCAGTACATGGGTATGTGTGTATATGTCAATGAGTGTGCATGAGTGTGCATGTGCTTTTGCAATTGTGTTTTTGTGCTTGTGATTGTGTTTGTGTGCTTGTGTGTGTGTGAGTGTGCATGTGCATATGTGTGCAAGTGTTAGTGTTGAGTACATGTTTGTGTGTGCTATGCTTGCATGCTTGTAAGTGCGTGTGGATGTGAATTTGTGTGCATAGGTGTACATGCATGTGTATACACATGTGTGTATGTATGTGTGTGTGCATGTGTGCTTGTGTATATGTTTACGTGTATGTGTTTACTCATGAGCATGTGTTCCTCTGTGTGTGTTTGTATTGTTGTGTGCATGTGTATGTGTGCATGCAAGTGTATGTGTATAGGTAAGCATGTGTGCATGTTTATGAGTTTGCATGTGTGCATGTGCAAATGTGTGTGTATGTGTGCACATATGTGTAGGGGGTGAGTTTTTATGCATGTGTTAGTGCATGTGTGTTTGCACACTTATGCACCTGTGTGTGCACATGTTTAAGTGCATAGGCATATGCACACAAGTGTGTATTTTTGTGCATACACATATGCATGTGTGTTAATTGGTGTGGATGTGTGTAGGTGTTTGTGTATGTGTGCATGTATGTGTATGCATGTGACTGCATATATGTGTTTTTTCATGTGTTCGTGCATTTGTGCATGTGCATGCATGTGACTATGCACATGTGTTTACATGTTTGTGCCTACATCTGCATGTCTATGTGTGCGTGTGTGTGTGTGTGTTTGTTCGTAGATTACATGTGTTTATGGATGCTTGCATGTGTGCATGCATTTGTGTGTATGTGTGTGTGGTTATGTGTAGGTGTGTGTGTGTGTGTGCATGTGCATGTGCGTAAGTGTGTGTTTCTATGCATGTGTATATGTATGTGTGTGTATTTACATGTGTAAGAGTGCCTACACACACGTGTAGGTGTGAGCTCATGTGTGTGCATATTGGTTTGTGTTTTGTATGTGTGGGTGAGTACTTGCATGTGCATGTGTTATTGTTTGTGTGTTTACATGTGTGTACATGCGTGTGTGTGCATGAGTGTGTTTACATGTGTGTTCCTTTTTGTGCATGTGTGTTTGTGGGGTTGTGCATGTATATGTTGCTATGCACAAACAATTATATACATGAGTGTGTGGTCATGTGTGTGCATTTATGCATGCATGTGTGTGTGTGTGTTTGAGTTTGTGTATGTGAGTGGATTTGCATGTGTGTGCTTGTGTGCATTTGTGTGTATAAGGCTGTGTGTTTGTGTGCATTTGTATGTGTACTTGTGTACATGTATGTGTGTGTGAGTGCATATGTACGACAATACATTTATGTTTATTGGTGCATGTGTGTGTGTATTTATTGGTGTGTGTGGTGTTTGTTTGTTAGGATGTGCATGTATGCGTAAGTGCATGTTTGTGTGTGCATGTTTCTGCATGTGGACACATGTGTTTAGGGGAGGGTACAAGTTTGTGTGTGTTTGTTAGTGTGTGTACTATGATCATGTGCATGTGTGTTTACATGTGTGTGTGCGTGTGTGTATGTGTGTGCATGTGTGTGGGCATGCATGTGTGTGTATGTTTGTGTATGTGTGTATAAGTGTGTGGGTGCATGCATGTGTGCATGTGTCTTTGTGTGTCTGTTTACACGTTTGCAAGTGTATATGTGCTAGTGTAATCGCACGTGCTTATGTGCATGCATGTGTGTGTGTTTTTATGCATGTGGATATGTTTGTGTGTGCGTGTGTGCACTTGCATGTGCATAAAGGTGTGTGTGTGTGTGTGCATGTGTTTATTCTTGTGTGCGTGCTCGTGCATCTATGTATATGTATGTGTGTGCTTGTGTGTATGTGTGAGTGTGTTACTGTGGGTGTGTATGTGCATGCTTGCATGTTTGTGTGCATATGTGGGTTCGTGTGTGTGTGTATGTGCCTATGCATGTTTGTGACTATGCAATTATTTGTGTGCATGTGCATGTGTGTGGGCATGTGCATGCATGTGTGAATGAGTGCATTTGCATGTGTGTGTGTGTGCAAGTTTGCATAAGTTTATGCATGCATGGGTGTATGGGTGCATGTGTGCTTGTTTGCTTTTGCGCATTAGAATGTGTTTGTATTTATGTGTTTGTGTTTATATATTTGTGTGCTTGTTTGAGTTCATGCTTTTGAGTGAGTTTGTGTGTATGTGCATGTGCATGCGTGTTTGTGTGTCTATGTGCAAGCATGTACAAGTGTATTGAGTGCATAAGTCTATTTTTATATGTGTTTGCGTGTGTGTCTCTGCATGTGTGGGTGCATGTGTGTGTTTATATATGCATGTGTGTATGTGTGCGTGTGTGTGTGCACGTGTGTTTGCATTTGTGTGTGTGGGTTCATGTTTGCATGTTTGCATGTATCTATGTATGCACAAATATCAATGTGTGGACATGTGTGTATTTGTGCATGCATGTGTGTATGTGTTTTTGGACATTCATGTGTGTGTTTGTGCATATTGTGAGTGTGTGTGTGAGTGCATCCATGTGTGGATGTGTTATGCATGTTTGAGTGCACATGTGTGCTTGTCTGTGCATGTGTTTGCATTGGGTGTGTGTTAGTGTGCATGCATGTGTGGAAAAGTGTGTATGTATGTGTGCTTATGCATGTTTTTGTGAGTCTGCATAAGCATCTATATGTGTGTGTTGTGGTTACAAGTTTGTGTGCATGTGTGTCTATGTCTATGCACATATGTATGTGAGAGTGTGTTCTTATTCATGTTTGTGTGTGAGTGCACATGCAAGTGTGACTGGGTACACACGCAAGTGCGTATGTGAGTGTGTGTCTGTAGGTGCATTTGTGTGTGTGCATATGCGTATGTAGGTCTGTTTGAGAGTCAATGTTAGTGGGCTTGTGTGCATGCATGTGTGTGCATGCATATTTATGTGTGTGTGTGTATTCATTCTTTCATGCATATGTTTTTGTGTGTGTGAATGAGTGTATGTTTGAGCACATGTGTACATGTCCATATGAGTGTCTATGTGTGCATGTATGTGTTTGTGCGTGTATTTGTGTGTGCTTTTATGTTAATAAGTGTATTTACGTGCATGCACATGTGTGCGTTTGTATGCTTGCATGTATGTGTGTATGCACAAGTATGGATATTGAGTTTGCATGTGTATACGTGTGTTTGTGTGAGTGTATGCTTGTGTGCATGTATCTACATGCATGCACATGAGCACACATACATGCATGCATGTACATGTGTACAATTGTGTGTGTGTGTGTGCATGTATTCATGTTTATGTGACTATGCATATATGTGTGTGCATTGTCTATGTGTTTGTGTGCATAAATGTGCAATTATGTTAGTATGCATGCTTGTGCATGTGTGTGTTCTTGTGCATGTCTGTGTGGGCATGTGTTTGTGTGTGTGTGTCTTTGTGCAAGTGTTTGTGTGTATGTGAGTGCTTGGGTACACTTGTGTGTGCATGCATTTGTACACGTGTATGTATTGTGTGTGTGCATTTCTATACATTTGTACGAGTTTATAGGTACATTTGTGTTATCTGTGTGTGGACAGAGTGTGCGTGGGTGTGTGTGCATGTATGTGTACATGTGTGTATGCATATGTGCATCTTTTTGTGCACATGTGTGTGTATGTATATATGGGTGTGTGTGTGGGATGGAGCATGCATGCATGTGTATTTACATGTGTGTTTGTCAAAGTGTGTTTATATCCATGTTTTTGTGTGCATCTATATGTTTGTGTATGTGTGTGTGTGTGTGCATTGCATGAGTGAATGTTTGTATGTATGTGTGTATGTGTCTATGTATGAGTTTGAGAAAATGCATGTTTGTATGTGTTTATGTGTGGCTATGTGTGCATGCATGCAATTGTGTGGATTTGCATGTGCATGGGTGTACACATGTGCATGAGTATGCAAGTGCATATGTGTGCATGTGTGTTTGTGTCTATGTACATGTGTATGTGTGGTTGTGTGTGTGTGATTATGTGTGCATGTATGTGTGTGCTTCTATGCATGGGCATCTGTGTGTGTGTGTGTGCTTATGTGCATATGCTTGTGTGTGTGCGTGCATGTGCATGTGTATGTGAGCATGTTTTATTACATTTGTGTATGCTTTTGTATAACTGTGTACATGTGTGAATACATATGCATGTGTGAGTGTGTATTTGTCTGTGTGTGCATCAATGTCTGTGGGTGCATTTGTTTGTTAATGTTTGTGTGTGTGAGTGCATGTGTGCATGTCTACATGCATATGCACATTTGTGTGTAAGCTTGTGTGTGAGCATGTGAGTGGATGTATGTGGTCGTGCGTATGTGTGCATGTGTGTGAGATTGAGTGTATTAGTGCACATGTGTGTTTGGATTTGTGTTTGTGTGTATGTGTGTGCATGTGAGTGTGCATTCATGTGTGCATACTTGTATGTGTAAGTTTGTGAGCATCTATAACTGCATGTGTGCGGGCATGCATGAGTGTCCTACATATGTTTGTGTTTGTACGCATACGTGTGCGTGTGTGATTGTGCATGTACTTATGTGCAAGTGTAGGTGTGTGTTTGTGCATGGGGTGCACGTGTGTGGTGTGCATTTGTGTATGCATGTGTGTTTGATTCTATATGATTGTGTGCAAGTGTGAGTGTATATATGCTTGATTGCATGCATGTGTATGCATGTGTGTGAGCTTGTTTGTGTGTGTAGTTATACGTGTGTTCATGTGTTTGTGTATGTGTGCTTGTATGTGTGTGGGTGCGAGCATATGTTCTTGTGTGCATGCATTCCTATACGTGTGTATACACTCATGCTTACACACATGCTTACACACATGCATACAAACACACACATACACACACTCACATGCACATGGACAAGAACACACAAAAGTACACACACAGGCTCACACATGCATACGTATAAACATGCACATGCACACATGCACACAAACACACACTTAAGCACTCCCACAAATGTACACACAGACACACATGCATGGACACATACATATGCACAGACAAGCACATACACATGCACACACATGCATACACACACACATAAATGCATACACACACGTACGAACATGCACAAACACCTATGTAAATACAAGAACATATAAATGCATGAACATGCACATGCATAGATGCTTGCTCACATCCACAAATATACAAAACATGCACAAACACATACACATGCATGTGCACAAACTCAAAGATGCATGCACCCACATGCTTGCATGATTGAACATATGCGTACAAACACAAACATACATACTTGCACATGCACATGCATGCACACGCATAGACATAGGCACATGCAAACACACACACATGCACCCACATGCACAGACATACCAACAAAGACATACACACACACACAGACGTAGGCACATGAACACACACACATACCCACAAGGACATGCGCACACACACAAAAAAGTACTCTCACACATAGACATGCATACACAAACACACATGCACACAAGCAAGCACACACACTGGCACGTATGCACGCACACATGCATGCCCACACCAGCGAACACACACAATCGTGCACATAGACACTAATGCACACAAACATAGCACTCACAAGCACAAACACATATGTGTAGATAAAGATGCACACACACACACAAATATGAACACACACCTGCATGTACACGCACACACGTATGCACACAAACTTTTACACATGCATGCAGACATGCTCTTACACATGCATGTGCACACACACATTCACACATGCAATAAGTTCACACACACACATACACATTCACACAAACACATGCACATACACACTTACACATGCATTACCACACATAGAAGTACCCACACATGCACATGAACACACCTACAAGCACACATACACAAGCATGCATGTGTTCACACACACACACACACACAAATAAACACATGTATATACACACACACATGCATGCATTCATAAGCATGCACCTACTTCCCCTAGCACACACATCCATAGACAAATGCAAATATACATATTTGCATACACATATGCACCCACTCACATGCACACACAGGCACACATACATAAGCAGATACAAATGCACACACATGTACATACACTTGAAAAATCACACCCCCCACACGCACACACACCCACATTCACACACATGTGTCCACGTGCACATACATGCATATGCACACACACACGCATACACATACATAGAAAACACCTACACATATGAATACACAAATAATCACATGTGCGTTCATGCTCTTGCATAAACATGCACACACACATATACAAAAATGCTGATACACACACACATAAACACACACACACATAAACACACACACACCTATTAATGCTCTTATACACACACATATGCATGCACATGCATAAATGCACACCCACTAAAACACACACACACATGCAAACATTAACATGCTCACAAAATCACACATGCACACACACTTACATGTACACATGCATGAACAGAGACACACATGCACCTGCTCACACACACACCAACACATATACAGATACACACATAGGTACAAACACACATATGCACTTGTACACACATGTAAACAAACAAATAAGTGGCACGCATACACACACACACATATACACATACATGCAAAGCACACTTACACACACAGACACACGTACACACCGAAACTTAAGTACATGTACACACATACACACACATGCATGAACAACCACATAATTACACACACACTCACACACATACATACGTGCACACACATTCACACAATAACACACATGCACACACACAAGCATGTCTACACATGCATACATGCTGATTGTCCCACACACACAAATAAACATTTGTGCACACATACAAAGACACGAACAAGCGCACATACACATCCACACATAAACACACGCACACAAACAAACATACACATCATCATACATGCATAGACAAACAAATACAAATGCATGCATACATGCACACAAGCATGCACCCACATACATGTACAAGCAAACATGCATGCGCATGTGTACACACACACATATACACACACCCATGCACATACGCACACTTGCACACACAATACATATAATCGACAGACACATGCTCATGCACACACAAGCACACATGCAGGAACTCACACAGGCACACATGCATGCATGCACATACACAAATGCTCATAGGCACACACACAAACACATGTACAAGCATATATACTCATTCATGCACAAACACACACACACATGAATGCATGCATACTTGCACAAAAATGCCCACACACATACTTAAGCACACATAAGCACACACATGCACACTTCTACACACACTCACAACACACAACTATAGATACATGCATGCACATGCACACACACACACACACACTCACATGAACACAAGTACACATAGACACAAAAAAAATGTGCACACACACAAACACATGTGTATACACACACACATATAAACACAAGTAGAGACACACATATGTACAAATAAACACACACCCACACCCACACACATCAATATTCACATACATGCATGCACACACAAACTCTACCACAATTGTACACACATCCATACACACACTAACACAAAAGCACACACAGGCATACACACATACATGCACTTGCACACACTGGCATTGGTGTGTGATCACAAACGAACACAAGCATCCATTCACAAACATGCATGCTTGCACAAGTGCACATACACACACATACATTCACATATACATGCACATGCACACACATACACAAGTACATATGCATGCACACACATACACTCATTGGTGCACACACATGCATGCATTCCCACATCCACACACATGCATGCACATACACATGTATAAATGCATGCATAGCAGCCACACCTGTATGACCACACCCACACGAGCCTATGCCCACACATACACACAAACACACACAAGCACACACATATGTGGCGATGTACATGCAAACAAACACACATGTACACACACACACAGACACTCATGCACATGAACACTCTCACACACACACAAACATGCACACACACATGCATGCTTGGACAATAATCCAGCATGAACACATGCACACACCCACCCACACACACATAAGATCACACATGCAAACATTTATGAAAACGCACGCACATACACCCACACATAAACATCCACACACACCCACAAAGATGTATGCACATACAATGAAATACATTTGTGCACATGCACACACACACACAAGCACATCGACATACATACATGCATACATGCCAGACCCACACACATGTCTAAACATGCACACAAACTTACACACACGTGCACACATACAGGAACAAATAAATGCATACCCAAACACAATGGCTCACACAAATTCACATGCTCATGCATAAGCATGCCCACGTATGTGCAAACGCACATGCTCACACACACATACACATATCCAAACACAAATACATACACACATCCATAAATGCAAGCACATACTTGTACACACACAAACACACATGTATATGTTCTCACACGAATACACACAATTGCACACAAAAATATGTGCACCTATAAAAATGCACATAGACATGCACATACACCCATACAAGCACGTATGCACACACATGCAAGAATAAACACACACATATGTACACAAGCATAGGCATGCACAAATAAATGCACATATATAAGCATATATATATGCACACACACACACGAGCACATAACCACATGCACACACATAGGTGTAGACACACATGCCAACACATGCATGCACACACACTGGCGACCACATAGACACTTACACATATACACACACATACACACATGCACACATGCACACCCATGCACACATAAGACACATTCACATGAGTGCACATGCATACATGCACACACATGCAAATGAACCCAAACATATGTAGACACATACATAGGCATAATGACATGCACACACACATCCACAATAGACACACCAATAGATACAAGCAAATGCACACACACACATTCACATTCAAACACACATATAAAGATGCCCACATGCACATGCACACACAGACATGCATAAATGAATGCACACACACATGCACCTACATATATACACATACACACACATAATCGTGTACAAGCACATGGATATGCACATACATGCGTACACACACTTGCACACACATTCACACACAAATGCCCTAACACATGCAAACAAGCACATAAATAAGCACACACATGCACACATACTTTCACATAGCCATACACACACACACACGCACAAACACATGTACACACACACATATACATACACAAAATCATGCACATACATATGTGTGCTCATGCACTTGCACACACATAAACAAAAAAGCATGCATTCATGAGTGTACACACACACTAGCAAACACATGCCCCTACACATTCATGCACACACACACACATGCACACATGTGCACAAATAAAATCCCACATACACACACATGCATGCATGCATGCACAAGCATATAGACACACTCAAACATGTATGTAAATACTCGCACTTGCACAACCACACATGCCATATACATGCACATGCGCATAGCTACACTTATATGCACACAGCCACCTGCACACATACACATGAATAAATATGTAATCATGCAAATGCACAAATGCACGCTCACACATGCACATGCATAGATATGAGGAACACACATGCACACATATACATGCATTGCATACATTCACATAGAGACACTTGCATGAGCATACACACTCACACATACACACAAATGCTTACTCACATACATACACATGCACATACAAGCATGCACATACCCATATAGACACACACACACACACATATGCAAAAAAATGAACACACAAACCCTCACACACATGCACAGTACACACAAACTTGAACATATTCATACAAACAAAACTTTATGTTCCTAAACACACAAGCATGCATAAACATACATGCACATGCACACATTGATGCATATGCACAAAAGCACATATGTGTGCACCCACACACACATAAGAACACACACGCATGCTCAAACATGCACAAGCACACATACAAACATGCACACATGCATAAGAACTCCTTTATGCACTACACACAAATGTGCACAACTACATACATACACACATATGCGTATACACATGCAAGTGCATTCAAACACTCACAAACTTGCTCACACACCTATACGTAAACCAGCATAGACACATGTATAGACACACACAAACACACAT
This sequence comes from Vanilla planifolia, assembly GCA_023846275.1. Lineage (NCBI taxonomy): Eukaryota > Viridiplantae > Streptophyta > Magnoliopsida > Asparagales > Orchidaceae > Vanilla > Vanilla planifolia. The sequence continues at coordinate 809,345 of JAIUJO010000060.1, read as the reverse complement.
GCACATATGCACACCCATGCACATGCATGTACAAGAACAATCATGCACACACACATACCTACACACATATATGCAATATTGCATACACAGATGCACAAATGCACAAAATGCATATGTACACACAATTAGACACATGCACACACACACACAAACAAGTGTATTTGCACACACACATGCATGTACTCACATATACATGAACAAAAATGCATGAGACACACATGGACATGTACTAGTTTAAACATGCATAATCTATTGCAAAAAATATGAACACGAACATGCATACACACACACAAACACAAAGGCACACATACATGTATACGCACATGCACATATATAAACCTGCATGCACACATACACATATACACACACATATATGCACACACTCAAAAACACACATATGCACTTGCACATGCTCACACACATGCACATGCATGCACTCACACACACATACAATGGCACACAGATGCACATAAATGCATACGTACACACAAAAATACATACAAACTTGTATGTAGACATGCACAGACATGCACATGCACACATAGACATGAACACAAACAAATGCACACAAGCATGCATAATCACACATGCACACACATATGGACATGCACTTACATACACACATGTCCATTTGCATATGCATTAATATAGACATACACCCATAGATGCTCACACACACATAGACACATACACCCTCCAACACACACACATGAACACATAAGCAAACACACACGCACACATAGATGCACATATGCACACACACGTACACACACCTACACACACAAACACACGTGCACACATACACAACCACACATGTATACACACACATAAACACATACATATGCAAGCACACACATGCATACAAACATTGCACACACACATACATATATATGCACAAATATACACATGTGCACACCTACAAACATGCACATAAAGACACTCATGCACACATATGCACATGCACATAAACACACACATGTATACACATACACATACTCAAACACACACACATATGCACTCACAAGAACATATGTACACACACATACACCTATACATGTTCATGCAATAACGTAGACATGCATGCACATCCAAACATGCACATAAGCGAACATATGCATGGGCACACATAATAACTACACACATACATCTATGCACATAGTCACACATAAACACACAGAGGCATACACGCACACTCACCCACATGAACACACAAACAAGCTTCCACCAATATACGCAGAAATGCACATGTATGTGAACACACACATGCATAACCATGCATGCACATGTAGACACAAACACACTCACACTCACACACACACATAACCATGTACACACACATGCATAAACTTGCACATAAATGCACATGCATATGCACACATACACATGCACTCGCACACAAATGCACGTTAACACACACGCATTTACATGTACAAGCACACACATGCCCATCATTACATATGCACACACAAAAGAAAATGCACACAAATAAAGTGACACATGCTCAAACGTGCATCAACAAATGTACAAGCAAGAACATGCTTATACATACGCACAAATAAAAAACACACATGCACTCACTTACAGATACATGTATAAACACATGCATGCATGCACGTATACACACACACATATAAACTTACACTTGCATGAATGTGCACATGTATGTATACATATAGAGGCAAACACATGCAAAAATACACACATATGTGCATATAAGTATGCACGCAGGCTCATACAAATGCATTGATATACACACACACATGCACGCACACACACACATATACACAAATGCACACATGTGCATGTGAGCACACAAACATATGCATGTGAGCACACAAACATATGCATGCACAAACGTGTACACACACACAGACACCCATACACACTCACATGCACACACATGCACAAACATGCACATACATGCATAGACATGCAAAAAGGTGCACACACTCAAACACGCATGCCTATTCACATAAATATGCACATATATATGGACACGAACACACACACAACTACAAATGCACACACAAATATGCACATATAATCTTGTACATAAATAAATACATGCATGCACACATATATGCATACATACGCACATGCATGCACACACCCATGCACACACATGCACATGTGTGCATATGTACACACACACATATGCATGCACAAGCACACAAACACCCACACACACACATACATACACACACTGCTAAGCAAACATTCAGACACACTTAGACTCTAACATGCACATGCACATACACAAGCACACACACACATAGACACAAGCATGCACACATGTATACACATGCATGTACACATTGGCACACAAACCTACACACACACACACACACTTGCATCAACACATACACACTCAAGAAAACACATGCATAAGCACAAACATCCATATGCACACACACATACCTAAACATATATTGAAACACGTACACACTTACACATGCATGTGCACACACAAACACCCATACACATACATCCACACACATGCACACGTGCATGCATGCAAATACACACAAATGTATGCACCCATGAACACACACACACACATACAAATGCACGCACATGCACATATACTCTCTCGCAAGAATGCACACACATGCACATGCACACTCAAAGGTACTCACACTCACAAGTGCATATATACACACACATAGGCATGCACACAAACACACAGACACACACAAACACAAACATGCATTCACACCCACACACATGATTGAATTAGGAAAACAAGCATACATGCACATAGGCAATTGGCACTTACCACACACACACATGCATAAGCATATACATACCCACATACATGCACACCTGCACCAACACGTAAGCACATACACAAAAAAGCACAGCCACATGCACATTTGTAAGCACACCCATGCACTTAAACATGTACAGACCTACACACCCACACACACACATGAACACACAAAGGCACATACACGCACGTTCATATAGACATACACACACACAACCACACACACACACACACACAACCACACAAACACACACACATAGCCACACACACACACAACTACACAAGTACTCACACACCCACATATAAATTCATACATGCACACACACACATGCACATACACATACATGAACACATAGACACACATGCACACACACACACAAGTAGATGCACATTCACATAAGTGTGCAAGCACACACACACCAACACATGCACAAACACAATCACATCCAAATGCACACACGCTTGCTTTCACACACATGCATAACAGTCAGACATGCACTTGAATGCACACACACATACATAAGTATCGACACACACTTAGAGATACACATGCGTGCATGATCACACATGCATAAATAAACAAATACACACACATATGCAACCATATGCACTCACACACACAAAACCACATATGTACACACACATGCACATACATACATGCACACATATACACACACAGACATGCACATATATAGATGCATACCCCCACATACACACACATGCACATACATATGTACACACACACATACATGCAAACATACATTCACACACATGTGCATGTGAACACATACCCACAAATGCACATAGACATAAACACATGCACATACAGACACACACATGCTCATACACACACACACATGGACTTGTTGACACACTCACACATGCATACTTACACAAACACACACACATGGAGATACACCCATCTTCATGCTCACACATGGACAATTACATGAACATGCACACATACAAATACACACTTGTATAAGCATATATAAGGATATATACACACATGCACATGCACATACACAAACATAAACACTTGCACACACACACACACATATGCATATACACATACATGCACATGCACAAAACAATGCAGGTGCATTGGACACACGCACACACATAAGAAAACACACACCCATGTGTGCACCCACCCACACACATACATATGTGTGCATGCAAACAAACACACTTACGTATGAACACACATGCTCATGCACCAACACACATAGACACATGTTCGTACATGCACACACATACACACATGCACACATACATACATGCACACAAGCACACATATATGCACACACACTCACATCACCCCACACACCCACATGCAGACACACAAACACACACACATAAACACATACACACATACACTACCACACACACACACACCTGTGTACATGTGCAACAACATACATGCCCCCATAAATATACACAAACAAACACATAAACACACATACACAAAACTACACTCACACACACATGCACATAATGGTGCTTACACATGCAAACACACACATAAGAGCATGCACACTTATGAACACAAGCACACACAAGTATGCATAATACACACACATGCATAAACATAAGTGCACACATAGACACACAAGCACAAGCACACACACACACATAAGCATAGAAACATATGCATACACAATCGCGCATGCACGCACATGCCTGCACATACATGAAAGCAACATAGACATATGCACACACACACATGCACATGCAAATACACTAACATATGTGCATAGACAACCACACACTTTGATGCTCATGTGCACACATGTGTTTGAGAAAGCACACACACAATACAATGACACATGCACAAACACACACACACACACATACACATATACACACACAATACAATGACACATGCACAAACACACACACATATACATATATACACACGTGCACACAAATACGCACACATATAAGAAGCATGCAAGCACACACATGCACACAAACACATGAATACATAAATACATGCATGTAAACACACACATGCTTGTACACACAACCACATGCACACACAAACATGCACTCACATGCACATTTACACACACATGTGCACTCATGGACACATATACATTTACCAATGCATGCATGAGCACACACACATGCATCTACACACATGCTTACAATACACACATGAACATGTTGACACACACATGTGCATTCACACACATACACATGCCCTCCCACACACATAAACACTTAAGCACTCACATACATGCAACCATATACATGCACACAAATAGATGCATAAATGCACAAGCATATACATGCTCACACAAATGTAAAAACACACATAAACACACATAATAAGTATACACATGCACATAAAAACATGTGCACAAACATATATGCACAAACAAAAAGACACACACATAGACACGCATACACATACACACACAATCACATGCACATAAAGATGTGTACACACCTATGCATACAAGCATGTATACCCATACACATGCAGATCTATGCTCACACAAGCATGGACACACATGCATATGTACATAGACACACACATGCATTCACACACAAGCACATACACTGACAAACACACAAAAACCCATGCACACATGCACGCATGCATAGGTACATAAACAACCATAGATGTGCATTCATACATATGCACACATGCATAAGAAAAAACATATACATGCACACACACACACACACAAAATGTACACATACACATACACACACATACACATATACACAGATTCACACAAGCACCATGTACACACACACATGCAACCACACATGCACAAAAGCATGCATGAACACACACATGCACTCACATATGCACAAACTCACACACACTTGCACACATAAACACACATGCGCTTGTACACAAAGACAAATGAAATATTACAAATGAACACACACACATGCACAAACATAGATGCACTAGCAAATACACATGCACACATACAAGCAAATGCACATATGCATACACATATGCACACACACATGCACACGTAAACACCAACCCACATGCAAACACACATATACATCTATGTGCACACATATCCACACACATGCATGCACAATGACACACATGCACATGCACAAATGCACACTCACACATGCATGAACACACACATACATGGTCTCGCAAGCACACCATGCACACACATAAATGTGTAATTATAGACACACACATGCACTCTTGCACACACATGCAAGAAAACACCTACATAAACACACAAAAATAAATGCACACACACATGTGCATGTGTGGACATGCACAAACATACATAAATACATACCCACGTATGCACATGCAAACACACACAAGCACACACACGCACACACTCACTCACACATGCACACACATGGCCACACACGAACACGAATGCACACCCACACAAACACACACGAGCATCCACATACAAAAAGTACACACAAACACTCACTCACACACCAACAAACTACCCTCCCTCCCCCCACACACACATGCATATACATACACATACACGGACATCGATGCACATGCACACAAACACTTGTACACGTACATGCACACACATGCCCATACACACACGTGCATGCTAATGTAAATGAACTCACTCACACACACACACACATGGGAACATGCATGCACACACACATACATATGCACATGAACACAAATGCAAATATTCAACCATGCAAACATAAGCATGCACACACCTGCACCAGCATATTGGCACACAAGCACACACGCATGAATGCACAACGCAAATGCAAAACCACACACATGCATGTGCACATACACATATACACACACATTTGCAACCACTCACATATGTAGACATAGAATCACACAAATATATTTTAGCACTAACACATACACACACATACACAAACTCACATGTATAAACCCCTACAGGCACCCACACACACATGCACATGCACACACACACTCACATGCACTTGTCTAGGCATGCAGATGCACACAAATAAAAGCATACACACTTGCACAAGCACACTCATGCCTATATGCGTTAGCATACATAGGTACACATACATGCACACACACACAGACAACCAACATGGACATGCATGCACATATGCATAAGCATGTACACTTTCATAAGCATGCACATACACACTCACATGCATGCACACATACACAATAACAAGCACAGACATAATTGTAAATACACACACAAACACATGCACACAGACATACTTGTACATACATACACACACACACACTCACACATAAACACACACATACACATGCACATACACATACACACACACACTCACATACACTTGCATAGGCACATACATGCATACACTCCCACAGACATATATAAGCATGCTCACATGCACACGTATAGGCACACACACATGCACATATGCACAAGTATGCACAAACACACACACACAAGCATGCACACATACACAATATCACACTCACTTTTACTAATATTCATGGACACATAAATGCATGAACACACCTACATATGCATTCGCACATATGTGCACACTTACACATGAACAAATATACAAACAAACATACATACACACATACACATGCATGCATGGTCACTCATACATATACACTAAGATACACAAACACATGCATACATACACATGTGAATGCATTCACACACGCACACACATGAATGGGCACATGCACACACACATATGCACTTGCATGCACACCCACATGTGCATTCACATATGTGCACATACACATGCATGCACGTGCACACATATATATATAGATACATGCACACCCATATACACAGACACATATACACATGCACGTGCACACTCGTACACACTATCTCACACATACACACCACACAAATGTTCCTATGCACACACACACAAATGCACATACACACAAATGCACACACTCATGTACACACATGTAGACACACAAACACAGAGACATACAAACACACACACATCCATGCACACACACATTCATGCACACATGCAAGCACATATACACACAAAACCACACTTGTGCATATACATTCACATGCATGCAAACATACACACATGCACACACACAAACATGCATGTAAAACACACACACACATGAAAACATACTCGCACATGCATGCACATTCACATATGCACACAAGTACATGCACGAACACATCCACATACACATATGCACGAGTAGATACATATGTATCCACACACTCACACAAGCACACAAGCACACACACACACACACACACACACACATACAGACTCACTTTTACAAAAACATTCACAAGCACATACACACCACATGTATGCACACACCCACACACGTAAATACACACACATACATGTGCTTGTGTGCTTGCACTAGAAGAAAAAGATGCATACATAAATATGTACTAATACAAGTGCATGCACAAATACACATGCATGTGCACCCACTCTCACACACACACAAGCACACACAAAAGAACACATGCAAGGACATGTGCACGCATGCACACAAACACACATGCACACATACACACACATATATGCCCATGTATACACAAACATGCACACACACACACACATATGAATACATATAAACACCCACACATCTACACACAAACACATACATGCACACATACACACAAACATGTATGCATGTGTACTTGTGCACACATGCACACAAGTTTTTTTACAAGTACATAGGCACACAAAAAATGCTTAGACATGCATGCATACACACTACCACACACACACACATACATGTACATGTATACACATGCACACTCACACACAAGCCATCTCACACACACACACACATATGCACACATGCACAGATAGAAACATACACTTACATGCAAACAAACACCCACACACATACACAAGCATATGTATAGCAACACACACACACACACATGCACACACATGCACATACATGCACACACAAGAACAAACCTAGACACACTCATAGTAGAACACAACCCACAAGCTTACACATGTAAACACATAAGCATAGAAGCACACACATGAATATATAGATGCACACCCATGCATACACAAACACCCATGCATGCGCAGTGCTTACAAACATGCACAAAACACATGCTTACACATGCAAACATGTAAGAGCACAAATGCACATGCATGCATACATAGGCATATGCACACTTAAGAAGACTTGCAAATGCACACATGCACATATACACACATGCATACAAACATACAAGGAGACATACAAACATGCACACACATGTAGACATAGGAAAAAAACCATCACACTTGCACAAGCGTACACTTCCGCATGTTCATACACACAAACCCACACACACATGCATACTCGTTCACATACATACAAAGAAATGTAAGAAAACAAGTGCACATACACATACACGAGCATGTAGGCACACACATACACATGCACGTGTAAGCACATATGCACAAATACACACACACATGCAAACACACATGCACAAGTACACATAAATGCAGACACATACTTATACACATAAGCATAGGCACACAAACATGCCCACACACACATGCACATGCACACACAAATGTGAACATCACATGCATATATACATTCACACATGCATACAATGTTCGTACATGCACACACATGAACACTGGCACACACAAAAATGCATACACAAACACAAGTGCACACATATATGCATGCACATTGACATAAACATGCACGTATAGGCACACACATGCACACACACACATGCATACAAATGCCCACACATGTACACTAACATGAACATAGGCATGCACACATGCACACACACTTACACACATGCACATATGCACTCAAACAGGCTCACACATTCATATATCTGTGCAAACACACAAGCACACATACTCACATACACCAATAAACTCTCAAACACAAAACTACGCATGCATAAGTACAAATGTACATGCTTACAAATGCATACAAATGTAGACACAAAAAAAAGAATACCCACACACATGCACATACACATACGCACACATTCATGCATACACATATGCACAAATGCACACAGAAGCACACATAAACACACATAAACACACATGCAGGCCCACATAGATATGCACACACACACACACACACATACACAAATAGATCCACACATACATGCACACATTTGTGCACACAAACACACACACATATAGGTGCATTGGTATGCACTCTAACATACACATGCATGTATGTATATACACACACACATACACTGCCACATATGCACATACACATACATGCACATATGAATAGATGCACACGTACACACACGTAAACACACGTGCATGAACACTAACACACATTTTGACACTCGTGTAAGTGCAAATGCACACACATATGGATGCACACAAATACATGCACACACACATACATAAATATGCTTGCATGGACACATGCACACACACACATATATGCAGACACATGCACATATACTTATACATACACACATGAACACATGTATGCATACACATGCACATGCATAGAAAAGCATGTAAAGACATGCACAAACACACAAACACACATTCATAGATACACATGTAAATACAAGCACATACACACACACACATGTATGACACATAATCACACACACATGTGTGAACACACATAATCATATGCACACATGTAAACACATGTGTAAACTCATATGCACACACATCCACATAATCACGTATGCATTCCCACACACACATGCATGTACACTTGCACATATACATGTATAGACATATATATATGCACACAAAGAGACACAAATGTATGCACATATACACATGACCACATACTCGAACATACACACACATGCACATGTTGCCACATACAAACATATATGCGTGTACAAACACACACAAACAAACAAAAACATGCACACACACAGACTCACACACACACCCATACACATGAACACACACACACACACGTAACCATACAGATGCAAACACACACATGTATGCATGTGCACACACACACAAGCATGCATGCACACACACATACACACAAATACAAACACCATGCACGCTTCTAACTGCACACACAACAAACTCGCACACTCATGCACACATACACACAACACCCACACAGACGCACACATGCATACACACATGCACATGTAGAACCACACACACATAAGTACTCACATGCACACATAACACATAAAAGAACAAGCAAGCACACACACATAAGCACATTCACATACTTACAAATAAATAAAAGTATGCACACATGCACACACACATAAGAACATGTGCTCACTCACACATAACTATGCCCACACAGATGCATACATGCATGCATAACACACACACTCACACTCATATGCACACAAGAATACACATGCATGCATGCAAACAGAGATAATAGTACATTAAAATGCATTCACATACATACACACCCACACACACATGCACTTATACACACACATGCACAGACACACATATGTACACACAAAACACTCTCCATTACAGATGCACATATGCACATGAATGCATGCATACAAGCATAAATGAACAAGTGTGCACATGCATACACACATGTACACACACAAACACATGTGCACACACACATGGAGTCACAAATGTATACATACACACATATGTAAACACAAACATGCACACACATGCACGCATAAAATCTTAGGAATAAACACATGAACACATAGATATGTAATAGGCTCCCACATTCACACATGTGCAAACATGCACACATATGAAGATGCACATACACACACATACACACATTCACATGCACAACCACACATACATAAGTGCACATATGCACCCACACTAAAACACCCATGCATGCACACATGCACATGTGCAAATACACACACAAGCATGCAAGCACACATATGAACACACATTAGCATTAACACTTATGTACACAAACACACATATAGGCACATGCACTCACATACACAAACACCCACACCTACACAAATGTGCACATGCATGTATAACACACACACACACACATGCACACATGGACACACAATCATGTGCACACACATAATTGTACACTCCATGCACAGACAACAACATGCACATGTGAACACACACACACTCACACACAAACACACGCATGCATGTACACACAAACATGAATGTATACACAAGCACAAATGTGTGCACCTATACACAAACACAAATGTGCACATTCACACACACTCATCCTTTCACACACACACACACAATACACATAAAAATAGATACAAATATGTAAACACATATATACACACATACACCTAAAAAACATGCACATAATCATGCATAAGTGCATGCATGCACACACATACACATGCACACACATTCACATGCATGCTCACACACCTATACACAAAGATAGAAAGATAGACAAAAAGATACACACACAAATAGCCACACATGATCATACACACACACACACATGCAAAAACATGTATGCACGTAGAAACACACAAAGGTGCAGACATAAGAATAGGCATATGCTTGCTCCCACACACACATGAATGCATGTACACACAACCCACACACTTACACATACAAAAATTGATGTGCACACACATGTATACATATGCAAACACATTTATGCACATAAACATGCACACATAGAAGCATGCACAAACATATACAAAAGCACAGAAGCACATGCACATGCATGACCAGTACACATATGCATACAAATCCACATGCACTTATGTCTAGCACACACACACACATGCACACATACACATGCACACACACATACACACGTGTGCACACATACACACATGCACACATGCATGCATGTATGTACACAAATAAATACATGCATACATATATAGGTCAACACATGCACATGTTCATGCACAAAAACATAAACTAATATACGCACATAGACACATCCACAAGCATATACTTGCACACACAAGCACGCACACACACACATGCAGATACTCACACGTACAAAAACACATGCATGCACATGTTTATGTGCATACACAGACATGAATACACACATCACAAACACAAGAACACAAGAGCATAGGAGCACAAAAACACATGAACACATACCTATGCACGCACACACATGCATATGCATATGCACACACATGCATTCACAACAACTACATGAAAATACATAAACATTCTCATGCACATGCATGCATAATCACACATGCACACATGTATACAAGTATATACACACACACACATAAACATGCACATGTACTCACACAAATCGACAAATGTTCCCATCCATATAAAGGTACGTGCACACATGTGCACACACACATGTAGCCACATACAGACATGTGAGTGCATGCACACAAATGCATACAATGATACAAGAAAGCACACACATGCATAAGCTCACACACACCCATATGCACAAACACACATAGGCACTATTGCACTTGCCCACGCACAAATGTTGGCTCAGGTACACACATACAAAAATTCACTTAAGCATGCACTCACACACACACACCACAACACACATACCCCACATCAACATACACACACTCATGCACCTTACACGCACACACATACACAAACCCACACACTCATGCACACACACACAAATAAACCCATCCACACACACACATACATACAAATACACATATACACATATATGCAAACACGTATAAGAACACACATTGACACAAACATACATGCATGCACACCCATACAGCCATGCACAAACATGCACATGAACACACAAATGCATTCACATACATAGACATGCAAACATACATGCATATGCATATGCACATGTACATGCACATGCACATGCACACACATGCATATACAGGTACACATACACTTGCTTATGCATGTGTAGGCACATGGAAACATGCACACGCATGGGCAAACATAAGCAGACCCACACACACACAATTCTTATACACACAAATGTTCGGACACATGCACAAATGCACAAACACAAACACAAACACATGCACACATATAGACAAACACGCATGCAAAAAGATGCATACTACCACACACAAATGAACACACACATGCACACACGTACATGTGTGACAAATCCTTACACATAAATGTGTGAATATGCTAAGACACATATAGATGCACACACACACAAGCACACACACACACATAGACACATGCACATATCCATGCATCCACACATGCACACGCATACACAGACATATGCACAAGCACAAGCAAAAACATATGCACACACACTCAAATACATAAGCATACACATTCACATTGACACAAAAAAAAACAAAAAAATAAATGCTCATACACAAACATGCACATAGGCATGCACACACACATATGCATGTACACTCATAATCACATATATGCTCACACACACATAAACATGCACATACACACTTATACACACTCATCGTAGGCATGCACAAAACTACTCACACAAAAGCTTATATACACAGACACATAAGCAGCATAAACATGCTTATGCATAATAAAATGTATGCATGCACACACTCACTTAACCAAATACATGTAGATAGACATGTATGCTTGCACACATGCACACACACACATGCATGCACATATACATACACATATGCACACATGCATACACACATTAAAACATGCTATTGTGCACACACATACTCAAGCACACTCATGCATGCACACATAAACATAGATAGGCACCCAAACATGCATGTAGGCACATAGAAACACATACACACATAAACACACAGAAACTCACACACATACTCACACACACATGAACTCATATATGTACACACATGCAGTCATACACACGTAGAGAGATACACAGAAGCTTGTACACACACACACACACTCATAAACACATGCATAAATACACATACACACATGGTTGCAAACACATGCATGCACATGAATTGAAGCACATAGCAACAAACATGCATGCAAAATCACATACATGCACATGCACATGCACACCTACACATATGCACCTACACGCACACATGCACACACACACACGAGCACACACATATGCACTCATGCACAAGCACACATGCAGACACATAAAACACACACACACACAAATAAACACGCACCCATACATCTATAAACACACCCATAGACATGTGTGAACATGCACATAGTTACTAATATGTGCACACAAACACACGCAACCATACATACACAAACACACACACATAGCCCAAACACACATTCACACACACACACACATGAACTCATATGCACATGCATGTACATGCAAATACAAATGCACACATAAGCATACACAAACACACACACACACACACACACTCATATAGATGTATGCACTTATGCACAGACAAGTACACACATGTACATGAACACATGGATAAATGCATAAATGCACATGCACGTAGACACACACAGTCATGTGCATGACCACACACACATGTGAACATGCACACATGTGCATGCACACACCAACACAAACATGCGTGTAAGCACATACGAACCCATGCATACAAACATATGTGCACACATGCACTTGTGCTTACATGCAAGCACATGCACACACTCACATAACTTACCATATGAAAACACATGTGTTCATAGGATATACAAAAGATACACAAATGCTTGCACAAACACACAAATACATACATGAAAACACACATAAGTACATTCACACATGCACACACACATACACATGTATGAATATATAGACACATACACACACATACACACATGTATACATACTCACACATGCATAGGCACAGACACATCCACACATAAACACCTATATAAACAAATGCATGCACATAGGGACACAAAGAATGCACACATGCTTGCACCCATGGACACACACATGCACACACATGTGAACACACAAGCACCCTCACACATGACCACACACATGCACACATGAACACACATACATATACACATATGAACATGCACACAAATCACACAACACATAAAATATACAGACACACATGAACACAAAAAGACATGCACATAAACACACATGTACATGCAAACACACACACCCACACGCACTAACATGTATGCACATGCATACACATGCATGTTCAAACTCCTCCACACACATGCACACATGTAGACATGTACACACATGCACACAGAGACACATATACATAGATACATTCTTATACATACGAACACACAAGCACACACATGTGCATCCACACATTGGCACATGCACATGAAGAGTTGCACATAAGCATCGATGCATGCACATTTTCATACATGCACACACACATATGTATACAAGCACATGCACACTCGTAAATAAATGCACATGCACACATACACATGCATAACTGCACCCATAAACCTGCATACATGCAAAAACATGCACACACACACAATGTATAGAGTACACATAACACACACACACGTGCACTTGGGCACACCCATGGATGCACACATACACACACACAAGCACACACACACACATACACACAGAAACAAACACATGTACATGCATATGAACACGTATTTATATGCCCATAAACACACACACAAATGAACACACATACGCACACACATGTTTGTAGACATCAATGATATGCAAACATGCATACAATCACATATGTACACAGATACAAACACACGTGCACACATATACACACTCATGTATTTGCACATATAGACACACACGCACATGCACTCTCACATACACGTGGACAAACATGCATGCAAGTATACACACACACCCATGCACACAAATGCATATCCACGTGCACACAAACACACACATGCATCCACAAGCACATGGTCGCACATCCACGTGCATAACTGGAAACCAACGCACATGCACAAACAAAAGCTAATAGAGAAACACACATATGCACACATATATACACACATTAGCATAGACACACATGCAAACACATGTATGCACACACACTCTTGCACATGCATGCACAAACACACATGTTCACAAACACAAGGACACAAATAGACACGGACACTTAAAAATGCTTAAGAGTGCACACATGCACACACACACACACACCTAAAAAGTTATAAGCACACATGCATATAACCAGATGCATGCACATACACATGAAAACAATGTACATGTTCACGTGCTTTCACACTTGCATAAATGCACAAAAAGACACAAGTGCCTGCACCCATTTAATAAACAAGTGCAATCACACACACAAGCATAAATATACACATGCATACACAAACAAATGTGTTCACACACACACACACATATACACATGCTCACATGCATGCACACACACATGCACACACACACACACAAACACTGACACACAAACATACACACATGCATATGCATTCACACATGCATATATGCACAAGAATAGACACACATGTATAGACACATGTATTCACATGCACATGCACACTTACATACACACGCATCCACAAATATGCACACACACATACATGCACCAATACATCTACACACACATGAACAAATATGCACACACACATAGGCATACACACCCACACAAAAACATGCATGCTCACACACACCCACAACCATACATGTACACACACACACACAAACACAAATGCATAGAAGCACATGCATACATGCATAAGCACACATGCATGCATGCAAGTACACATGTGCACACACACACACATTCACACACATGCACATGCACACACACATAGACACACACAAGCACACAAAAACATGCACATACACCTAGATAAGCACACAAAATTGCAGGCAGGCATATGCATACACTCACAAAAGAAGACATGCACACACACACACACACATACTCATCCATGATCATTCACACATAGTTGCACATACACACACACACAAAAACTTGCACATAAATGTACACACACAAATACATGCACACACATTCACATTTTGAAGTATGTGCATGTACACACACATGCACATGCACATGCACACACCTACACACATATGCACACATAGGAACATACACACACAAACACATGTCTACATGCATATACACTCACACATACACAAGCAAGCACAAAAACACACAAATGCACACAAACATACACAAACCCACACACAAATGAACAGTCACATGCACCTAGACATAACAAATTATATGCACATGCATAGACAAAAAGATACACACCCAAACACACATACACATACATATACACATACAAATACACACAAATATAGACACTCCTCACAAACATGCACATACACACACACATGCACATGCTCACATACACAATCCTAGACACACATTCACACTCACACATATTCATGCAAAGAGACACACACACACATGTACATGTACTCATGCAAAATACCACAGAAACACATGTGCACACATGCACACATGCAAACAATCACACACACATGCACTCAGATAGACACACTAATGTATATGCACACACGTACTCACACATAGAAACATGCACACACACATGTAAGTACACACACACACACAAGCAAACACATATGTGCATAGACACACTCAAACCCCTATACTCATGCACAAACTCAAGCACACATGGGCAAATCATCTGCGCACACACGTACGCACACATATGGACACATATTCATACACACAATGCATGCTTATTTGCACACACACACAAACACACACACATATAAACAAGCACACATGAAAATGCACAACATGCACCTACACACTCGCACACATGTATATGAATGCACATACACAAACACATATGCCTACCCACACCTACACACATCTACACACACATCTACACCCACACACATGCAAACACATAAACACACAATCACACACACAAACACACTCTCTCTAACACACATGCATACATGCACATACACATACAGAAAGAAATACATGCATCGTACAGGCATTCACACACATTTACATATACACAAGAACACACACACACATGTATGCACACTATATGCATACACTTGCACTACACACACACACACAACCATACACATGCACAGATGAACACATAGGTACACATGCATGCAGGCACACATGAACACGCATACACACATGCATGTGAACACAATAGAAGCACACAACCTTGCCTAGACATGCATACAACTAACACAAACACTGACTCACACATACACAAACACATGCTTTCATGCACATGCTTACACAGCCACAAATGCACAAGCTCACACAGACACCTATACCCATGTACATGTATACTCACACGCATGCAAAAAATCCTCTTGTGCATGTAAACACACACTTACAAACACACACACGCACACACATAAATGCATAAAAGTGCACATACATGCACACACACACACACATATATGCACATGCATACATTCAAGCTCACACAAATGCATACATACATGCATACACACACATATATGCATGCACACACACACCTATGCACACACAAACATACACACACATGCATATACACATGTAGATCAATGCACACACATGCTTGCATGCATGTATGTTGACATTCACATGCATACATAGTCACACATGTGCACACACATGCACACATATACATACACATGCATAAGCACACACACACACAAGAACACACATGTATACACATGCATATGCACATATACACACACACACATAAAAACTCTTTAACAAACATTAACACACATGCACACACACACACAAACAAACCAACACACAAATCACATACTTGCACATGCATAGCCACATAGACCCTTACATCAACACATGCACACACGCTCATGCACACATGCATTCATACAAGCACACACACTCAAACCAACATAGGCAAAAATGCACAAATACACACATGCACATACATGCACTAATATACACACACACACATGCACAAGCATATATGTACACCAACAAACATAATTACACACACATACATGCACATGCATGCAATGCATACTTACGTACATGCATAGGAACTCACAGATGCACACACATGCACACCCACACACACACTCTCATATGTGCACATGAATGCACACAAAAATATATACATAATTATGCAAAAATACATATGCACATACACATGCACACTCTTAAACATATACATAAGCACAAGCTCACACAGGCACAAACACATACACACACACATAGGTGCACACAAATACATAAAGACATGCACAGATACACAAAAGCACACACACACACATGTGCAAGAACAAACAAACACACACACACAGAGATTTGCACATATACTACACACAAGCACATGTGCACACACTCACATACATACATATGCATGAGTTCACGTGCACACATGCATATACACACACATGAATACAAACACACATATGGATATACACACAGATATGCACTCAAACAAAGATGTGAACACATACACATAAAGGCACATGCACACTCTCACATGCACAAGCATCTACACACACACACATGCACAGATATGCACATATAGATGTAAATACGCCCACACAAATACACACATGTGAGCAAACACATACACACACACAAGCAAATAAACACAAGCATACACACACATACACATCCACACAAATGCCCACACACATGTGCACACAACAAAATGCATAGGTACACACATATAAGAAAATGCACAAACTTGCTCAAATGCATGTATACATACACTTGCATACCCTTGCACTTGCACATGCACAAGCACAAACATGCACATGCACAAACATAGGCAAACACATCTGCATAGGTATATGCATACAGAAACTAATGCCTATGCAAAAACACATGCACTCAAATACATACACATACACAAACACATGCACACAAATGAACACACTCATGCATACTTACACATGCACAGACACATATACACAAATAATAATACACACATACACATGCAAACACACATGCACACATGCACACACATGCAAGTACACAAACAAATACAAACACTCACACACATGTACTTGTCGATATGCACACATGCATGCAAACGAATACACACACTCAAGCATGTACACACATGCACATGCACACACATACACATATACATATACACCCAAGCATATAGGTGCATGCAAATGTACACATATACACATGCATGATGCACAAACATGCACAAATGCACACACACACATATACTCACATAGGCACACAAATAGGAGTCCATGTACATGTGGGCAACCTACACACACACCCATACACACTTATACATACACACACACGCATGCACATGCACACATACACATGCATACACGCACACATGCACCAACAAGCAGACACACATGCACACACATACACATACACAAACACACACACACTCTCATATGCAACACACATGAACGCACAAAGGTTCGCACATAAATTTCCATGCATATAGACACATGCTGGCACAGATACACATGTACACACAAGCATAATCACATGCAAACACAAATACAAAATCATATACACATGTATGCACACATGCACATGTAGACATGTACACACACACATGCATGAATGCACACATGTATATGCACACACACATAAGCACACATTCACATATGCACACATGCATGCACACACATACACACATTAACAAGCACATAAACAAATGCACATGAACACACCCACACATACACACATACACATACACATGCACACATGCATATATGCACATAAACTAAGATGTATCTGAGCACACGTTCACACGTGCATAAATGCACACTTTCACACACTCATGCTTGCTCACCCAAGCTTAAATGCTTGAACATGCACAAGCACTCATGCACACACATACACACACATACCCATGTTGACTAAAAAATACACACACACACACATGTGTGTGTGTGTGCACAAGCACATGCACACACACGTGCAAACACACAGATGCAAACACACACACAAACAAACACTCACACATGCAAATGCACACACATATGTACTCAAGCTTGCACACAAATTCATGCATACACATATGTGCATACAATCACATGCACATATAGATGCACATACACATAGGTACACAGAATGTACACTTGCACACACCTTCACAAGTGAGTGCATGCATATACACACATATGTACCTGGATGCATGCACACAAGCACACCCACACACACCTATACACATGAACATACACATATAACCACTCACACACACATGTACTTGTATGCTCAAACACAAGCACACACATATACATGCACATACATGACCAACCTACACACAAAGACACACAAACACACACACACATGTACATGCATGCACAAATGCATAGAAATATACACATATACACACTTACATGCACACACATATGAATACATGCACCACCACCCCCAACACACACACACACACAAATGCACACACATACACATGCACATGTACAAACATATGCACACATGCATAGGCATACACATACATATTTTCACACATTCAAAAACAAGTGGACACCCAACAATTACATGCACAACCAAACACACGCACCTACAAACACTCGTAATTACATAAAAGAACATACATGCATCTATAAGCACAGAAGCGAGCACATACACAAGAACACAAATGCACACACACACACAGATGCGACACACACTTGTATGCATACACACGCACAGATGCAGGCACACAATCGCACACAAACATACACACACACACATATGCACACTTGCTCACAAATGCATGCATAACGCACATATTTGCACATGCATATACATGCATGCACAAACACATGCATACAAACATGCAAAAGTAAGGACACATGCATGTAGACACCCTAACACACACACAAAGACTCACAAGGCATGCACCAATACGAACCCATACATGAGCCAGCATGCATGCACACATATAAGCACATAAAATATCACCCACACACTCTTGCACATTTGAACACACACACGAACACATGCACACATGTGCATGTATGCATAGACACACTTGCACACACATACCCACACACACATATTATAGAACACACAATGCACATACAGACACACACACATATACACATGGATACAAAAAAATATACACACTCATGCATGCACATACATATGCATGGATACATTCAAACAAAGTAGAAACACTCACACATGAATGCATGTAGCCAAACACACACCTACTGTCACATGCAACCACGCACAACCACATGCATGCACCCATAAACACACACACACATGCTTATGAACACATGAACATACATGACTGTGCATGTGCTTGCATAACCACGATGCACACATTGACACTCACAGACATATGCACACATTCAGGCACATGCATGCAAGCACAAGCACACACTCACACACATGCAAACAAGCACACAAATGCATGTGCTACACACACACAAACATGTGTGCACACACAAAAAATCACACATACACATGCATACACGAACACATGAACACACAATCACAAACACATGCATGTAGGTATGCACATACACCAACACACAGGCATGCACATATGCTCACATGCATGCACACAAACTTGCTCTTACACATACATGTAAACTCACACACATGCACATACACACTCACACAAGTGCACACACACACAAGCATACACACACATGCATGCACATACACAAACACACATGCACATGCACAAGTACACATAAACAACCTCACACACCTACACATTAAAGCCCACACAAATACTAGTGTACACACATATAAAGACAACCAAAAACACACACACTGATACAAGCATGCATGCACACACCCATGCATATGCACACACAAACACACCCACATGCATGCACACATGCACATATGCACACAAACACATGCACATGTGCATGTAGACACAAGGGTGTGCACACACACATGCTTGTACATATGCAAATGCACATAAGCACAAACACTGATGAATACACATAAACACACACATTCTCATTTGTAAATCCTAAATATATGCACACACACTCACATGCATCCACACACACACAAACATGCTTACACACATAGGTACACTCACACATAAGTCCATGCACACACACGCACATGCACATGCACACACATGCATAACCATAGACGCACATGCAAACGCAGAAATGCACACACACAAGCACACACACACACACATAATCACTTGTACAAACACTCACATAAACACATGCACACATAGACATGTTTGCTAACCCACACACACACACATGGACACTCATGCACACTTGCATGTGCACACACACACATGCTCATAAACACAAAAATGCACTCACACATGCACATACACATTTGCACATTCACACACATATGCACATGAACCCATATACACACACACAAACACACACATGAGAACATTCTCATACACACGCATAAATACTAAAACACACAGACATACATAAACATGTATGCACACACACACACACACATTCTCCCACAAACACATACACACACACATGCACACCCTCGTACACATGGAAAAATACCAAAACACATGGATAGACACACAAATACACGTGTGCATGCACAAAAAAATTTATGCACGCATGCAGAAACACAATGATACATGCACACATACACATGTGCACATAGGCATATCTAAGAATGACCACACACACACATGCATAGAAATATGCTCAAACACACACATAAGCATACATACATGCACATGAACATAGACAAACACATGCATGCATGCCCTCACACACACATGCAACTACATATGCACACACACACAAGCACACACACACACACACACATGCACACATGTCCATGCAAGCATGCATGTATGCACACACACACAAACACACACACACACACACACACACTTGTGTGTAGCCATACACACACACACACACTCCCATACACTTGCATGCACATAAACATGCATGTGCATGCACACACACACATGCATGCATGCACACACCCACACAACAACAACACATGTGCACACATGCACATAGATGCACATATACATAAGACCCAAAAACAAAATGGACACATAGACACACACATGTGCACAAACACACACTGATGTTCACACATGTGCACAAGAACACGCACATAAATACACACACGAACATAAACAGAAGCACACTCCAACAAACACATGCACAAGCACACATACATGCATGCAAACATGAATGCAATGCACCAGCACATAGGAAAAAACATACTCATGTTCACAAAATCTTAGAAATGCCTATCTACATATTCATATACATACACACACATTTACACACACATATATACACATACGCACACAAACACATGCACATGCATAGACACACACACACATACATGTGTAAATAAGTGCACACATACGTACACACACATATGCATAAATGTACATATACACGCATGCAAAGTACATAAAGACACACACACTAATGCATGCAAGAACACACTTACACACACATGCTCATCGACACACATTAACATTCACACATGTGCACTTGCATATACACACGTAGATGCACCCACATAAAAAATTATGTACACTTGCACACACACACCCACAAATGCACCAAAGCACGCACACATGCATAGACATATGCACATACACACCTACACATGCACTCATATATGTAGACAATTATATATATACACACAAACACATACACATACACACATATAGATGCATATGCATATGCAAATCCATGCACACACACAAACACAAGCACACAAACATATGCACATGCACACATACAAACATGCACCCTCACACAAACATACACACACACTCGCAGTCTTGCATACATGCACACATACATGAATAAACACACGTGCTCATGCACACATAGATGCATGGACACACTTATACACACACATGCAGGCGCACATGCACACATACAAATACTCATAAAGATGCACATGCATATACATAGGCACACACGTACGTGCATATACAAAAATACACACGTGTGCAAAAAAACCCATATGCATGAACACAAGCTTGTGTGCACACACGCTTGCACAATAATGCACTCCCACACACAAGCACACCCAAGCATGCATGGCACACTAAAAAATGCATACAAATGCACTTGCACTAACACACATGCACATACATGGATGCACACCTACACACACACTCGCTCACACCCACTCACACCAATATGTGCCCGCATGCCTGCACACACATGCATGCTCACACACATACACAATCATATGTAGAGACATATTCACACAGTATGAGAACACATATGCATGGATGGATATAAACACACATGAAAACACATGCATAGACACACTTGTAAACCCATGCATAAACTCACAAGTACATACATGCACTTGAGCACACATATGCACACACACATGCATAATCATATACATGTGCACATACATACAAACACAAGAACACAAACACATGTGCTTGCAGACACACACACACACACATACATGTACACACGCCTACACGTACACACACCTACACAAACTCACATCCCTATACACACACACACCCCTAGATACACATTTGTATATAGTCACAAATGCACACACATATTCACACATGCACAAACCCACACACTCGTATACACAAACCCATGTGCACGCACACATGCACATGCACATAGGTACACACAAGCTCAACCACACATAGGCCCACACACACACATGCACACACAAATACAAACACTCGTGCAAACTCATGCACACACACACAAATACACACACATGCACACTAAGGCATGTGCATAAACAAACACAAAAATACACACAACCAAACATATCCACATGCACGTGTGCATAACACACATAAATATACACATACACACTTCTACACAAACACTCACATGCCCATATATGAACACATATGCATATGCACACATGCACACACATGCGTAAATGCATGCAAACACGTGCACACACATACACACATGCACACACACTCAGACAAGCACATGCATGCACATATCACATCGCCACAAACCCATGCACACACACATAGATGCACATGAACATCTACATGCATAAGCAATCACACACGCATACACAAACGTACAAACATGCACTCACTTACATGCACACACACAAAAACACTTGGACAAGACATACACACATACAGACATGTAGATGCAAACACATGCACACTCACACACACTAAGGGGCACTTATATGCACACACATGTGTACATAAGAACACACATATACACAAATGCATGCAAACAAACACATGGACACACACTCATGCATCACATAAGCACTCACAGGCACACATTAGCACACTTGTATGATCGTAACCACACAAGCACAAATGTGTGCACGTACATACCTGCTAACTCACAAACCCACAAACACACACAAACATGTACACAAATGTATGCCCACACACACACTCATGTGCACACAAACACACACACACATACACATGCAAAGACACATGCTCACAAACACACGTGTACAAAACCACACCCACGAACATGCATACATGTAAACACATCATAGCACTCACAACACACCTAACACAAACACAAGCACACACCTTCAAAAGCACACATACAGATGCACATGTGCTTGCATACATACAAACATAAACATAGGTGTATTCACATTCACATGCAAACACATATGCATACATGGACATACACACACACACACACATCTGTATGATTGCACACATGTACAATAGGCAAACATGCATAATTACACACATGCACAAGCACGGGCAAACACACCTACACATAGAGAGACACGTACGTGCACACACACATGTATGCATATTAACATGACATGCATAGGCATAGGCACACGCATGCACAAACAATGCCTCATGAACATACACACATATGAAGGCACAAGCACATATAAGCACACATATGCTTGTACATGCATGCATGCACACTTATGCACAAACACACACATGCACACAAAGGTACACATACACACATACAAATGCATAATGAACTCATCTACACAAAAACACAGACACCCACATACTCAAGAGCACACATGCATACATATGCACTTAGACACATACAAGCAGACTACATATGCATGTGCATGCATGCATGCATGCATAAATGCACAAACACACATAAGTGTATGCTTATACACACAAAGAAACATGTGCATAAGCACACACATGTACACACACACACATGCACAAACACATGTAGGCACATGTATATGTACACACACATCGAGGCACAAGCACATGCACACCCACGTCCACACCTATGTGCATGTACATGCACACATGCATACACTCATGCACACACTCATATAGGTGCACACTCACATGCACATATACACACACAAAGACACCTGTATAGACACAAGCATGCTTATGCACATGCACATGCACATGCACAAACACATGCACATATACTTGCACAAACATACACTCACACACCAATAGGCACATACCCCCACACACACATGGACACATGCACTTGCACACATGAATGCTCACACATGCCAATTACCATACATGCTCACATGCAAAAGAATAGGAATGTATATACACACATACACAAACACACACACACACACATACATGCAAGCACATGCACACAAAAGCACACACACACAAATGCATAAGCACAAGCACATTTACACATGTGCACATGCACACATGCAAACATGCTTAAGCACACAAACACATGCTCACACACACACACATAAACACATAGATGTGCATATGCACATATACTCACACATGAAGACATGTGCACAATTATATGGACACATGCATGCTCACACAAGCAAAAACATATGCACGTGCACACACATGCACACGCACATACTTGAACAAGAACACACACATGGATAAACATAAGCATACATACACATACACACATACATACATGCACATGTGCACATGCATATACAGACACACACATGCACATGCACATACACATGCACACACACGTACATACACACACACAAACATACAAACACCAACATATGCACATGTACACACATAAACACAAGCATGTATATAGACACAAACATCAACACACAAACATACACAACCACACATGCATTGATGCATATGAAGACATACAAACCCACACACACAAGTATCTGTGCACACAAACATGTGCAAACATGCACACACACACACACACATGCTTGCATGCACATATGTAAACACCAATCCACACACCCCACACAAATGTACACACACATGCATGTCTACACACATGCAAACACCACCACACACACCCCACACACACATGCACGCATGTGCCCACACGCACAAATCCATACGCAAATATGCACGCACACTCACACTGATACTTATGCATGTAGACACACATGTACATAGGTACATGCATGCATGTGTAGAACCACACATACACATGTGCACACACATACACATAATGCACACACATTAACCTTCACATACACACAAATGTGAACACACGCACACATGCTCACACAAGAACATGCACATACACACACACACACATATTCAAGAATATACACATGCCCACACACACCACACAAATGCACATATGCAAACACATGCAAACATACACACATGTGCACATGTACACACACACATGCAAAACCAACCCCACATGCACACACTCATGCACAGGCAAGCATAGCTCATGAACATAGGGATGTACACACAATGATACATGTACAAAGGCATGCACCCTCATCGCACACACTCACATGTATGTACACACACATATGCACTAACATGCATGCACAAAAACATGCATGCACGTACATGAATGCATGCACCCACACACGCACAAGACACACATAAATGTGCACAAACGGATGCACACACCCACATAGACATAGATGCACACCCACACACACACACACATGCATACCCTTTTGCACTTGCACATGCACAAACACACTCACAAAAATAAAAACTTGCACACACACACACACACATAGTAAACATGAGCAAAAATATGGACATGCATATGCAACCATAGAAACATGAACACATACTCATATGCATGCACATACACATACGTGCATGCAAACATATACCCACACAAACACAAATGCAAAAACATGCACATACACACATGCACACACACTCGCACACACCCACATGCATACACACACACACATTCATGCATGCACACACACACACACATAGATGCCAAACCCATATGCACACATATCTGCTCAAACATATAGACACCCTCATGTAACATACACACACACACATGCACACCTGATATGAATACACACTCAAATACAAATGCAAAATGCATGAATACATGCATAAACATACACATACACACATACATGCTCACATAGACACTTACACCCACCCACATGCACACGCTCACTCATGCAAGTACACATACATGTACACATGACCACTTTTATGCAAACATGCTCAAATGAATGCAAACACCTACACACCAACACACACATATAACAACATAAACACACACACACATGCACATAAACAAACATGCAACCACTCACACACACACACACATACGAACACACACAAACATACACACATGCTCGAACTCACATAGACATGCATAAACACACTTGCACATGAACACAAAGATGCATGAGCACACTTATACACACACACACACACAAGCATGCATGCACACATACACACACATACACACACACACTCACAAACACGCAAATGCACATACATAGACACACACATACGTGCATGTACACAAACACACACATTTGCAATAATACCCCATGAACACAAGCTTGTGTGCACACACGTGCACAATAATGTACTTCTACACACAAGCAAACACAAGCATGCATGATACACACAAACATACATACAATTGCACTTGCATTTTCACACGTGTAAACATAGATGCACATGCACATGTGCACACATAGACATAAACTGACACATGCACACTTTCACCCACACACACAAGCCCATGCACAACACAAGCACACACATACACACCCATAGACACATACACACAAACTCTCGACCAAACACTTGCACATTGACACACTCAATTGTGCATATCGACATTAACACACGCACACATGGACATGCACACATACACACACACACACACACATAAAACACATAAACAAACAAAAACATACATGCAAACAGACAAACATGCACAAGTGTAAATGTATAAGCAAACAAATGCACACCTGCACACACTTGCTCACACCCACTCACACCCATTCACACTCATATCTGACCACATGTATGCACACACATAACCTCACACATACACATAAAAACATGCACTCGCACGCACAAGCACAAACACATAAGTCCTTGCACTTGTGTGTGTACATGAATATATCCATACATGTATAAACTAACACAAACACGCACTTGCACAATATAGGTGCATATAAGCACACAAACTTGCATATACATATACAAAAATATGCACACACACACAAATACACATACATACACAAAAACATACCCACACACACACACACATGCATGCATGTACACAGACACGCACACATGCACACTAGTATACTCATGCACACTCACACACACACACTGATGCATACAACCATGTGGGAGTAGACATTCTCACATACATGCACATATGCACATAAACAAGCACATAACTGCACACAGACACACACGTATGTGCACCCACTCACCTACACACACACACACATACATATGCATATGCATTATTGCACACTCGCATAACACATAGACATGCATGCACCCACATAAGCACAAACACAAGAACAGACATGCACATATGCAAACTTGCACACACAAACAATGTTGCATGCACTTAAAAGCACACATGCACAAGGGCACCCACATGATCAGACACATGCATGAAGGCAAACACACATAGACACACATGCACATGCATAGAAACACATAAGCACACATGTCAACCCATAGAAATGCACACACATAAGTAGACACACATATAGAAAGACTTGCAAATGCATGCACACACACATGCATGTTCATGAACTCATGCACACACACACACACATGTACACTTGCGTAAATGCAATAACAAATCAGCACGCACAAATATGCACATACAAGCACACACATACGTATACAAAAATGCTTGTACACAAACCAAAACACACAGACATGTGCACACAAACACATAAATGCACACACACACATGCAAACATTTTAGCATGCACACAGACACACAAACACAACACACATGCACGCATGCACCAACATACTTGCACATGCACATGCACATGTATACACACATACAAGTGCACACACACATGCAAACACATATGCACACACCCACATGCACCAACACATTAGCACACACATGCACACACACATGGACATGCATAGACATAGATGCACAATCTCATACACACACACACAAGCATGTGCAATATACATGCTAGTATGTCAGTACACATATACATGCATGCACACACACTAAAACACACACAAACATGCACACACACTCATGCACACACATGCACACAAGTATAAATACACATGCACACAAATGCACACAAATCAACACACATGCACACATACACACACACATGCATATACATACATTGCACATAGAGACATGCAAGTGAACACAAACATGTACATGCATGTAGACATGCACATAGGAGCATGCACACACACACACATGCACATGTAGATGCACACAGACAAGCATAGATGCACATGCACTCATAGATGCAAACAAGCACATACACATACACATATAGGCACATACACACATGCAGACACATATGTACAAACATGCACACATACAGACACATGCACTCATGTGCAAAAGCACACACACATAAACACATAAGCACACACACACACACACATAAGAATGCACTCATGCTTAAAGGAACAGCTATGCAAACATGTGTGCACACACACATGAATGCATACACGGGCATCCAAGCACACACATGTACAAGCAAACACATAGGCATGCACATGCACACACATGAACACAAACATACACACACACAAACATACACAAGCACATACACACACACACACATGCACTTGCACATGCACACATAAGCATATGCCCACACTTTCATGCACAAGAAAATGTATGCACATTGATAGACATGCAGATACACACACACAAATGCAAACTACAGCCATATACTTGCATGCACATGCATAAATGCATAGACACTCATATGCTTGTACACATACACAAATACAAAAACACACAAACACAAACGCTCACATACACACATGTTTTCTCATGCACACAAATACTCATAGATATGCACAAACACACATTCCTACAAACATACACATACACATGCACACACACAAAGATGCTCATGCACACGAATGCACACCGACATAGACATGCCTATACATGAATGTCGACATATTTGTATGCTAAAAAATGTACACGTACATACACACACGCACACACACATGCACATGCACACAGACACATGCAAACATGATGCATGCACACAAACATAAAGAGACAAATGCACATACACACACAAGCATTAATGCATGCACAAATACAAACACACATGCACACAGTTGCACAGAAACACACACACATGCCCATACATATGCATGTCCACACGTGTATGCACACATATGAACACACACAGACACACATGCACACAAACACCCATATACACCCACACACGCACACACTAGTGTATGACACACACTCATACACACACATTGACACATAGACAAAGATGTGCACATGCATAAAAATACGTATGCACACGTGTGTGTGCACACATAAAGTCAATCACATACATGCATAGACAATCTCTCATGCACACATACTCATAGGTACTCACACACATATACACACAAACATGTATGCACACACATACATTCACACACACATGGATGCACACTCATGCTCACACATGTACATGCACACAAAGATGTGTACACATGCATGCAAATATAAGTATAGATAGGAGCCCATACATGTAGACAAGCACATGGCAACACAATCGCACACACATGTACTCACATGCTTACAAACTCACACAAGCACATGAACATGCACACACATGCATGCTCACACACACGCACATACATATGCACACACGTATGAGAACACACCTGCATGGATGCATATAGCGATAGACACACACATAGAGACACTTGTAAACCCGTGCACAAAAATACACATGCACACAAACATATGCATATGCACACATGAGCACATACATGTACACACACATGGACAATCACATACACATGCACATACACACAAACACAAGAACAACGACACATGTGCTTGCATGCACACAAACACAAAAATATGCACTCTCACAAGCACACACACTTAAACATGCCTACACACACACACACCCCTCCCCTTCTCATGCACCCCTAGACACGCATTTTCATAGAGAGGCAAATGCACACACACACACACAAACCCATGCACTCGTACATACACACCCACGTGCACACACACATGCCCAATCACACATAGATCTGCACTCACCCAGACACACATACACACACAAATACAAACACTCATGCAAAGACGTACACACACACACATGCATACACACACACATCAACACTTAGGCATATGCATAATCACACACAACCACACACACGCATGTGCATAATAAACACAAATATGCATACACACACGCACATATTTCTGCATAAACACTCATATGTACAGATATGAACACACATGCACATGCACACAAGCACACATATGCATACATGCATGCAAGCACATGCACACACATATACACTCATGTGCACACACTCAAGCACATGCACACACATATCACACAACCTTGCACAAATACATGCACACACACATATATGTACATGAACATTTACATGCATAAGAACCCACACATACTCTAACACACGCACATGTACATGCACACACACATATGCACTCAGATACATGCACACTAACATGAAACACATGCGCACTCACACACACTAATAGGTACTTATATGCACAAACATGGGTGCACAAGAACACATATGCACACACACACACACACACATGGGCACACACTTATGCATATGCACACACAAAAACTCACACAAACACATTGGCACACTTGTATGATCATAATCACATAAGCACAAATGTGTATATGTTCATTCATGCTAACACACGAACATGCCATGCACACCCAAACATGTACACAAATGTGTGCACACAAACACACACAGGCGCATATGCCCAAACACATGCTTGAATACGCACATGCATGCACAACCACACCCACAAACATGTTATACATGCAAACACTCGCACAGCATGCACAACACCCATAGTAGAAAAACATGCATACACCTACACACGCACACATACACACACAAATGTGCTTACACATATACAAACATAAGCACGTGCATACACATGCACAAGCAAACACACATGCATGTACACACATATACACACACACATGTATGCTTGTACACATGTACAACATGCACACATGGACAAAAACACACATACACACACAAGAACACATGCACACACACATAAACACACGTGCACGTGCACAAACACACAAGCACATGCACAAACACACATACTTACACAAACATAAAGATACCTATGTGTGCATACACACACACTGCCATGCAAACACAGATGCACCTAAATAAGCACAAAAAAACACACATGCATACAAAAGCACATGCACAGGCATAGGCACATGCACACACACACAATGGCTCATGAACATGCACACATATGAAGACACAAGCACACGTAGGCACACATACGCTTGCACATGCATGCATGCACACAAATGCACAGTTATACACACACACACGTACACATGTAGAAACACACACAAATACAAATGCACAATTATAAACTCACACACACACACAGGCAAGGATACCCACATACCCAAGAATGCACATGCACACATATGCACATCGATACACATACAAGCATGCTACACATGCATGTGCAAGCATGAATGCATAAATACACAAACACACATATGTTCATGCCTACACACAAAAAAACGTGTGCGTACACACACATATACATACACACACACATATGTAGATACATGCATAAGCATACACACATTTACATCGATGCACATGTACATGCAGACATGCATACATATACACTCTCTCATATAAGTGCACACTCACATGCATATATACATACATAGAGAAACCTAAATAGACACATATTTGCTCATGCACATGCACACACACATGCACATACACTTGCATAAACACACATTCACACACATGCACATCAATAGGCACACACCCACACTCACACTCACACACATGCACACACACACACACATGGACACACAAATGCACATGCATGCACATTACTACACATGCACACATGTGTAAGCATATGAACGCTTATGCAAACATGCACAAACACACACACACACACACTCATGCACGCACATGCACACAAAAGCACACACAAACACAAATGCATACAAAGACATTCACACATTGCACATGCACACATGCAAACATGCTTAGGCACACAACACACACACATACATATGCACATGCTCATACAAACACAACTATACACACTATGCCGATAAACACATACACTTATACACTCACATAGGCACAGTCACAGGCACACACACAACATGTACACACACACAAACATGAACACACACACATACACATAAACACACATACACTTACACACATACACACACATGAATGCATAAATAAAAGCACACACACATGCAAACATAGATAGATAATCACATACATGTATGGACATTGTCATACACATATGCACACACATGCACACAAGTACACAAACACACAAGCACATAAGCGCACAAACACAAACATGCACATATACACACGTGCATGGGCATGCACTAACACAAGCAGAAATTCAAGAACATGCACACACACATGCATGCATGCACATGTACACACATATTTCTGCACACACTCACACATGAACATAGGGATGCATGCACACAAACATGTGCACAGGTGTGTGCAAACTCACATATGCACAAATACACGAACATGTAGACACACACATACACATGTACATAGACACACACAAAAGTATACAAGTACACACACACATGCAAGTACACACAAGCACATGCACACTTGCTCACACTTACACGTGCACAAACACAGACATAACACATACACAAAGAACCCACACACATGTGTGTGTGTGTGTGCATAGACATAGATGTAGATGCATACACACACAGACATGCAAAAGTACACACATACAAACATGCATAAACACACACATATATAAGCAGATGCACACACATAAATACATATGCAAGCACAGCACACACTCACATGCATAAGAATGAGTGTATCCATACACATATGTGCACATATAAATGCACCTAACCACATATGTATAATCACTCATATACACCCCCCACACTTGAAAAAATATGCACATGCACACTCATAAACCTGCACAAACATACACACATGCACAATCATGTACACATGCATAAGCATGCATACATGCACAAGCATACACACATGCACATGCACATAGACACAAATGTTTAAGCACAGATGCACACAATAATATAAGCATATACACAAACAAGCAAAAACATACTTACACACAGACACACAAGAATATAAAGATAAGCACAAGCACACACACAAACTTAAACATAAGCACACATGCACACAAGCCAACACACATGCATGCACACATCTGCACGAGCACACAACACACAAATATGCACAAACACAAACACACATGAAAATGAGCACCCATTTGCATGCTCCCACATGTACATAGTTGCATGGACACACACAACGACACACAATCACATGCACATGAACACACAAATGCACACATGTACATTCA
Organism: Vanilla planifolia; assembly: GCA_023846275.1. Classification (NCBI taxonomy): domain Eukaryota; kingdom Viridiplantae; phylum Streptophyta; class Magnoliopsida; order Asparagales; family Orchidaceae; genus Vanilla; species Vanilla planifolia. The sequence goes on along the minus strand of JAIUJO010000060.1, from coordinate 772,188 downwards.
CAAACACACATGTGCACATGCACATAGACATATATACATGCACAGACATGCGTGCATGCACACTCATGCACTCGCACAAAAACACATGCACACTAGAACACACACATGCACACACTCCCATAATAAAACATGTACACATGCATACATACACACACACCCAAAAGCACACAAAGTCACCCATGTACACATGCACATGCATGCATGCACATACACACACATGTGGGAGCACATAGACACACTAACACACATGCACATGTGCACACATATCCACACAGATATGTGTGCACACACATGCACACAAACATGCATGTGTGATAGCACACAAGCACATACATGTGCATGCACAAACTCACCTACATATGGATGCGCTCACACAAGTACACACATGCACACATAGACACACACAAGCATACAAGGACACCACACATGCATGCATACACACAAATGTGCATGTACATGTAGAAACATATGTACAATCATACATATTCACACACACATGTTCTCATGTACACATTCACACACATACCCATATGTAGTCATGCACATGCACACACACACATGAATAGCCACAAAAGCCCACAATAACGAACGCACACAAACATACACACCTGCATGTGTGTGCACGTGCACATGCACGTACTCAAGTATGCATGTGCACACTTATATGTAAAAACACATGCATTCAAACACATAGCCCCACATGCTCTTACACATGTACACACACATACATGCAAACCTACACATTCAAGCACACATCCACATGCACATACACACAGACTCACATGTACACACACATATGTGCACAACAACACACACACATGTACACGCAAGCACAAATATACTGCCACGAATACACACAAACACAAAAAGGAACATAGACATGCACCAACACACACATGCAAAGACAAATAGAAGCACATAAGAAGGCACATGCATATGCACAGATGTGCATGCATGAAACCCATGTGTGTGTACACAAACAAAAATGCAGAACACACACAAATAAGTACACACATGCACATATAGACACACACACACATATACATATGCATATGCATACATACACACATCTACAGACACACACATAGACACATAGTCACATAGGCACACATGCACATGAAAGCATACACCCATGCACACACACACAAGGACACACAAAGGCATAAACAAATATGCACATACACCTACACACACATAAACACACTCACACATTGGCACACACATGCATAAACAGACATAAACATGGACCATCACACACACACACACACACATATAAAGCACATGCACATGTAAATGACACAAATATATATGCACTGATACACATGCATACACATGCATGTATACAAACACACACTTGCACACACACATGCTTACACTCATGTAAGCACACATGCACACAAATACACATATGCACACACAGAAGACAAACATAGTCGTGCAAGCACACTAACCAAAGCATGCATAAAAATGCAAGAAAATGTGTGCACATATACACACACATAGATACACACTTGTACACACTCACACACACAAGCTCACCCATACACACATGCATGCAAATAGACACACAAGCACTTGCACTCACACACATATGAACACACACCCACACAAATGCATAAAGGCACTCACACACTTTCATAGACCTGCATGCATTCACAAATAGGCATATAAACACACATAAATAGACACACACATGTACACATGCACACAAACATAAACACATATGCACTAACACACCCACACATGTATGCATGCATGCTCACAAAACATGTGCACATGTCTGCAGCCATACACACAAATGCACAGACAAGAAGACTTACACACACAGGTGCATAATAGAAGTTCATACATACACACAAACACACACACACATATGCACACACACACCCACCTACACACATGAACACACATGCTTATGTGCACACGCCACATGCACACATATGCATGCATACATAGACACAAGCACACACACACACACATATTTGAACACATACACACACCAATGCACTCACACACACATGTGCATGGCTGCACTCACACACACATGCATGTAGACACATACAAAAACACCAACCCTAACACCCCCCCATACACACACATGGTTTATGCATGCCCATACACACATAAATGCAAAGACACATATGCACACACACTTACATTCACTAACACACACACACACACGCAAGTGATACACACGTGACACACATGTGACACACACATGGACACAAACACACATATACTCCCACAATTACATACATGCATATACACAGCCACACATACACATGTGTACACATATAGACATGCACCTTACATGCAAATGCACATATGCACACACACACACACACATAAGAACATGCATGCATATGTACATTAAAACACGCACAAGCACACAAACAAACACTCATAAGCATACACACAAATCCACATGCACACATATGTAGTGCATGCACTCACACATAAATACAACCACACCCACACATATGCACACACATATACACACACATATGCATAACACAAACACATGCACAATCACACACTTGCACACACACATGTAGAAACATGCACACATACAGACATGAATATGCACACACACACAAACACATGCATGCACACCAAACACAAACATACACATGCACACAAACGTTCATGTGGACAAACACACAAACACACATGAACACAAGTGCATAAACTCTACCTTTATACCCACAAACATAAACCCGTTCTCTTATACACTCTTATGCACACAATCATATTGACACGTGAATCTATACATGGATACACATGCATAAGCATAGGCACACATGCACACAAAACTAAGGGTACACACATGTACACATATGCATGTGCATGGACACACATGCACACATATACATGAATTGGCACTCATACATGCACACATACACACACATTTGCTTACACACACACACACAAAAGCACACATGCACCTAAATACATACATACACAAATGCAAACATGCATGTACACATGCATTAGAATGCACACATGCAAAATTACAAGCACATATACACACATTCTCACAGATAGTTGCACCCAAACACGCACACACACATACAAAAATATACCCATATTCACACAAACAGACACACACACAAACATAAAAATACACACATGCATGTACATATACACATACACACAAGTGTACATGCAAACACACATATGGACATAAAACATGCACAAATGCATGGAATCACCCACATATACACATGCAAATGGACACAAGTACACACACACATGGACATGGGCGAATCAGTACACAAATACATGCACACACACAAACACGTATGTACCATACACATGCACAAATGCACACACAAACACACACTCAGACATGCAAACACACATACATCACATGCACCTACATAGATACACATATATGCACACACATATGCTCACACATATGCATACACACACACATGCATGCACACACACATGCTCATGATCATGCATGCACACATAGACACACACACACACACACACTTGCATATGTACTCTCACAATCATACATGTACATGTATGTGTGTGCATGTTCATGTGTGGCTTACATGTGCATATGTTTATGTGTGAGTGAATATATGTGTATGTGTGTATTTTTATGTGTGTGTACTTGTGCACGTATGGGTGCACAAGTGAATGTATGTGTGTCTATGTGTGAGATTGTATGTTTGTGTGCATATATATATGTGTGGGTTCATGTATGTGTAGGTGTGCATACATAAATAAGTGTGTGTGTGTGTGTGTGCATGCATGTATGTGTATGCATTGGTGTCTTTTTTGTGTGGGTGTGTGTTATGTTTATGTACTTTTGTGTACATCTATGTGTGTGTATGTGTATGTTTGTAAGTGTGTGTTTATCCATATGCTTTTGTTAAGATGTTTGTGTTTGCATGTGTGTGTTCTTTTGTATGAGCACTTGCATACATCTAGGTTTGTGTGTATGCATTTGCATATGTGAGTGTTTGTGTGGGTGCATGTGTGTGTGTGTTTGTGTGCATTACTAGGCATAGGTATGTGTGTGTGTGTGTGTGCTTGTGTATGTGAGTAAGTGTATGTGTGTGCCTACATGCACATAAGTGTTTGTGGGTGCAAGTGTTTGTTTGTTAATTTTTATGTGTGTTTACATGTTCATATGTGTGTGCATATGTGCATGTGCAAGTGTGTCTGTAGGTGTGTAAGTAAATATACATGTGCATGTGTGCACATGTTTTTACATATCTATATACCTATGTGCTTGTACTAGTGTGCATGCATGCTCATGTGCATGTTTGTTTGTGCATGTGTGCGGGCAGATGTGTGTGCTTATGCATGTGTTAATGCATGCACTTGTGTGCATGTGCATGTGCATATTCTTTTACTTATGTGTGTGTATACATGTGTGTGTGTGCCTGTGCACTTATACATGCATTTTTGAGTGTGTGTGTGTGTGCATGCACATGTGAGTGTATGTTTGTGTGTCAATGTATGTGTGTGTGTGCATGTGCATGTGTGCTTGTGTGAGTACACCATGTGTGTGTATGTGTTTTCTTGTGTTTGTGTCTTTATGCATGTGTGTGTGTTTTTTCATGCACATATGTGAATCTGTGTTTATGTGTGTGGATGTGTGTGTGAGCATGTTTTTGTATGAATGTATACATCCTTACTGCATGTGTGTGTATGTGTGTATGTTTATATGTGTGTGTGTGGGTGCTTGTGTACATGTGTGTGTGTATATGTGTGTGTCTGCATGTGCATGTGCCTGTTTGTGTGCATGTGCATTTGAGTCTATGCATGTATTCGTGTGTTTGTGCATGTGCATGTGTGTGTACTTACTATGTGTGTGTTTGTTTGCATGTGTGCATGTATGGATGTGTGTGTAGATGCTTGTGTGTGTGAGCATGTGTGTGTGAGCATGTTTGTGTGTGCATGCATGCATGCATGCTTGCTTGCATATGTGTTTGTGTGTGTGTGCATATTTTTATATAAATGTTCGTGTGTGTAAGTACAAGTGTTTGTGCGCATATGTGTGTGTGAATGTCTATTTTTGTGCCTAGATTTTTGCATGTGTCCACATATAAGTGTGTGTGCACATGCATGTGAAAATGTGCATGTGTGTGCATGTGTGGACATACATGTACACATCTGTGTATGTGTGCGTGCATGTGTCTATGCATTTGTAAGGGTATGTTTGTATGTGAATGTGTGAATGTGTGCATGTGTGTTTGTGCACATGTGAGCATGCCTTTGTGTGTGTGTGCATACATATTTACATGTTTGTGTGTTTGCATGTGTGAATGCATGTATTTGTATATATGTTTGTGTGTGTGTGTGCGTGCACGTGCATGTGTGTGGGGTTTTGTGTATGCATCAGTGCATCTGTGCATATCTACATGTGCATGTGTGTGTGTGGCTGTACTTGTGCATATGTGTGGGTGTATGTGCATATGTGTGTGCGTGCATGCTTGTACATGTGTATGTATGCACTCGTGCATGTGCATGTGTGTTTTTGTACATGTTGGAGTGCGCTTATACATATTCTAGTGTTCATATGCATATATGAGCGTGTGTTCATATGCGTGCACATGCTTGTGTGCATGTGTGTGTGCATTTGTGTGTGAGTGTGTACACTCTTGTGCATGTGTGTAAGTGCATTTGGGTGCATGTGCATGTGTGTGTGTGAGTGTGTATGAATTAGTGTGTGTGTGTTTTTATGTGTGTCTATGGGTGTGTACATGTATGTGTGTTTGTGTATGTGTGTGTGTGCGTGTATGTGTGCTTATGTGTGTGTGGGTGCATGCCTGTGTGCATGCATTCATATGTGTGTGTGTGCATGAGTGTGTGTCTATGTGTACATGTGCATACTTGCATCTGAGTGTGCATGTGTGTATAGGTGTGTTTGAGCCTATATTCATGTGAGTGTGTGTATGCTTGTGCATGTGTTCTTGTGTGCGCTTGTGTGTGTGAGTTTGTGCGTGTGTGTGTGTGTGCATGAGAGTGTATATATGTATGTGTAGGAGTATGTTTGGGGGTGTAGATGTGTGCATGTGTTTGCATCTATATACCACTTTATGTGTGTATTTATGTCCATGTGTGTGCTTTTGTGTTTAGGTTTGTGCATGTGTGTGTGTATATGTATATATGGGAGTGTATGTGAAGGTTTATGCATGTGTGTGTGTGCATGTGTTCATCCCCATGTGTGTGTCTATGTGTTTGTATATGGCTATGCATGTGCACTCCTACACATGTGTGTTTGGTGTGTGTGTGTGTGTTCATTTATGTGGGTGTGTATGGGTTTTTTTGTCTCTGTGTGTGCATTTTTGTGTGAGTGCACCCATGCACATGTGTGTGTGTATGTATATATCTTCATGTGTATGGGTGTTTGTGCTTACATGCTGAGTGCATATGTGGGTGTTTGATATGTGAGCATGTGGGCACATCTTTATATGCATGTTTATGTCAATGTGTGTGTGTGTGTGTGTGCATGTGTGTGATTGTGCATATTTGCATATAAGTACATGTGTGTGTATCTATGTGCATGTGTTTGCATGTGTGTGTGTGCCTATGTGTGCATATGTCTATACACATGTGTGTGCTTGTGTTATTTTGCTTGTGTTTGTGCATGCGTGTGTGTGTGTATATTTATGCATGCATGTGAGTTAATTTGTGTGTGTGTTTGTGAACGTGTGTGTGTATTTATCTATGTGTGCATGAGTGTGTGTGCATATGAGTGTGTGTGTCAGCATGTGCATGAGTGGGCTTGTATGCATTCGTTAATGCATGTTTGTTTACTTGTGCATGCATGTGTGCATATCATTTTTTGAATTTGCATAAGTGTGTGTTTTTGTATGCACACATGTGTGAATGTATGAACATGTGAATGTATGAATGTATGAATGTGTGAATGTGTGTATATGTGAATGTGTGTGTATGCGCATATGTGTATGTGCTTGTGTGTTTGTCTATTTGTGTTTGTGTGCATGTGTGCACATGTGTGTGCATGTGTGCATATGTGCATGGGTATGTGGGTGTGTGAGTGCATGTGAGTGTTTGTGTGCCTTCCTTTGTGTGGGTGTGTCTAGGTGTGTGTGTGTGCATGTGTGTGTGCTTGGAAGTGTGGGTGTGTGCATATGTGCATGTGTCCTTGGGTTTGCTTTTGTGAGTGTGTGTTTGTGTGTGTTTGCATGGGTGTGTCCACATGTCAATGCTCATGTGTGTGCATGTTTGTGTGCAAGTGTGTGTGTAATGGCATGTGCATGTGTGTGTTTCTATATGCATACATGTGTGAGTTTCTATGGGCATCTTTATGTATGTACAGACTTGTGCGTGCATGTGTGCTTGAGCACGTTTATTTTTGTGTGTGTGTGTTCATGGGTGCGTGTCGATGGATGTGTGTATGTGTTTGAGTGTAAGTATGTCTACATGTTTGTGTTTGTGTGTGTGTGTGCTTTTACATGGGTGGGTTGGTGCACGTATGCATGTGTATATGTGTGTGTGTGTGTATGCTTGTGTACAGGTGCGTGTGGCAACGTGTGTGTGTGTGTGATTGTGTGTATGCGTGAGCAAGAGTTTGTGTTGGTGTGTGTGCATGTGTATTCATGCAAGCATGGGTGTATTTGTGTGTGCATACATATGTGCATGTCTGTGTGTATGTATGTGTGTGCATGTGTGAGTACATATGCATGTGTATATCTATGTGTGTGTGCTTCAATGTTTGTTAGAGCATGTGTGTGTGTGCATATGCTTGAGGGTGTGTGCATGTCTACATGTGCATATGCTTGTGTGTGCATACCTGTGTGTGAGTATGAGTGTGTGTCTATGTGCATGTGCATATGTGTGCATATGTGCTTGTGTACACGTGTGCTTTTGTGTGTGTACATGCATGTCAAAAATTGAAGGATTAAGTTGCTGATTTTAAAGCTAAGCACTATGCTTTTATGAAGTGTCTAGCCTTAAAGAATTATATTTAGATAATGGTTAGCATGTAAAACCTTTACTTTTGTGAGAATTATAATGATTTTTACATATTTGAGTTAGTCTTTTTAGTGGTGCATTAGGTTACATTTGGTTTTTTAAATTATGTCTTTTTTAGTTCTAAAATCTTATATTTAAAACAAATTTGACCTATGCACCAAACCACTTTTCTACCTAAAGTCTTTGGCTAAGTGGCTCATAGTGCTTGGCCTTAGGTCTTACGAAGCTACAGGTTAGGGCCTATACTAAAATTGACTTGGGTTATGCTCGAGTATAAATCAAGGTACGAATCCTACGATAGCTTGAGTTAATCAGGTCAGTGCATGACTTCTAAACCCAGCTTAGGCGTACAAGTCGAGTTAGACTCATTAATGATAAGTAATTGGTTCAGGGCAGATCGAACCAATTTTAATATTGTGTGTAGGTGCCTTAGGTAATCACATCCCAAGAGCATCATGGGGAGTAGCCAACCTTAATAGGTTGCATATTTTATGTAGAGAAAGTAATATAAGGATAAATCACATGCATATCTTTGAAATATAGGACTAAGTAAATGACAGTCTTTTTTGTTTTTAACATGCGCACATTTGAGCTGACCGATCATGTTTGTAAATCAAAAGGTCACATTTTCTTCTGCATTTTTGGGCATTTTTTGTCATCTAACTATTCATGCAAAATGCTTAATTAAATAGTTAAGAGCACCTTTATCTTTTGAATAGTATCCTGATCACTACAACCATCCATCCAACTTTTGGAATTGATGATCTAGATAATATCTTGTTGCAATTAGATCTAGATCCTTCAATGGTTATTCTGATTAGACAGTTCAGAATCAGGGACTATTACATTTCATCTTCTGCTTTCATCTTTTGTAATGCCTAACTTTAAATAAAGCTTATTCAAGTCATTAGAAGAGTCATTTTGGGATGTTTTTATTTTCACTAGAAATAGAAATCATTTATCAACATATAAATCAACTAGAAAATTTCGTAAGTGCTCAAGAGATGTTCAAAACTGATAACATCAAATTTTAGCAAGCTTGTGGATTTTGTATGTAGAAATTTTTGTAAAGCTTTTAATTTTTTCATGTAGCTAATTTTATATATCTCATTAGAGCATCATTTTATAATTTTTTTACTCTTATTATCTTAGCAAAAAAGAGTGGTTGTTGAAGCCAACTATTGATTGGGAGTAGATGCTAGCATGAATTTTAGTAAAACCACCTAAAAGATCTTAGTGTATTTTTTTTGTTATTGAGCAATTCCATTTTATTGATAATCTTCTTAAAAACAAATTTATATTTTTAAGCATAAATTTTTTCTTTAAATAAAAAGTTTTTAGAAATTAAAAACTTTGTTAAACAAATAATTCATCCCTCCCCTCTTGTATGTTTTCCTCACACAATTCACATTAAATGGTATTAGAGAGATGATTCTATTGAAAGAAAGAAATTTCTAAGGAATGATCCTTATGTCTCTTCTCTGTGTTGAGGACAATATGATTTTAACTAAAGGATCTTTGTCACATCAACCACCTTTATTCAAAGGTGAGTTTTATTATTATTAGAAAACTCATATGGATTTATTTTTAGAATCCACTTTTTTAAAAATTTAGAATATTATTAAAAATATATTTGAACTTTCAACTAAGACTATTGGTAGAGAGAAAGTAAGAAAACCATTAGGCTAACTCACTCTTAAGAAGAAACATAGAGGTCAACTGAATTCTTAGACTATGAAGATTTTGCAATATGGTTTGGGTGCTTTCGAATATAATTAAATCATGAACTTGAAAATGGCAAATGAGATTTGGTTTAACCTTGAAGTTACATAGGAGGGTGCTTCTCACGTTAAGGAGACTAAAATCAATATGCTTGTTCAAGAGTATAAATTATTTTGCATAAAAATCGATGAAAGTATTAAGGTTATGTTACAAGGTTTACAAGTATTATTAATAGTTTACATAAATGTTGCATGTTCTCTATTAGTGAATAGGTGAGGAAGATTCCTCGAGTTTCTTTCTCAATAATATGATCCATCAGCGACAATGCTTAAAACAGCGTAAAATATTTTGGCAATGTCTTAGATGAGTTATTGGGTGAACTATTGACAAATGCTTGAGCTTGCTAGAAGGGATGAAGAACTTGTGGCTAAAAAAAGAAAGAAAAAAAAAGAAGAACGAAGTACTAGCCTTTATTGTTGATTCTTTTATAGACTCAAATTTCTCCATCTCAAGTGAGGTAGTTCTTAGATCAAAAGCTTATCTAGTTTATATAACAATAAAGATGTTGGTAAATGATTTGGAAATAATATGCAACAAAAGAGAAAGATGATTTCTCATAAAAACATAATTTGTTATGAATGTAAATTACTTGGGCATACAAGGCCCAATTACCCCTACTAGAAGGATAAAGTTGAGAAGTTTTAAAAATAGAAGAAGAAGATGGAGAAGAAGAAGAAATCTATAAAGATATCATGGGATAATTCATTAGCTCTTCTTTATAAAGAATAGTATATTAATGCTTGCATAAATTACAAAAAGTTAGCTTTCAAATATCTTAAATTGAAAGAAGAACATGAAAATTTTTTAAACTCGTGTGAACATTTAAATGAGTTAAATGCCAATTACTTGTATGAGATTAAGATTAAGAAAGATGGAAAAGCCTCTATTATTATCAAAAATACATTCTTTGTTAGATAATTAAATGATTTAAAAATTTTACACACTCATTGTAGGACTTTTTTCATAAGATTAATTATACTAGACTTATTAAATTTTTTTTTCTCAAAATATAGTTTCAAATTGTTACGTAAGAGTTAGAAAAATATCTTTTTATTACAAATTTAGAAACCATTTTTATTGTTAATCTTCTATATTTTTATATATTAAAAACATAGTTAAATTAAGAATCATGTTAAGACATGTGAATCCAAAAAAGCTGGGTCCTAAAAACAAATGTCTAATTTATTTTGCAAGCATCCCTTCCTTTAAGGATTGAGAATGGTATATGGTACATAGATAGTGGATGCTCAAGAAACACAACTAGAGATCCATTTTTAGTAATCCACTTGAAGTCTTATAATGGTGATGAAGTAGCTCTTGGTGATAACTCCAAGAATAAAGTGATTGGATTTTTTGAACTATAGGTAACTAACATACTTCTACAAGAAAGATCCTCTTTGCATAAGATCTAAGATATAATCTTCTTAGCATTAGTTAATTATTTGAAAATGAATGCATTATTAGTAAAGAAAATGTTTTACTTTTCATTGAATGTAGAAAAGATAATATATAGGTTTTATTTTTGCTCATGGTTCAGTTAGCGGACAAGAATACCTTATATCACATGATAATAGTTTTACTTTATGGAATAAAAGGTTTTTTCACTTAGTAAAGTATTCTTTTAAAAAGCTAGATTAATAGCCAAAGTTAATTATTAAGTTGAAGGAGTAGATGTGAACGAGACATTTTCTCTTGTAGCTAGACATGAGGCAAGTAAGGTTTTACTTATGCGTTAAAGGATTTAGATTATTTTTAAATATATATATATATATATATATATATATATATATATATATATATATATATATATATATATATATATATATATATATATATATATATATATAAAGAACTGTACATTTAATAATCCCTAAGATTTGAAATGCATGATAAGATAAATCATATATACAAACTTAAGAAGGAACTTTATGGTTTGAAGCAAGCTCCAAGAGCTTGGTATGAAAGATTAGGTATTTTAAATGTCAAATAATTTTCATGGAGACAAGGTAGATGATGTTTTATTTATTCAAAGTTTAGATAAACATTAATTAATATATTTAGTTTATATGAATAACATAATCTTTATAGCTTCTAATAAAGAGATGTGTATGAGGTTTGCTAATTTTATGAAAAATGAATTTAAAATGAGTATGATAAGAGAGTTAACCTTTTTTAAGGACATCATGTCAAGCAAATAAGTGAAAAAGGTTTATTTATTAAACCATATATTTGATGGAGTTTCTAAAGAAGTTTAGTTATGAGAACATGAAGCAAATGAAGACTACGTTTAGTATAAACTGTATTATAGATAAAGATGAAGATGAAAAGCCTATAGACACAAAATCATTTAAATGAATGATTAGATCACTATGGTATCATACTACAAGCAGAACTAATATTATATTTAAAGAAGTTTTGCATGTGAAATGTTAGGTTAGTCCTAAGGAATCACACCTACAAATAATCAGGCATATATTTAAATTTCTTGTAGACACTATGACTAAAGACTTATGGTACCCCTGATGTGAGTCTAAATTTGAGAGCCTACATAGATTCTTATTATATTTGTAGTAAGACCAATATAAAGATTAACTCTAGTATATATAATTGATTAATTATTCACTAATTTCTAAGGCTAGTAGAAAAAAAATTTTGTTCTACTACAAATAACAAAGGTCAAGTACATTATTATAGGTAGTTGTGTTGGTCAAGTTCTATAGATTAAACAACTTTTTGATTATGGCTTAGAATTTGAATAACTTCTAATCTTTTATGATTATTCAAGTGTAATTTATTTATCTAAAGATCCTACCCAGCACTCAAGAATAAATTACATAAAGTCAAGATATCATGTTTTAGAGAACTTGTGTAGAAGAAAGGGATTTAACTATCATTTATTCCATTTTTTACCTAATTAGATGAAATTGTTTCTAAGCCATTATCTACCTAATTCTTTTATAGACTTAGATTAATCTTAGATGTAATTAACCCCTTTCAATGATTACAAAAAGGAGAAAACCTAGTACTAGTATTCAATGGGAGTCTAAGCTAAACTTTAGGGAGAGTATAGGATATCAAATAAAGTGAGATAAAATATTAAATATTATATAACTTGGTTTATTCACTAATATTATATTGTCTTTATTATTAAATGTTCAATTCTAATATTAATTTTATAAACTTTAAGGGAGAGATTGTTGTGTCCTTCGATGTAATGATCACAATACCAAGCTAAGTTTTGCTAATGCCATGTTGAGCTTAATCTTGTTTTAGTTAAATCTCAAGATAAATTATAGTAGTTAAATCTTAAGGTGTATTTCATAAGTGCTCGAGAAAAATCCAAAATTGAGAGTATCAAATTGTTGCATGCTTGTTGGAGCTATGGGATCTTTAAATTAATATTTTTTCTACTATCTTCTGCAATCTTTATGCATTATCTTTGTAGCATTTATATCATTAATTAGTTTGCACCACTCTTGTTTGAGAGATTTAAATGGAGTAGGAATTTCATATGTAAACATTTTTGTAAAGTTTTAAGTTTTTTGTCTTGCCAATTTTTCAATCAAGATTGTTTGGTTATATTAAGTTCACTTTGTGATTCTATAAGAGAAGTAGATTACTGAAATCTTTCCTATAAAAAATAAAAAAATATAGAACAAAAAAATGACTATTGGAAATGACTTTAACAACTTTGGAACCAAAAGAAAAGCAATTAAGGAATAGAAATAATATCATCTTAGAATCAACGTATCTAACCTCACTTGATGTGTTAAAGGACTGTTTTTGTAATTATAACAATGGAATATGAATTTAGTGTTTGTAGCGTGAACCTTTTTAATATAAGAATCTAGCAAAAGAAATATACAGCCTCAGAAGAAATAGTTAAGATTTTATATTTAAGAAATAATGGGAAAAAATGCGGTTTTGTTCTTTGCAGAGGGAAATCTAACTTTTACCTTGATCAACAATTAGAAAGGCCTAATCAAGTCTAACAACTTATCAACAATTATAATCTTCTATTAAACCTCAATGAAGTGGAAGTTTCCCTTTTTCTCCAATGCTCAGTTCAAAATATAACTTTAACCAGTACAAACAAAAGATATTTCAACCCATTAAAATGTTGAACAGAAATATGTTGAATAATGGTGGCGCTCAAAATTGAAGTGTACCAAAAATTATAACAGATTCATCCAAAAATAAAATAAAATAAAATAACGAACCTTCTTATTGACAAGGAGGATAATGGCTTGTGCTAGATTGGAACAAAGGGAAGCTGGGAGGGTCCGAACTTAGGATTGATGGAGATGAGAGACTAATGAGGAAATTCAGCGAGGCATAGTGAATAGTATCTGGTCATGTGAACCAGGAACATCGTGAGGTCACCGAGATCCTTCGAGACCGCCAGGTCCAACGACGAATTGGGTGCGCATTGCTAAAGGAAGAGATGTAAGTTAGATTCGAAGTGGCCGTAGATAAGGAGAAGCTCTGCCTAGAATCCTTCGGGCTCTAGCTTCACCCTTTTTTTAAGTAGAGGAAGGCTCAGCCTATTGGCTGCCGTTCCAGATGCAGGGAAGGAATCCGTTAAGAGGACCAGTTCTACAAACCAATTAACAAAACCCTAGTCGAAGGGAAGCTCAAAAGAAGCAAGCTAAGGAGCTTACGCGGTTTCAGTATGGAAAATTTTTAAATACAAAAGATAATTACTATATATTAATAATTTATTAAACGAAAGAAGGGAGTATTGTTTTGAATTTGATTGGCAACCCTAGGATTGCTCTACGCGTTAGTACGGGATTAAAGTTTTTAATATATTTTAATAAAATAAATTTAATAATATATTTAATTAAAAAGATTGGGGTATTATTACTAAATTTTGATAACAATAATATTTTTATTATATTATTATTAAATAATAATCTATCAATAAACACATCTTTATTAAAATTTATTACAATTTTAAAATGCGTAAATGTGCATCATAATTTTTTGTCATCAGTCTACAATATAGTTGTATGATAAATAATAGAGATCTAAAGTTTGGGAATCTTATGATAAAAGTCAAACTCTTGATATTCTTTTACTTAATGTTAGATTCTTAAGATCCAACAGCTTGAGGTTGGACAATTAAGAGTAAGTTGTCATCACTAGCAATGTGATCCCTAAAGGAGATAATGCACATGATTCATCCATCTCGTACCCATGTCATGTGCATTAATCATAAACCACCATTGCGCTCAAGACAGTGCCTCTGGCAATGTTGGCACCTAAGGAGGTAAGAGTAAAGTTTAACTATCTTTTTGACAATGTCTTATGTCGCCACATGCAACACAACCTCCAAGGAAATAAAAGAAGAAAGATAATATTTGGTCATTCTTTGTAGATGCACAAACTCAAATAGAAAGTGACACTTAGGGTATAATTGAAGGCAATAAATTTGCCTACTTGAAGAACAAACACTTTTCTAAAGAGAAATAGAATTTTTGTTTATTCTCTTGGTTTTTCTTGTCCTCCTTTGTGATCCTCGACCTAGGAGACCCCAAGTTATTACTAAAAGGTTTTTTATAATTGCACTCAATAAGATTTTTAACTAAGTTTTTGTTGTTTCTCTTGTTCATATCTAACTTGTTGATCAAGAATATTATACCCAATCTCCATTGTGTCATGGAATATAACTTTCACATATAGTTTATATTATTTCATCAAATGTTTCATTGATTTTTTTTATATTATAATGTAACTCTAAATCTCCTATCATATGACATTTACATCACATTGATTTGGTTATATTACATTTCTTCAATATATCACATTTTTCCTTTAATATATATATTTTGTTTACGTTAAAATTATAATTTATTATGATTTACCTTTATTTACTTTGGTAATGTAAAGTTTTTCTAAACTAGGTTTGATCCAGAAACAACACACATCTTTGGATTCGTCTTCATGAGCTATATCAAGTGAATTATTCGTTTTGATATTTTTAAATATTTTTTAAAGAATTTTGGTAAACTTTACCAAATGTTTTCATTCATATATGATTCGACTATTGAGTATGTTACACTTAACATCCTAACTATTTTGGAGACTAACTTTGTCATACAATTTACATCATTGTTTCAAGTTTTCACTTAGATTTTCATGTATTATAACAATACTCTAAATAACCCTCGTAGGGCCTTCACATCGATTTGGTTTTATTAATATATATATATATATATTATATATTAAAAATTTTATTTAATTTTGAAATGTAAAAAAAGTTTTTACTTGATATTTTGGTATTCCTAATAAAAATATTATAATTCTTACCTAATTTGATAATCATGAAAGTTACACTCATTCTCTTGAGTTTATTGGAATGCAACATTCTAGTAAACTTTATCTCTCGTGCTACATTCATATGTTCTTGATTTTCTTATATTATATTGCTTTAATTTGTATCATTATAAGTTTAATAATTATTTACTAAATAATAAAATAATAGGTTATGATTATTTATGCTCTTTTTTTTTGATATTTCTTAATAATAAAATATGAGGTCTAATTAAGATGAAACAAAAGTCATTAAACTCGACTTCATGGGAACTATCTAATTAAAAATTCTCTTTTTTATTATGTTTAAATATTTTATTTTCAATCATTTTGGCAATCTTTACGGGGTATTATATTTTCTACCTAATTTGAGGATTGACGATGTTACACCAACCACCAAATCAACTTGAAATTAAATGTTCCTATACAATTTACCTCAATTCTTTAAATTGTTTGCTTTGATTTTCTTATATTTCTATGAAGCTCTAAATCTTCTCTATTGTAACCTTACATCACTATAGTCTTGTTGTATTACATTATTTTAGTTTACCTGACTTTAGCTTTTACATATATTTACATAATATTAAAATAACTATTAATTATTATTTTTATTTAATTACTTTGATAATTTCAAAAAATTATAAAGAAGTTTCAATGGAGATGAAACAAATACCATTATTGTCATCTTGTAGAGTTCCATTCAATTAAAATTTCATTTCTTATAATTTTAAAAAAATTGTTTTCAAAAGTGTTTATATGCTTTGCAAGTCATTTCAATCCAAACCTCATGTGATAGTCAATGATACTACATAAGATCTTCTTAGAATCTTGGATCGCCATTTTTCTATAATATTTATTTCTTTTCCACTAATTTTTTATTTGATTTGGTTATATTACTTATTAATTTTACATCTCCTCCAATTTGACCTTTTAATCACTTTTATTAAATGTAATACATTATTTTAAATTAACTCATTTCAATTATAATATATATTTACTTATTATTAAGATGATACTTTATTATTATTTATGCTTATTTGTTTTTATAATTCATATTTTCTATAAAATGTGTTTTGAACGAGTTTAAAAAAGTTAGTTTTATTTGTCTCAATATGCTCTATCTAATTAAGTATTTGTACTAATATTTTTACATATTTTTTATTATATTTTTTCTTAAAATATTTTTACTTATACTTGTTTCCATCATTGAGGATGTTATACTTGATCTCCTTAGTACCTTGGAGGATAACTTTACCATACAAGTTTTTTTAAATAATTTAGCTCATTTCATCAAAGATTTTTCTTTAGTTTGGATATATTATTATGACACTCTAACTCTTCTATGGTGTGACATTTACATAGTTTTTATTTAGATATTATAAATTCTTTTAGTTTATTTTATTTTAGCTTTATTATATATTTTGTCAAATATTAAAATACTAATTTATTTTTATTTACACTTATTTAAATTGATATTTTATAATAAATCCAAACAAGTTCTAATTGAGACATATCAAACATCATCACCTTTCTAGTTTAAAAAGTTTTGTAAATGTAAATATTTTATTATCCTTGGCTTTGCACTCTTATAAGATATTTTGATTCTTACAAGGTTGTTGCAAACATCCTCCATAGTATTTTTGAATGCAACTTTTTCAAAATAATTTATCTCATTTCATTAAAAAATATTTTATTATACTATGGTGAAACGAAAATTCTCTACACATGTAAATTTAATATTACTTAGATTTTGTTATATTATATTTTTTTTAATTTATTCGATTAGTATTTTAGAATACAACTTTTCTCATATATTTTATCTCATTTCTTGAAATATTTTGCTTTTATTTAGTTATATTTTTATGAAACTCAAATTATCCACTCATGTAAACTTATCATCACTTTGATTTGGTCATATTTTATTGTTGCTATTTATAAACTTTTTAATGTTAACACATATTTACTCTTATTTCTCATTACAATTTACAGTAATTACAAGCTAAGTCTAACCAAGATAAAATAAATATTATTGAACTCGTCTACAAGATATCTATTTTATTATATATACATTTTTGAATTTTAAAATATTTTATTTTCTAAGATTTTTGTTCGCTTTTTATGATATTTGGATTTGTATTATATTTGGATTTCTTGAAATGTTTCACTCTTATTTGGTTATATTTGTATGAAACTAAATTTATCCACTCATGTAAACTTAACATCACTTTGATTTGGTAATATTTCATTATTTTTATTTATAAACCTTTTAGCATTAATACATATTCACTCTTATTTGTCTTTACAATTTATTGTAATTCCAAGCTAATTCTAACCAAGATAAAATAAATATTATTGAACTAATCTACACGACATCTATTTTGTTAAATATACATTTTGAATTTTAAAATTTTTTTATTTTTTTATTTTTGCTCTCTTTTAAAGATATTTGGATTTGTATAATGGAACACAAATTTCTTGTAAATTTTATCTCATTTCTACAAATGTTTCACATTGATTTGGCTATATTGTTATGCAACTCGAAATTTCCTATCATGTGGCATATATATCATTTAGATTTGGTTTTGTTACATAACTTTTATTTATATCATCTTTGCTTTAATATATCTTCATTGAATATTTAAATAATAAAAGATTATTATTTGTGATTATTTTTATTGATAATTTGTAGTAATACTAAATAAGGCTTGATTAAGATTAAAAAAACCTTGTTAGTCTCATCTCACTTAGCTCTCTTTAATTAAATACTTTGTTTTTATATTTGTAAATATTTTTCTAAGATTTTTGCATGTTTTAAAATATTTTTTGATTTATACAATACTTGATAATTGAGGATACCATACCTTATCACCTTGGTATCTCAGAATGTAATTTTCCTATACAATTATCTTATTTCATCAAATTATTTGTTTTGATTTAGTTATACTACTATATAACCTTAAGTCACCTCTCCTTGAGGATTACATCACTTTGACTTGGTTAGATTATGTTGATTTGATTTATCTCTTTTCTACTTTAATATGTGTTTTCTTAATATTGAAAAGTTTTATTGTTATTAATTTATTTATTATTTTCTTCTTTTATAACAAAAGTCATTGGAGTCATTTAAACAAGCTTTACCTAATTAAAATATCATTTATGTGTTTTTGAATCATTTATTTTTGATAGTTTGGCATGCTTTATGAAATATTTCGATTCATATCTTATTTGATGATCACAGATGTTAGACTATCTCCTTATGTTTTTTGAATGCAACTTTCTTATACACTTTAATTTTTCTCAATAACTTTTTTGTTTAAATTTTTTTCTTTATTTTGTTATGTTAGTATCAAACTATAATCTTATTTTGTGTGAGGTCTATCTTGCATTGATTCGGTTATATTACATTGTTTTATTTTATCTCATCTTAGCTTTAACATATATTTTTTTAAAATTGAAATAATATTTTGTAAATATATATGCTTATTTTTTTGATAATTCACAATAATCCTATAGAAGCCTAATCAAAATATAACAAATATCATTAGACTTATCTCAAAGAGCTGTTTTCATTTTTAATATTTATTTTTATATTTTCTAATGTTTCATTTTTCTAGCTTTTTGAATTACTTACGAGGCATTTTGATTTATATCTTATTTGATGAACCATGACTTTACACTCGATTTCATTTGATTTGGTTGTTTTATATTTTTTTTAATTTATCATATTTTTTATTTATTAAATGTTGAAATATTAATTTATTTATTTTTTATGGTTATTTAAATTAGTATTTTTGAATTAATTCAAAATAGGCAAAGATTGAGAGAGAACAAACTTGGTTACACTCGTCTCGATAAGTTTTTTCTAATTAAATATTTAATTTTTTGCTGTTCAAAATATTTTTATTTTTAATAGTTTTTAACTGATTTTATTTGATTTTGTTGTATTATATTTTTAATTTATCTTATTTTAGATTTATTACATATTTATTAAATTTTAAAATATCATTAATTTAAAGAATTAAAGATGTAGGGATTTTGTAAAGAATAAATTGCAAAGTATTAAATTTTTTTGAGTAACCTAAATTTCTCTTATTTTGGTTTCATTAAAACACTGATGTGTGTTTGGCACTTACAAGGGTCATATATTTGACACTTACAAGGATAACATACTTGATTGTCAAGACAACCTTATCTAGTTTGGATAAAGCATTATTACAATCTCTTCCATAATCTTTATTATAAAATAATAGTTTTATTTTCCTAAAAAAAATACTTATAATATTATGCAAATTATCCATTTAGGTACAAGGTCTTAAACTAATACCTAAGCCACCAAACACAAAGTGTTAATGACACTAAATAATGTGATGAGCCAATATCCACAAGTATCTTGAACACCCTACACATTCCAATGGAACTATATATTCATATAACATGAGGATAATGTTTTAAGAAAACTCAATATTATTTTTTATTTAATTTTAGTTAATCTAAACATATTTTAAATATCATGCCATAACTTAAAATAAAAAATATATATTATATTTCTAATATAAACTAGTTCTCATGCTATCTGTATGATTTAATGTATGTACCTTAACATAAAATAAACATATAAAAGATCCACAAAAATTTAAAAACTATAACCCAATGTAATACAAATACTTATCAAGATAACTATGTCATATATCAAATTACACAATATAATATGGCTTATAAGATATCTTAATTCAAGTAAAAATTATCTATTATTTTAATATTATATTTATATTACCATTATCAAACTTTTCTACTTAAATTGAAGGTGAAGATTCTTAATCCACTTTCCTTTTCTTTTAGTTTTTCTACAAAGTCATAGATGCATGCGCATGAGTGACTGTATGATCTTTTATAATGAAAATATCTAAAATTCCTTAAGATTATATAACCCAAAGTATTCTCTCTACTTTCTCTTATACTGCAAAAACAACTATATGATTCCCCTATCATGTTGTATAATTGGCATCTCACTAAATCATTGTTATCAATTCTTCACTTATTGTATTATATGACCTCTCCATCAAACAGTGTGATTCCTTCAACTCCTTATATATGGTTATTAGAATCCCATCTTACTCTTTGACCTTTATCTAATAATATTGTATGAGAAGCTCATGCTCCAATATGATCGCTCCAACTATGATATGATGAGATTGCCGGACCACACAATAAGCATTCTTCTTGAACCAACTTAACTCTAATTGTATTATATATTCTCTTAATTGTATGATATGATTATTAACTCCGTAAACAAATTATCGATAATTATATTGTATGTTGAGTCTAATCATATAGTAGACTCACCTCCAAAAAAAATCATAAGGCCTAAATTCAATTATATTTTATTATTAGACAATTATAAACCCCCATAATTAATTATCATAGCATTCTTAACTTGTACAATAAAATAAAACCTCTAATTCCTTTATAAAAATGAATAAATTGAATAAAAAAATATAATTTCAACCTTTTTTTATTTTCACTCATTGTAGTAGCTTTCCAGTACGTTCTTCCCCTTCTTGATTCTTATAGTAATAGTCAGTCTCTTTTTTGTTTTCCTTACTACTCTCCTTATGTCCAACACAATTTTTTTCTTCTCTTTCTTGTTGTTCTCTTGAATTGAGACTTTCTTCTTTCCTCTTCTCTTTATTTTCTCTTTTTCTCCTTCTCTTCCTCCATTTTTCTTTCATTAGCTACATCTCTAAACTACGTAAAACTTTTAGTAATAACTTATTTAATACTAATCTTATTAATGGTAATTGGCTTAAATTAAAAAGTATTATTTGCCATTTCTTTTTGCCAAATTTTGTGCAAAATCATTAACATGAAAACTTACCTCATCCTTCAAATCCATGGAGGGGGTAGTAGTGGAATCCGAATCAAATTTGGTGTCTTTGAAGGCCATGGGTTCTTCCTTCTTCCTTTCATGCTTTAACTTTATTGTAGAAGGCTCTTCCGTAAGTGTCCTAGTCATCTCTATTTTGGCAGTGAGAAGTTCCCCATGGAGTTCATCAAATGAAAGTTTGTTGACATCTTTCGCTGCTTTAATAGTCGTTGCAAGGAGATCATATTCCTTATGAAGGATTCACAAAATTTTCCTTACTAGGTCACCATTTGAGAATGCCCTTCCAAGATTTATCAAGCCAATTATTATGTCATTAAATCTTAAAAACATACTTTTAATACTCTCACCAGGATTCATTCTAAAAAACTCATAGTCATGGGTGAGGATGATGATCTTCGCCTCTTTCACTTGTGAGGTGCCCTCATAAGTTACTTCGAGTTTTTTCCACACCTTAAATGTCTTATGCAAATTTATAATTTGTGTAAATTCACTAGGAGAAAATCCACAATGAAGATAGTTCAAGGCCCTAGCACTCAATTGAGCCAATGTTTTATGCTCAACATTAAGCTCACTAAAAGGCTTGACTTCATTAGTAAAGAATTTTTAGGAAGTTCACAAGGCTTAATCATAACTTCTCATAATTCTAAATCGATAGTTTGAATAAAAATTCTAAAATAATTTACCAATATATGTAAAATTCTCCTTTAAACAAGGGAGGCCAAATTGAATACAAACATTCACATAAGGTTGCACCGATATCAACCAAATAGGAAGCCATAAAACCAAAAATCACAAAACCTCAAAAAATGTGAGAAAGCCTTCACTTAGCACAAGTAGATCTCCCACGTGATGTTACTCACGTAATTTGGGATTCCTCCCCCTGATACCAATTGAAGTTCTTTGTGCTTAAGATAATGCCACTAGAGGGGGTTGAATTATGGTAAATAAAATTTTCTTTTGATTTTTGGTTTCATTTAAAACTTAAATCTTTTAAGAAAGAATAGTACACAAGATTTTTAAGGTAGTTTGGCTCAAAATCATGCATACATCCACTCCCAACCTGTGTTGGGAATTACCAGCACAGTTTTTCGTACTGTTCATCTCAAACTTACTTGGGATTTTACCTATGGCTAATCTTGAACCCACTTAAGTTTTTCTATGCTCAACTCAAACCCCAGGCTTTTGCACAATTGCCAAGATGCCCTAACCCCAAATAAAGAAATACAAAAAATTAGCAAAAAATAAGACAATTTTAAGAGAAATATGATGCACACATAATATCAAAAAGAGGGAGGAATAGAGATTGAAAAATAGTTGAAGCAAAAACCTCCAATTTTGGGTTCCTTCTTGCAGCTTTCACTTTGTGACTTTGGAAGCACCATATGCACTTAGAATTGCCCAATATTGTGATTTGAAAGCTTTGAAATCTTAGTGATGGTAACCTGTAGGAGTTCTTTATCATTCCCTATTTCTAGAGCTTAATTTGAGTTCTAAATCCACTCCAAATGGTTCTATACTGAACAAGTCGTTTGGGTAATGAACACAAAGCAGTCACAGTTCGATTTAGAGCCTGAAATGAATGTTTTTTTATTGAATCTCAAATTTACTATTTGATATCAATCCTGGCTATTAGATCTACGTGGCCTTACTCTGGGCCATTGGATGGCGTGTTGGTTGTCCTGCATATGTTAAAACAATTTGTCCAAAAATCAATTAAAGTAGAAACTTATTGTAGTGGTTCCATATCCTCTGGTAGATTTGGCTTAGTTTTGAATCTCCTGCTTGGCATTTTACTCTGTTATCATGCAGCAATTTACCTTGATTAATCTAAGTTGTCCGATCATGGCCTGCCCTTCTGCCTTCTTTGACAATCAAATGGAAGTTTAGTCCCACATCGTCCAAATGTCTTTGCCATTGCTCTCTATAACACTTTCGATTCAATAGTCTATCAAACCATTGTGGGTTGGCTTCCCCTTCCTCGACCAAGATTTTCATCATTTGGTCCTGGTTGGCTTGATTTCGTGCTTGCTTTGGTTAGCTTTCTCTGCGGGATGAGTTCGCAGTTGTTTAGTTGAGAACCTGCGGGCTGACTTCTCACTTGTTTCGTTCAACAGCTTTGCCTATGGCCTTTGGGCTTCACTCGCCCCTTTCGGGTCTATCAAACAATTTTTCTTCATTTTTTTAAATCCTTAAAGCCTGCATGAATCAGTCGTCGGTCGGGTCGACTCATGCAACGCTACGGTGAAAATTCCCGAGATTAAAGTAGTTGTATAGTGTTTTGTGAGAATTTTTGTGTCAAAATTTTGAATATAAGTATACAAAAACAATTTTATATTATGAAGCATTACAAGTGTCCTAAATGACTATGAAGAGAATTTCATGAAAAATTATTCTTAAATAATTTTAAAAAATCAAATACCGATGTCTATACTTTTCATTAATAATGCTTAGCTCAAAAATCAAAATTTAAAAATTATTATGCTTATAACATTTTCAAATATTAATACTACTAGTTTGCCACATAATCTAAAAATTTAAACATATCAAATTCAAGAAAAATAACGAGATATTCAAGTTAAAGGTTCTGGTGCGTGCCTTGAATTTCCTTGAAGCTTGCCATCACTCCAAGAGTCTTGAAGACCACTATTTTAGACATTTAAAGTTCATGGCTTGACTTAATTGAATATTAACAATTTCACTTAAAGCAAGACCATATAAGATATAAACCGTTATACTTGATTCATCAAACACAAGGGGGTAATAGAAAACTCAATATTATTTTTTATTTAATTTTAGTTAATCTAAAATAATTTTAATTATCATGTCATAACTTAAAATAAAATATATATATTATATTTCTAATATACACTAGTTCTCATGCTATCTATATAATTTAATATATGTACCTTATCATAAAATAAACATATATTAGATCCACAAAAATTTAAAAACTAAGAGCTAATGTAATGCAAACACTTCTTATCAAGATAACTATGTCATATATCAAAATACACAATATAAAATGGTACATAAGATATCTTAATTTAAGAATAAATTATTTATTAATTTAATATTATATTTATATTACCATTATCAAACATTTCTACCTAAATACAAGGTGAAAATTCTTAATCCACTTTTCTTTTAGTTTTTCTACAAACTCATAGATGAATGCACATGAGTTACTATATATCTTCAATAATGAAAATATCTAAAATTCTTTAATATTAATAACCCAAAGCATTCTCTCTACTTTCTCTACTACAAAAACATCAACTATATGATTCCCCCATCGTGTTGTATAATTGGCATCTCAGTAAATCATTATTATTAATTCTTAACTTATTGTATTATATGGCCTCTCCATCAAACAGTATGATTCCTTCAACTCCCTATATATGGTTATCAGAAGCCCATATTACTCTTTGACCTTTATCTAATCATATTGCATGAGAATCCCATGGTACAACATGATCACTCAAACTATGATATGACGACATTATTGGACCACACAATAAGCTTTCTTCTTGAACTAACTTAACTCTAATTGTGTTATATATTCTCTTAATTGTATGATATGTCTATTAACTCCCTAAACAAATTATTGATAATCACATTGTATATTGAGTCTAATCATATAGTAGACTCACCTCCAAACAAAACCATAAGGCTTAAATTCAACTATATTTTACTATATGACAACTTTAAACCCCCATAATTAATTATCATAGCATTCTTGTACAATAAAATAAAACATCTAATTCCTTTATAAAAATGAATAAATTCAATAAAAATATAATTTCAACTTTTTTTGCCCTATTTTCACTCATTGTAGTAGCTTTCTAGTATGTTCTTCCCCATCTTTATTCTTATAGTACTAGTAAGTCTCTTTCTATCTTCCTTGCTGCTCTCCTTATGACCAATACAATTCTTTTCTTCTCTTTCTTGTTGTCCTCTTGAATTGAAACTTTCTTCTTCCCTCTTCTCTTTATTTTCTCTTTTTCTCCTTCTCTCCTTCTATTTTTCTTCCATTAGCTACATCTCTAAACTACCTAAAACTTTTAGTAATAACATATTTAACACTAATCTTGTTAAAGATAATTGGCTTAAATTAAAAAGTATTATTTGACTTTAAATATTCATAATACATATATGTATTATTCAAAAAATTGTAATTAATTATGTAGGTGATAAAACATTATTAGTACACTACAATTATATTCTTCAAAGAGAGTTCTTTTTAATTATATGCATTAATTAAATTTAATTTTCATTTAAAAGTATGTCGCATTTCTCAAAATAAAATTATTATTTTTTTCTTTTAATTAATAAATGTATTTTTTAAAAAATAATTTTATTGTTTTTAAAATTCTCATATTTACAATTATATCAATCAAATCTCAAGATTTGTAATATATTATATAGAGCAAAATTTTAAGAATTACAATAGCAAAATTCTATTTTTGTATGCATTATTTTATGAAAATATATATATTATCATGCATATCATGAAATATAAATATTATTAAAATATACAATGATATACTAATATAATAGTAATTAACCACTTAGAAAAATCATTTTCTACGTAAGAGTAAAAAAATAATAAATAATATGCAAAAATATCTTCATTATGAAACATTTTATATATTAATTTAATATGGTGCATATAGCATAATTACAAGTTCTACTAATTGAATTTAGGACAAAAACTTCTTTTTCAATTTTTTTTTTATTTTTTACAAATACAGACATGCATTTTTATCACCAAATAGTTTTTTAAATATATATGTATATACACACACACATACCATATTTCTTAGGAATTATTTCACTCAAATTATCATCTTTATTTTTCCCCCTACTATAGTATTAGCATGCCATATTTTGTACTTAATGTACTATATATTTTGTAAAATTTTTTAATAGCATACCATACATTTAATTCATTGCATTATATGTTTTATGTAAAACCACTCTACTGCGAATCCTATATTATTGCTGATTCCTTAACTTTGATAACCTAACGTACAATATGTTGAGCATCTTGTATGGCATGCACAAATCACGTATGTTGTACTGTAATAAAAATGAATAATATTTGCCTCTACAACCTTAATGGCAATATGTTATGTAATTTCTAGATGTCATTATAGAAGAATATTAAGTAAGATCATATATTTGTAAATAATGGAATATTTAGGTATTTTATAAAAATTTCATGTTGAAACTCATGGGGAATAAGATTTTCAAATTCTCAGCAGTCATGGTATGGGTAGGATAAAAATGAATTTAACTGCCCTCACTTCCCAAGCGTAATTCAATAGTGAGCTTTGAAGAGTTAAGGTCATCCCGACCTTGTTGTCTCGGCTTATAAATATGTCTAGCAGGCCCAATCCAATGAGAGTTTTCATATAACAAAATTGAGAAGCAAAGTTGAGCCATAGACGAGAGTTGCAAAGGTTTGAGTCATCCATGACGTAAGTTTTTTAGAATGACTGTAAGAAAGATTGAAAGGCATCAAGGAAAGGATGTTAGCTATCTAGCGGTCTCCCACACAAGCAAGGAATTTATTTAAGCTTTGCATGTCAATTATTAATCGGAGGTGTCCCCTAAACAAATATATATTTTGTGCTGTTTTGACATGAGAAAGTTGATCATGTTTTGGTTGTTGCTCCAAACTTGCTTGGCTTCCCCGTCAAATATATATCCACACTCACCTGCTGGAAAATGGAGCAGGGAGAACGAAATGAATGGAGAAAGAAAAATTATTTTACCTTTCTGCAATTACTTGATCTCACAGAAGACACAAAATTAATGGATATTCTGGGAAAACATAAGAAACTCTGGAGCAAGTAGGATGTATGTATTTTGATAATTGTATGCCTCGCGATAAAAATTGTGCTCATCTTCCTTGGACGTTTGGCAAACACATCAGCATCAAGAGCATGGATAAGAATGACTATTTAGAGCAACTAACTTTTGTCCAACTGGGTTGCCGACTTCGTTCTTATTCAGCTAAGTCGCAGCATGGGTGACAATAGCAACAACACCATCCTTGCATTCTTGGCGCCTTTCCATCCACTTCACCTTGGTGGCCCAGACACCATCACCACCTATTCCATGGAGGACAATGAGCTGTAGGCTCAAAACCTACTTGCCCTCGCCTACGAGCTCATCATTGCCATCTATGTTCTATTTCGGTCTCTTCTAGGTAACCTCCTACTCACTGTCACCCTGCTCATATTCTTTGTCGCCATCGTCAAGTACGTAGAGTGGTCTTACTTTCTCTACAGAGCTGGCATTGAAGGTTTCCGCAGCTCTGTGGTCATTTCAAGCAAGCAAAGTTAATTAAACAAGATTTCTTCCAACCGTAGGACAATGGTAGCACTTGTGTAGGACGAAAATCAAAAAGATAAATTGACGCTTTAAAAGGAGCTTTCAATATGTGCTCGATTTACAAGCCTTTCTTGATGGACGTTATTCCACTTGTGGATGTATACAAGATAATCAGAGACATGTTGAAGGAGATGACAGTCAAGGAAGTTTTGGGCCTAACAAGCATGTAACTCAGCTATGCCTATGATGAGATGTACACGAAGGGCATCATTAATTGCTCACGTGTCAGCGTCATCCTCAGGGTGATCTGTTCCTCTGGTGTCCTTCTCGCTTTCTTGTTGTTTGTTTTCTCCCCAAAGCATGGCTATGGCACTAGTGACGTCATGATCAGTTATGTCCTGCTTGGAGCAACCATATGTCTTGATACCATGGCTTCTCCCTTGTTCCTGCTTTCCTACTGGCCGGTTATCTTACTTTTCGAATTTAAGAAACTAGGCAAGTTGGGTTTGTTTCTTGCCCAGCTCATTCTTAGAATAAGGAGAAGATTGTGGCATGAAAGATGATGGAGGCCTTAAAAGATGCCACAACTCAACTTGATCACCAACTACTCCAGGAATACAGCAGTACAGCCAAAGGAACATGTATCACCAGACAATCCGAAGAACAGGAGGATAAAGAAATGGGCATGCAGAATAGAATCCATGCTTAGACGACCCATTAGAGAATTTCAGGAGGCAACAGTATTGTTCTCGAGCTGGACCAGTGGATTTTCATCCTAAACTTCGTATTCACGGAAGTCAGTAAAAGCAATCAACTTCTTCTAGAGCTCTTCACTACACATGCTCAGAGATGCTTGCAAATATCGTGGGGACTGTACAACGATAAGGCAGGGCTCGCGGCACTCCAGCAAGTTGATGCCCTAGTATGGGTTGTCCCTGCATTCTTTAATTTGACAGAAGGCTTGACAGCCGATCAGCAAGTTCTTGTGTGGCACATTGCGACACAGTTATGCTACCACTGGAAACCCTTAGAGCTGCACCCGTTGCATCATCCTCATGAAACACAACCACAGTTTAAGGGGTTAAGAGCATAGAAGAGCACTTGGCACGGGATGCAGGCATCCAAGTGCCTGCCCGACTATATGTTGTATTTGGTGTTGATGATACCAAAGATAATGGCAACCATGAGAGGAGCGAGCCTGCTGATTTATTGGCATGCTTGCTATGATATGGTACAGTTCATCAAACGGCATGAAGAAGATTTGATGTCGACTGTTAACAACGATGATGAGGTTGAGAGGAAGGCGAGCAGGCAGATGCTGACCGAACCTATAGAATGGATCACATATCCATCTCTGTTTCAGATAGCGTAAGCGCTTGAGCACCTGATTCTTCTGCTTGGGGAGGACAAAGGTGGCAGGTGATCACATCGGCATGGTTGGATCTTTTGATGCAAGGTGCGAAGAATACTTGAGCGAGCATGCACAGCAGGGGAGGCGACATTCTAACTTTTGTTTGGCTACTTGTGAAGCATGTGGGAATGGTGGATGCTTTGGATATTGGCAGATACATGATGGGTGGTGTGCTGGACACAGCCAAAAAGCTACCGTCCATCATTAAACTATATTTAAGTAATCGTTCGCTTTGATGAAGGCTGGTGAACAAGTGTGAATAATGTATCCATAGATTCAACTTCAATAAAATCACAAATTCTCCTTCAACTAGTGTACAAAAATTGGTCCTCATAGCAATATTGAAGATAATGACACTCCAAAATAAACTGTCTTTCAAAGCATAGTTTTTGTACATTTGCTCATTGACAAAAGATGAAAGAAAGAAAATATAACTTATTGAAAAAAAATAATATACAGATGTTTGTTCATAAAGAGTTATATAATCACATAGAAATATTTTATGATAATAAATTAATAATATTAGTGGCAAAAAATCTTATATTTCATGAAAGAACAAAAAAATATATTATTTTTCCCTTTATATTCAAGTTGTTGTATTCATTTAAAGTTATCAAAGCATAAATATAAAGAAAAATAGTAATAGTTGTTCAAAATTTATTTTATAATTTTTTCTCATTCAATATAAGTAATGTCAACAATTGTTCTATTCTTCCTTTTTTACAATTTTATTTTATTTTTGTGCTTTTCTAATAAACAATTGCTTATGAATTTCATGTTTTTATGCAAAAAATCAAATTCTTTAGACAAATTTTTCTTCTTTATTAGTTCAAATAATTATTATAATCAAATTTTTTATTTTTATTAGACCTTCAAATTCCTTATATTTTTAAAATACATTTAATTCATGAACTACAAAAGATATCGAACTCATATGAATAAGGTCATAACTAAATAATAAATAATATCTATTTTTATTTTGAAATAAATATTCATCTATTACAAATATCAACATGAACTAACCCAAGAGACTGCATAACTTTCTAAAACTTAAGAATGATGATTGTTGGTACTTATCAAAAATATAACTTTCACAAATAAAATCAACATTAAAAATAAAAAAATATTATTCAATATTTTTTATTTTATAACTTAAATCTAACAAAATACAAATAATCATTCTAATAATATTACAACTAAGATTTATTCTTAACCTCTACTACAAATACATTACTTTTAATATGAAATTTTTTTATTAAAAACACCTCATTGACACAATTAATCCTCAAATATACAAAATAATGTTATTATATTACTTATCTAATACTTAATGAACTACAAGCTAAAAATTCAAATACTAAACAAATATCATGAACCAATTTTTTTTTTATCATTTATCCTTCGTTATGATTTAAAATAGTGTCTTGACATCTATTCTATAACTTAAGTCTTTATTCATATTCACATAAAAATTTCTAGATTTTGAAACTTAAAAAATTCCACGTCATTGTAATACTAAAAGTTGAATATAAAAGTTAAATAAATTCAAAACATTATTTTGACCTCGTGAATTTTCCTGTACACCACTCGGAGTCCATGCTTTACAGCTGTTGACTGCTGAAACTCGCTGGAGGGATAGTCGCAGGGAAATAGAAGCCTTCCATTCCTAGCAGTGGAGAGAGAGGAGGGTTAGTGATGGTTGTCGGAGAAATAAAGGTGGTCTGGCAGGTGTTAGGGTTCTTGATTTGCATAAAAAAGACATTTATGTTGATTCAAAATAAGAAAAATTAAAAAAGAGAATATATTTCTTAGTAACTCGTAAATGGTGTTGAAAAAATTTGACAATAACATTAAAATGTGGGGTGATCACACATTTTCTATAAAAATATATCATTAACCCACAAAATTTCTTGAATCATTTAATTCATTTTTCATATTTTATGATTTATTTGGATATATTAAATTTATGTTTAACTACAAAGGTTAGAGTTCATATGATAGTTATATGTTTCTTCACAAATCTCCAATAAATTCTAAGAATATGAATATTATGTTATTACAAAATTTCGAATCAAAATTTGTTGTAAGAATTAATCTATGAAAACAGATAAAATTATTGTCATGATGGACCATATAGGCTTCATTTGGCAAATCCTTTAACTACTATGGCTCCAGTGTTTTCTTTGGATTTGACCCATGGAATGGTTCAACTCGAGATTTGTCATTACCCACTAGTTGAAAAGTATTTTTCTTCGATATGAGCTTCGTGGAAAACATATTTGCATTCTTTTTTCTTAAATCATGTCTTAACTTCATTCAAGTTTCATTTATTACTTCTTTTCTCAAATATTTAAAACATTTATTTTGAAAGAAACATATAATTTCTATGACTCGATTGTTTTGATTGGATTTGGCCCATGGAATTGTTCAACTTGAGATTTTCCATTACTTAATGGATGACTATGAACAATAACAAAAATTGAAGGCATCACATGTGACCTATCAACTCTTCTAACATAGCAAATTAGACATTTGCTTGACAATGGATTAAAGCTTTATGTTTCCATCTCAAACAATGTAATATTTTGGAAAAACTAGTTGATAAATTAAATTGTACTTTTCTACTTTGATTTTGGGAAAACAAATTATAAAAAACTGAATGATAACAACATTAATAAAATTGTACATGATTTAATTATAAAAAAATTGAATCAAAAATCATAAAGTTGATAGTGAAATTAAGAACTTGAAGTTAGCTTATTTTAAAACTGCTATAACAAATTTTGAACTAAAATATAAAAATAAAAAATGCTATTGAGTTGATGAGTCAAGATCAATTCGGCTCCAACCATCAACCAATTTAAGAAAATCAATGGGCAAATCTAATCAAAAGAGAAGAATTGGTCGACTCAAAGAAGCGAGACAAAAACAACTATCGATAAGAACATGCATCATAAACAATCTTCCAAAATTCTAAAAATCTATATCACGTTAAGCTCAACTCGACCAACAATGGTGATCGATAAGACAACTTGCAGCTTGAAAGTTGATAGGATATTGAAAAAACTAATTGATAAATTAAATTGTACTTTTCTACTTTGATTTTGACAAAACAAATTATAAAAAATTGAAAGATAACAACTTAGATAAAATTGTGCATGGTTCAATTATAAAAACAATTTGAAAGAAAAATCATAAAGTTGATAATGAAATTAAGAACTTGAAGTTAGCTTATTTTAAAACCGATATAACAAATTTTGAGAATTATTTAGAATAAAAAATACAAAGAATAAAATTTCTTAATAATACTTTTATTTAAAAGAAAATTATTTTTTTTAAAACCAATAACCTTATAGTTGTGAAGAGTAGCAACAGTATTTGAGAAGAAAAATGATATAATCCCTGATGTTTTCATTGTTGAAAGAAACTAAAAGCGACAAAATCATGAAACAATTGAAGAGATTATTGTGTTAGATGAATTATAGGAAAAATTAATCCCATCTTGTCCATCATTATTTAGAATATCCATGGGTGGCACGACAATGTATGTAAAGTATAGAATTCAAATGTGTCAACTTATTGTGTTGTTTAAAGCAATGCTTTAAAAGATTGATAAATGATGAACAAACACTAATACCTTGTTTTCATGATGAAATACCTATCATAACTTTCACCAACACCATAGGGGCATGTCTTAATATTTTTAATGAAGGTTTTTAAATGGTTAGACATTTCTCCATAGATGATAAATGATAGTATCACCCTCGGGCTCATCTCATTGTTGTTTATGATTCTAATGATGTTACTTCAAAGAAGTATTTTTGGAATGAGATTCATAGAATTTCCTCAACTAATCATATCACACACTTGATAGAGGAGGAAAGATTTGATTCATTCAAAGATTGATTGCAATTTGACAAATGTTTTTGTGTCTCAAAATCTCTTCTAACTTGTAACAATTTCTTGATCATATATATGTTTTGTTTCTAATTGATCCACTTGAGAGATTATTATTTAATTCAAATTTAAAAGTTATTAATCTAAAGGCCATAACCTAACTCACTGCTAAATCATGATCCAAAGAAATGGGTATTCAAACCAAAGAGAAATAAGTGATCCTTGTTATAAAATATGAGATAAAACAAACAATAAGGGAGAGATAAATTATGCATTTAACAAATTTTTTTATTCAAAAAATTAGAATAATAATTTTTAATTTTAAAATAAAATTTTATTTTATAAATATTATCAACAAAATAAGATTGTTGAATAACAAACGAAATGCTTTAAAAACTTTTAGGCAGTTGAGCCAAGATCTTTGACTATATCCATCCTCGATCCTTGATTGAGTATCTCAACTCAAAAGGTTAAAAAGTATGCAATGTTCCTAGAGAATTTGAGGCAATTATTCATACTTTCAATCTTAATCTTATTTAAAAGATAAACCTAACACTAAATCAAAGCAAAATTATACGTTTCATATTCTTGTTGAACATGATGAGCACGATTCAATAAAGCATGACCGTTATGAACGAGGTCGCATCATGTGTGAACAAGATTAATGGCCTTCAACAAATTGTCCAATATGTTAGCCTCGGAACAGTGAGGTTGTACGTAGAAGTCCATTGCCGCCAAAAAAGATGTCATGGCATCATCTATTTCTTCCAAAAAAAAATTATTCAACCCTAAATGAGAACATTCAGAAGGTACCTGAACGATATTGAAGAGATAGGACATATAGAAGGTATTGCTAATGGATCTCCAGCTCCAGCTCTTTCTGTTATTAAAAAGCAATCATTTAGTAGCTACATGTGCTTCTAGACCAGTAGCTACAAGAGAGCCCATAGACTCAAGAAGAGCCTGATCACAAAGCAAGCACCTAAGAAGCAATAAAAACAAGAATTAATTAAAAAATTATAAAAATATTTAATAGAAAACCCATTTTACCAAATGACATGAATCCAAGTATCCCATGGTCTTGATGATAATTAAAAAGGTGAATAAACAAGAAATTATAATTACTTATTGGGATGTCTCTTCTAAGAAAAAAATAGAAAGACTTTACTATTTACCTTGATGAACATGAAAATATTTTGGCCACTCATAGCACAAAAATGATCAACATTAAAGTAAAATTAACATAAAAAGATACAGATTAATGACAAACTTGAGGTGTTGATGGCATCATATATAATATATTATCCAGGATCTGATTTAAAGTGGATAGCTCTTTCTCAATGAGATCCTTAGAACTAGATGAAACATTTGCCACAGAATTGCAAGTTGGAATGATCATCCTCGTCGCATGTTCCTGTGCGGCTGCTGGTTGAAGGCTCTAGAAGGCTGAAGCTTCCTATTAGTACAATACAAGAAAGTAAATGATCACAGAAGCCCCAGTTAAAGAGATGCATCAAAAGAACAACACCACATCAGTTTGTGTGATCAATTGTAAAGTTCTAGACATGATCAAATGAAAGCAATCAATTGTTTAAAGCCTTCATGAACAACCATGAATACTACAACTAAAGAACAATTGGACTAACTAATTTAGCTACTCTAAAAATTTCATGACATTTAAATAGAGATTGTTAGTGATCAATTGTCTTTGAGTAATTTGTAATAAAATTTTTAGAAATAACATTTATGCTGTTGTACTTTAAAATGAATAAACATTTTATGACATTATCAGAACCAACATATGACATGGGATGACTAGTCCCAAAAAAATCTTTTTCAAGTGGCACAACAAGAAACTAGTGAGAAGAACAAGGAAACATGATGCAAACAAGATATATAAAAAAACTCTAACCTTTTAATTAATGAAAAACTTAAGGCAATCAAATTATAAAATAGTGACAACAATTTCAAGGCCAAACCGCCTCTCATACGGTGTAGATACCCTCGATACTCTCAGCCCGTAGCCACATGTTGCGTTCATGTATCGAGCAACTCATATCAATACTAAAACTTCACCTAATGTTCCCGATTTATTAAGCAAGTCCTTCGAATAGTAGGAAATAAGCGATGCACATTATAATTCCAAACATAAAATATTAGGAACCAAATATGTTTAAATACAAACATTTTAAAAAAAATCAACCAAACTTTTTTTTGATGCAGTCAGGTTTCAAATTCATGCTTATCTACAAAACTCTTGCATTGTTACAGTAAATGGAGCATAACCACTACAAATATTTAAATTTAAAAAACAAAAAAGCAATGGCAAGCAAGAAAAATTCCCTAAAATTTTCTAGATCATAACTCAACCAAAATTCAACTAAAATGTGTCCAGAAAGCCTTGCCTTGATTACTCTTAAGGACACTCCTTGAGCTTTGACTTCGTCACCTCCAAAACTATCCTTTGTAGCAATGTCTTGCATGACATTCCTTCTCCTCTAGGACTAAGCCTTAATAACTTCAGTTAAAAACTCAAATATGCCCTGAAGATGATAATTTACTTTAAGCATTGAATGTCAGAACCACCTCAAATATACCCTCTCACGACCACAAACATCTTCTTCAAGCTTCCTATTGAAATCTACATTCACCTTGAATCTTAACTCTCGAGAATAACCTCTCAAGGTTCCTTTTTTATCCTTGAGCCTTCAAGAAGCCTACAACATAACCTTTTGATGTTCTTTGTATGATCCTTGAGCCTTCACTAGGCCTAAAACATCCTTTCATGATTTCTTCCTTTTAATACATTCTTTGAGATAACTATAAGATTCTTTTAAAAGATATACCCCTCTTTTGAAGGAGGGATTCACTCCAATATGATGTTTTGAGCTATGGAATACGAAGTTCTCACAATACATTTGTTGCCTCCTATGGTATCCATTGTCGTCTAATGTGTTGCACAATCTCCTTCTGCTTGCCATTGTCGTTCATGCCCCAATGCCCTTCTCAATGTCAAATTAAACATTTCCTTCAATCTACAATACGAACTAGAATACTTAACACAATTATTTACAAATGTTCCTGTAGATAACATGTCTCAATCCTCGTCAAATAGGAAAATCTTCTCTTCTTTGTGAAGCATCATGCTTTGTTGTCATTAAAAGTAAATTGCATCACGGTGCCACATGTACCCATTATCAAAATCATTTGACAAGCTTGAAGTGGCACACATTAGAGACCATTGTGTCAACTAAAATTGCTTCGACTTGACCTTTGCACGACAATGAATCCACTTATCATACATCGATGCGAATTCAACATCTTCTCCAAATCAAGCCTAGACACTAGGATTGATTTCATTAGAATCCATCATTAGAGATAACTTTCACCAATATCTTCTTGACCTACATTTGAATAGAAAAAACTCAAGGGTAGTCCCCTCCTCTACACCCTTATTTTCTTTATAACCTTCTTATCATTATGATAGAATACGGTCAAGTTCCTTCAACCTAACAAAAATCACATTATTCTTAATAACAACACCAATCCCATTTTTCTTTTCTGATTATCATCCTTGCCCCTCAATCTCCTCAACTTAGAACATAATTCCCAACAATACCTCTTGATATAACTAAGTCTCCAAGAAAGACAAATTTAAAAAAACTTTAGAAAAAATGGAAATTCCTTAATCTAAGGGTTCCTTCTTTCTGTTTTTGCTCTTGAAGACATCATCCTTTGGCATCCAAACTCAACCATAATTTTTCTCAAAAGCAATTATAAATGTGTTTGATTGCCCATTATTTCTAAAGAGATAGAATGATAGCCGTTACAAGTTAAACAAAACATGTCAAATGCTTATCAAGAAGCTCTTCTTTCCAAGATTCAATACAAGAGACCACTCATCTCCAAAATTATGAGGTACAATTTCAATCAAATACCTTCATGGCTATCAAGCTATGCTACTTCCTGTATCTAGCTTCCTCACAGCTTGGATGAAACTTCCATAGAAACTACATGAATTGACTCCAACAGCAAATTTTTACAACTCTAGAATACAAAAGATTGTTTCATCATGCTAATGCATAAAAAATTAGTTTTTCAAAGGATACCTTGATGGAACTGGTTCACTTAAAGATGCAAAAATGCATTTCCAACTATCTAGCCATGCATTCTACTTCCCTACATCAACCACTACAAGATAGGATGCTTATCTTAGCCACCACTTTGAAAGATTTCAAGAAATCATTGTCACTTGGAGCCATAAGATCACAATGGTCATCATTCCATCACCTAAAGCTCTTTCTTCTTCACCTCTTATCATCATCTATGCTTCTTCTTGAAGTGGACTCATCTACAACTAACAACTATCCTCAAAATTACGTTTAATCACCTCATGTCTCATCATCTCCATCAAAATTTGTACTTGTTGAGTTAGAAAAACAACATGCTCTTACAATGATATAAATATTTATCCAATACAAATTAGTTACATAGAGAAACTCCAACTTTTCAATTAAAGAAAACCTAAACTAGTCTACTTATGGATTAAATTCTCGAAAACTTGGCTACAAGTTCAAAGAAAACACCTCTCACCTAGAGTAATAATTCATGGCACCTCAATCATGAAATCACATGACACTCTAAAGTACCAAGCCACTTGCAGCAATGCCAATAACTCCTCCACAAATGATTTTTATACTCTAAAAGCTCTTAGTAACAAGAATTAAGAGATATACATAAAAAATCTAATCAAAACTAACTAAGAAATAAATAAAACCAAAATCATGGCCATTAAAAATTAGATACTAATTTGATGCATTCAAATTGTAAATTTGCGTTTACCTAAATGTCCTTGCACAACTATAATAAATTTGGAGTAACTTCTTCCACAAATATTGAAATTAGATTATTAAAAATAGAGTTAGAAAGCCAACAAGATTCTTTAAAACTTTATTGTTCATTACTCGATAAAAATCCAATCGAAATGAACCCAAAAATCACCAAAAGTGTTTGATGTGATTTGATTCCCATGTGTACTTGCCTTGATTGCCCTTGAGGGCACTCCTTGAGCCTTTGTTCCCATCAACTCAAGATCTATACTTCCTTGTAAACAATTATAGCAAGTTTCGTTACACATTCCTTAAACTCAAGGCCTAACCTTCGAGAACTTCAACCGACACCTCGATTATGTCCCTGAAGACCATAATCTACCTTGAATATGCCCATTGATTGTCAAAACTACCTCAAGTAAACTTTCTCAAAGAATACATCTTACTCAAGATCTCCCTTAAAATATTCATCCACATCAAGCCCACTAACATGGGCCTCAAGGCCAACAAACACCTCTTAAGAATAACATCTTAAGGTACCTCTCTTTTCTCCCTCGAGTGTTCTCAAGACCTACAACATCACCTAAAAATGTCTTTTATTCCTCTCAAAGCCTCTCTTGGGAACAAAAGTAAATCCAAATTATTTGCAATCAAATTAAGTAGCACTATCAATATTTAACAATTTATCAATATGGAAATAACAAAAGGTTTTTGTTAGGGTAAAGCTTCACTAGAAATTCATAAAAGAGTAATGATTCTTAAAAATTAAATATGATATATTTGAGACCTAAAAAATAAAATTGTAAAAAAAATTTGCTATTTAAGCCAAATATATTCCAATTCTATATAATATAATGAGTTATTGAGAATTTAAAAAAGAATGTTTCAACACATGCTTATACAAGTAGGACTCATGGTCAATGGAAGTTTTCATTGTTTAGAAATATCTAGAACATATAACTGTTGTCACCTAAGATGATTTTTGATACTGAAATGCAAAAGGCAATCCTTCTATATTCTAATTACTTTTTTCTTTTGAGGGAAACTAAAATATTTATATTGTCATTTCCACGAATCTTTTGTTTATATCAAAAAAATATTTTTCCAATATATACAAATTCTAAAATTCAAAAAGAAAAATCTAAAGATAAAATGCATATTTGGTCGTCATTCTATGAATATATGATTCTCAAAAGCTTTTCGCCTAAGAAAACTCACTGAAAACTTCAAGTTTTAAGGACTCATAAAGGATCACCTCAATACAAATATAATAATTTAGTTTTAACTCTTACAACTAAAAAATATATAACATTATAATATCATGAAAAAATACTTAGCCACTCTAGCAGTGCTCACTTCTCGTATGGCATTAGGCCATAATTGGGTATCATTTTTGTGTTGCTATAGCTTATAACTAAACAATGCCATATTCCTACTACTACAATCACCATATGCCTAAAGTGAGATCACACGTGGTGGATCATCTATGTCCTACACTCCTTGAAACCCAAGCATCTTGGAGCTTTTATGCAATGTTTTCCCCAAATAGTACAAGTTCAAGTACACTGTAAAGCATTACTTATCTAGTCCCAGAAAGAAAGTGATTCAATAATTAAATACTTAACAATGTCGGAACATAAACACTTTTGGATCTCATAAATATTACACTAAACAGCAAAAGATTACTCAAGTATATCATTCAAAAACACAAAACACACATAAACAACAAAAGTTGCAATCAAAAGATGATATAGTATGCAAAATACTTAAAAATGTTAACACAAAGAAATGCATCACAAATTAGTAGTAAAAGATGAACTCAAGTCTTGTACATAGGAAGCAAAAGCTGAACTCAAGAATGTAACTCAATACCACGTCAAGTTCACATAATAACAATATATCATTTGAAAGAGGATATGGTGTGGAAGGGACTTAACAATGTTAACATGTAGAAATGCAGTGTAAATAGACTCAACTTTTGATCTGCGAGAATGAAACTCTTCAATTTTCTTCCATTTCTTCCATAAAGAATCATATTCTTCTTTCCACTCAAAACACAACTTGTTCAAGCATTGAACCTTAGATGCCAATGTATTAATGCTAGCTTTTAGTCCAGCAACGTCTCTTTCTTTAGGCCAAACATCAGCATGAACAGTACATAATACAAGTGATCAAGACCATGAAATCATGTAAAGGGTACATTGCATTGCAATGGAAGATTGCATATATCAAATTCCTAGAGTGCAATAATCCTCACATTGCTAGCTTATGCATTTTACAAGTTGAAGTTAAAAAAACTATAAGCTAAGCTATGATATAATTTGGTGCAGTTTCAAAAAATTTTGATGAGAACCATGATTGAAACCCTTAACTTTTGAACTCAAAAAGTCATGAATATAATTGGATGAAAATGCTCAACAAAAACGCACTCATTTTTGACAAAATAATTGTTTCCCTTCTATGATGATTAATAGAAAAGCAACATGCATAATGTAAACACCAAATATCCAAAACTATGGTGTTAGGAATATATAATTTTGAAACTCTTATGATAGGTACAACTCCTTGAAGTTTGGCATGTTAAAGATTGACAACACTTTGCATCAGAACAAAAACATGAACAAACAAAATTCACGAAATCCCACATCAATGATACTTAGCGATGATCCACATTATAGTTTTAAAACTTTCCACAGAAAATCCCATTTTAAGAAATCACACGGATCACATCACCTGAAATTTCCTTGTGTTACCAAGGTTATGTGACTAGACTACAGAATGTAGTGTTGTTGTTGAGACTTCACCATTTCCATGTAACCACTTTACAAGTTTCTAGCTAATGTTTTTAGCTTCAGCAGCCTTGTTCAATGCATCTTCAATAGCCACTAACTGCTAGACATGAGCTTTCTGAAAGGAAAAGGGATGAATGATATACATCATTACGAGTTCTAAAATGAAACACGATAAAATTGCAAAAAGATGATTCCTATGAGATGAAGCATTTCCATAAGTGTTTCCATTTGAAACAATTTTGTTAGTGTTATGTGGATATCTTCACAACCATTACTAAAAGTATAAAAGGTGATCTAAAGTAGTCGACATGCATATGGCTTTTAAATAAACCAAACAATCTTGTCTATGAGAACTACCATAAACGTTCACATGAATCTCATTAAAACTTGGGAAAGTCAATTCTTGGAAAAGCTCTATACTGCAGAGCGTAAGTGTCCAAGGAAAATGAGACCATGAAAATATTCTGGACAACGAGCCCCTTAACTAAAAATTTACTACTCATTTTTTCAGTATCTTTAATGCATGGCCAATTTTCAAAGAAGACTATTAAAGGCAAGGTCAACTTCAAGCACATTCATAAATCACAACTTCACACAAACATATCTTGTAGTTTAAGATTTCGATAATGGAACTTTCGCCAAAGGATAACAACATGCCCAGCCATCATATTTGTTACAATTTTACACATTGAAGATTTAAATCTTAGGCTATAATCAAAAAATAAACATTGAAAAATGAATTGGCCATATGAGAAATTTGTTAATCAAATATATATTTCCATGTTAATAAAATTAGAATCCTCATTTTGTAGAGCTCTTAAGCCGTCCAAAACTACCAACCGTCAATTAAGGAAAGTATATGAACAAAGTTGAGCCAATCCCAACCAATTTTTTTTAAACATGTTGATCTATATAATTTAAATCCACTCCTCATGTAGATAACCCTTACAGTTGATTAAAAAAATTAAGAACAATTGTATAGTCAAAAAATAAACATAGCATTTACTATCCCCTGATAGAAATAAGTTTACATTAGCTAGGTCACTTTAGTCAATAACAAATATTAATTATTAGTTATCACTTAACAAGGATTAATGACAAAATTGTCTACTAATTGAAATTGATAAAAAAAACTTTTATGTTTATTAGAAATAAGCCTGCAAAAAAAGTCAATAGGTTCACTAACCTTAGTGATTAATAAAATAATATCAATACAATCATTAATAATAAGTTTAGATGATTAAATTTAGTCGATTAGTGCATATTAAGTTGAATTACATTAAGTTTGTAAATTAATAGTTTAACTATACACACACACCCATGCATACATACATACATACATAATACATGCATAATACATAAAAAGACACCACAAATCACCTTAACTCATTTAATCTTCTTTAACAAAAAAGACTATATAGATGTAATCAAGATTACCTTACAAACTACAAAAAAAGATCAAGTAAAAAAAACTTAACAACCTTTAAAGATTATGTTATACTCAATAATTTGATATTAAGGTACCCATATATTCCATGTATTATGTGATAATGTAATATTAACATATAATCTTTTTTCTTTATAATTTTTTAATGAAAATATATGAGTGATTAAAAAACGGAGCTTAGTTAAGAGCAAAAAACTTTAATTCCTGCGAAATTATTGAAATACCACTACGACTAATATAGCAATCTCTACTTGTCCGAGTTTCTTGTACAAAAGATCCAAAGAAATTAAAAAAGAAAAATTGCAGAAGACAAATTCTATGCTTACATTTATGTTCTTCTTGGCACAATAAATTTTATACATGTATCTACTAAATAATGAAGCTATATACTATTAGCTGCAAGAAACACAATCACAACTCAAGTAGCACATCCCTAATAAAATTTTTGTCAATGCAGCACCTGATTTGATTGCTACTTGCTCATTATGCCAAGCTTCCCTCATTGCTTTGCAAGCTTTCCCTTTGGTAGAAAAGAAGGCAAAGAAACTATCCTTATGGTAGTATGGAGATATGCAATGTTTTCTTCTCAAAAGACTTCAATAATCAACTCATGGTCAAGTAATTTTAAAAAGTAGGAGAATGATGTGCAAGCCAAAGCATTGTCCAACATATGCTTAATTTTCTTTGCTTGGTAAGTTGTTTTTTGGAGTAGATTTGATGGCTTCCAAAGCAATTTTAATGTCTTCTAATGTAATTTTGGACAAGTTGTAAATGGAATTAGTGCTTTGCAAACATGCTTGATTAAGATAAGGGAATATTAATCCTATCAC
The DNA here is from genome assembly GCA_023846275.1 of Vanilla planifolia. Taxonomy (NCBI): domain Eukaryota; kingdom Viridiplantae; phylum Streptophyta; class Magnoliopsida; order Asparagales; family Orchidaceae; genus Vanilla; species Vanilla planifolia. Next base: position 728,697 of record JAIUJO010000060.1, on the reverse strand, counting down.
TTGGTAACATTTCTCATTAGAAGGTACAACACTTATAGTTATAGCATTTAGTAAATGTATCCCTTACCCTTGTTCATCATCCATTCTCCAAATTTAGGTATTTTTTCACTATACTATATTTTGCTTACCAAACTATCTAAATTGTTTTGCCATGGATCATTATGAAAATCACTCAAGGGCAAAAGTCCCATCTTCTTTGCAAGTACCATATTTGTTAGAATAGTTGATATTTATAATTCAGCCATCAAATATATATTTCCTAAATTATTGTAATAATTTCAAAAAAGACTTACTTTAACTTATAGTCAAGTAATTTTTTTTTGGATTCTTAAGTCATTGCTTAAATATTTATTATTCTTTCTTCATTAGGCTAAGATTACAAATGTCTCTACAATAGCAACATAGAGATGCTTGTGGTTACAATAGTGAAAAAATCACAAAAAAAACTTCTATTTTAAATATAACTTGTGAGATCCATTGAAAATAGCTAGTGGTGGAACCCATAAGAATAAATAATAAAAAAACCCAAATCACTTTATTAAGCACTCTATCCTAATAATCTAAAATTAAAAAAATTATGTATGTATGAATATGCCATATGAGAAGGGATGACTTTATGAATGAAAAAAAATCAAAAGGTGCACATGAAACATTAATCACAAAAAATGGTGTAACAAAATACCTAAAGTTAGAAAAAACTGGCAAATATGGGAAAACAACAAATGAATGTGAGCATGAGAAGTTCTCCTCTGATAGATAATCACAAATAAAATTTCAAGAAATATAACCAAATACAAGATATGAAACAATAAGTATAAGTAATCTCTACTATAAGAAATAATAGGCAGCTAATAACATACTCTATATTATTCTACATATAAGGAGAAGGCATACTTGTCTTTCAAGTAGTTGATTGTACGTTCCTTGTAAGGATAGATCTGTACCACTCCTTGATCTACCATAAACCTGATATCGTAAAGGTGATCTTGCATCCTGAATTGCAGTGTCTGTTACTATATCATTCTCATATTTGTACCTGAAAGGAACAGTCGATAGTCCATTTAATATGATAGACCAATAAATTGGGTATTTCCAAAGCACAAAGTTATTCACAAATGCTATAAAAGATTCGAAATCTTAATTTTAAATTAGTTGTTCATAATTGATTATTAAATAAGATATTTTGTGGTAAATAGCTAAAAATAATAATTCACAAGAAAATTAACCTTTTAACTTAAAAATGGATAAATAATAATTATCATAAAATATTATCTATTCTAGTAAAATAGTAACATTTATTTATCTTCTTAAAATTTATTGATATAATTTACTTCACCAAACACAACAAAAAATATCATAATCATTTGTTAACCATTTTTTATATGATATTTTTAATTTTATCTTAAGAAATGATTAACCAAGCAATTGAAATGAAAAAATTATCAAACTTCCTATAATAGCCAATAGAATATATTATTGATCACAATTCTAATTCTTAATAAAAATATCATCCTTACAAATAATAGTTTCCATAAGACATTATAAAACAGATGATTGCTTGCATGTAATAAATTAGAAAAAAATTCCTTACCATTGTACATCAAATCAATGCCTCTCCCAAGAGACTCATCGCTTGTTGGATATGAAATAACTGAACCATCTGCTCCCATGGCATCAACGTCTAACAAAACAGGTCACACTCTACTAAAAACTCGAATGTTTCCTTTTAGTTCCTGCAAAACATTAAAGCTTAGGAAAAGTATAATATGTGTGGTACAAATATGAGATATGAATATACATTTTGGACATGTTTTCTTGTCCAACTTTCCAATGGAATGGCCATCAAAGGCTCTAATATTTTAAGGAAAAAAGCTGCAAAGAAAAAAGAACTTTTTCTTTAAGATAACTATCTAGGGTTCAAATGCCAGATCGCCAGTAAAATTTTAAGTGTTTTGCTGCCCAATGATGTAGCTTTATGAAAATATCAAAATATTAACAAACATTTTGGCATGGAGAAAAATATCCTTGCAAATGAAGACACATACATGGCTTGTGGAAAAGAAGAAATTGAGTGATACACATGCATGGTTATTGGTTTGAGATCAAAAGTTGAATTTCAAATAGTATAAAACTGATTTCAGTCCAACACTCAGCAAAATTATTGGTTTGGTTCAACTCAAGGTTTCAGCTAATCTTGGCTAAAATCAATCTCCACCGCCCTCAACCTAATTTTTGCTTCCTAATCAATTACAAACTTACCTAAATACCTTGATTTTCTAACAATAAAAGAGCTCGGTTGGGTAAGTTAGAAAATGCTCTTGATAGCTACAATAACAGTTCTTAAGGATTAGATTTACAAGACTTAGTGTCACCGAATTTCAAACACCAAAGAATGGTTTCACATTCAATTTCTCTTTTGTTAATATTTCTCTTGCTCAATTATTTTTAACATTACTTTTACATTTATTCTTTTAATAACTTGCTACTTGATAACATAAATAAATATTGCCTAATTTAAATTTTTAATTATATAACATTGATTTTGAATCTTATCCTTTTATCGTATTACCTACTTTCACCTTTTCAACAATACCTTTTTTAGTCACTTGGACAAATTATAGTCACTCAATTTTTTTACAATAATTTTTTATAATTTATTGTTTGCATCACCTAGCCACAAAGACAAGTGATTGTTATTGTATTACATTGTGTTATTTATATCATTTCTTTTTTAGTACCAAACCCCATAACAATATGGACAAACGATGACCTCATTAATTTTACAAAATATCCCATTTATTTTCAATAGTTCATTTCTTTTCAATGCTGCACGTGCACCTTATCAACAGTCAAGCGAATTCGTGTTCTACACGTAGAAGTAGCTACCTGCATGCATGGATAGACCCTTGGCTCTGTCATACAGTTGTGCACCTCAGGATGCATGCTGGCAACGACAGACGTTGATAAGTGCAAAATTTTTAAAATTTGAGAAATTTTAAATTTTCGATCAAAATCACTTCTTTTTGTTTTATTTTTAAAAATTGCATCCCAACCACTATATAAAAAGGTAGAAATAATGAATAAAATAATTCAAAAAATTCAAAAAAAATCTGAGACGTCAAAACTCATAGAATGTCAGAACTTGAGAAATTCAACAAGTTTTGAGAATTAGAACTTCGTAAATTCAAAACCCTTTAAAAGAAATCTTCTCGGGGAATTCAACCTCCTTGTGATAAAATCCCTCTTATCCTTCTCTTTCTCCTTCTTACATTGCTCACCATCATTACACTTCCACTTCTGTTGTTATCATTCTGAAAAGAAAGCCTGTTGACGAAGGTTCAAGATGAGAAAACCTCACAAGCAGATCATTGATAATTGATTCTAATGATATTGACAACACTATTATTAGAGTCGTAATTGTTGAAAGTCACCAACCATAATTTATTAACAAAGTTTCTAGAACAAGTGCTACTTTGGAAGCATTAACAAGTGGCATGGCAAAGAATTGTCAATAATAACTCATCATGTTTCTTTACAATTTAAGACTAGGCAACTAAAAAGGAAAAGAAGTAGCATGTCAACATCCCAACTAGGCTTATTCCCAAGCACTCACATCAGAGGAGCAAGCACCTATAAGCCCCAAGTTATAGGGATCATGGTTCCATTTGCAAGAGGAAAAGAGAAAACCTAAGAAAAAGTCAATAACAAAAAAACCAATGATATCAAAAGGTACCTTATTAGAGTTGAAATATTTTTACCACTCACATTGCTTTTGTTGTTGCTAACTCATAGTACCTCTATGGCATTGTGACTACTATAGAGATCACAATAAGCTCTTAAGTAAAGTCGCTCACAACTTCAAAGGTTGTCAATGTTTGTTTGAAATGGAAAAACATAACATGCAAACAAATAAAATATGCAAAATAATGGCATTTGCATCCAACATCAAGTGTACAAGAAAAAAACTCATTGTCATTAGGGATTTTGGAGAAGATCTTTCACAATATTGATTTTTGATTCAAAATGCCAAGTTTTTGCTAAGGTTTTCACTATATTATAAACAAAAATTTTCTATTATATATTCTATATTTATTGCATTCATTCTTCTATTATGACTACTTTTGGCTCAAGTATGGGATCTTTTGATCTATTGTACCCCCTTTGAGATGCATAATAAACTATAGTATATATCTCTTCTAAGGATTGTTTTGAATTTTTTTTCTACCTATTTTTACAAAAAACTACAATGGAGTAAGTTTGATCTTTTATGATCATGAGTAAACACAAACAATAATTGTCCAAATCACCTAAAAATTTATATTCATTACTTCATCTTTATTTTTAGTTAGTTACATTATAAGTGCATACACTTTTTTAAAAATAGTATTTTAAAATATGGCTATTTTTATCTTTGTAAAATTTTTGAAGAAATTTAAAAAAGTAAAATTCAACTTCCTCTTGTGCATGTCTCAACTCTTCAAAAACAAGCTAGCTTTCAACAACATTGTTACTACAAAAATTTCAACCATGTTATAGGGCAAATTACTAGACTAGAAAAGGGCTGCTGATTAAAAAGCATTTGTTAGATAACAAATTAAGCAATTGACAGATTGATTTAAGCAATGATAGCACAACCACTAAACTCTAATTCTCAGTATATAAATTAAGAGTGGTAGCATACTTTTTAACAAAAACACAGAGTTTGAATGAAAATAATTGTGGCAAAATTACATTGAGAAAAGGTTTTGTTTTTTAATTTGGTGGAGTGCATTTATATGATAATAAACTCAATTTAAATTGATAATCGCATCCTCATATTCTCAAGTTGATTCCTAAGCAAGCTAGCATGATCTGTTAATCCAGTAATAATCTCCACCAATGCATTTTTCTTCTTGTGCAACTTTGATATGGTATCACCATTCTTGATAGCATCAGCCTATAGCTGAAGGTTATACTGTTGCAAGCTATTGTTGTACTCTTGTAATAGTTTGTTTGTCTCTTAAATAATTTTTATCTATGTAGTAACCAAATACAAAATATATAAAAAAACAAAGTATATAAATATTTCCTTCAATTAAGTTCTACAATGCATGTTGCTCAACCTGACTATTAAGACGATTTATTTCTTGTATAACTTTCTCAAGATCTTCCATAAGACCACAACGTAAATTTTGAGAAGCAGCCCTTGCTTTAGCTTCTTTCTCCTAAGCTTTAATGACAACTTGATATGTTTCATGAATATTGTCATTATATATAAGTCATCAAAGAAACTATATTTAATTTTTAGAAGATACCAATTTGTTGGACTCCTCCCTCTTAAGATTTTCTTCTAAGGACACCTTCATTGTCTGATATTCCTCAATCAACGAAGTAAACTCTTTTATTTTGGAATTCATTTGGGATTCTGGAAAGAAATGAAATTTTCCAAAGTTTAATAGTAAAAAAAATTCATCATCGCGTGAAAATGTAAATTGAAAATATTTACCCATTTCAGAATGCTTTCTCTTTTCTGACTCAAGCAAACTATTGAGCTCATCCTGTATCGCAAGATAACAATCTTCCAGACCAATGTACCAACTAATACAAGACTTTAGCCTCTTGACGTAGTTTCTCATATCATTCATCCTTTCTTGCAAAAATAAAACTACAAAAATTAGAATAAACACAATTACTTAAGAATAAAAAAGCGACAAATTGTTATTGTAACATAAAGATTAGGAAGCCTAGTTGCCTGGACATCTACTTTGCTTCTGAGCTGTGATTTCTCAGATAGTAACTTCGCTACGTCCTCCCTTTAGTTAAACACAACCCCGGCACCTTCACAATCTCCATTGGAGCTGGCAGTATTGGGAACACCTCCATTATCCCCAAATATTGTATTCATACTCGATAGAGGTAGGCGAAAATGCATGGAGTTTGCCTGTCCTACCATATTCCCGCCTCCAATCTTCTGTCGCCTATTTAACTGCGATTCGTCCAAGTTCTCGTTCTTCTGCAAATCAATCTACACTTAAGAATTCCAAGCCAAGGAGAACACTAGCCATAGAACGGATTGACACTGAATAGGGCGAGAAGAGAACCTTACATTTGAGAGGCTTTGAGAAACATTATACCCAGGGGTCAGTGGGGGCTTGTTCTGGTTCCTCGTGTGCATCGTCAATGAGAGAAAAACGATCCAACGGAGCTACGGAGGGGTAGGGCTGAAGTGGAAACCTAATGAGGTGCAACTAAAAGAAGGATGAGGAATAGAAGACAAAAAGCATCGGATAAACAAATTACAAACCAAAGAAGAAAAAAAACCTTTTCTTTTTCTCTCTGAGGAATTGTTTGGTTTCGAGAATGATGATAGATTGCTTCTTTTGCTCTTCCCTTCTGTACACTAGTGAAGGGGCGAGCTTCGTGATTTGTAATTTTTTGAAACGAGCATGCCAAAGATTCCGAAATGACCAAAACCTGCCCTGTTAATAATTCCACGAAATGAACGTAGCAGCTATATGTATTTTCTTTCAAATAAATATTATTTAGCAAAAAAGAAAAGAAACAGAAATAACATTTAAAAACCCAACTAAATGAAAAAAATTATTGCATTATTTTTTTAGCTTAAATTTGAAAATGAATTACAAACCTTGGAAAAAAGAATATTAAAAAAACTTTTATATAAATGAATAAAAAGTATATAAATATATATATTTTTAATAATTAGAGATTGAGAAAAATAGAAACAATATTTAGGACTTTGTCTTATTATTTTGGTGTGAATTTTTAATAAATTAATATTTAGGATAATAAATATGTACTAAAGTGTTATATTAATTGAATCAAGATGAATTTTGACATCATGGTCTATTTTGTCGACCAGGCTTATCTATGATATCGACAGTCCATTCATCATTGCTCTTGCTCCATTGTTCTCTTAGTGATAGAATGAAAAGTTATACTACACTTCAGCTTAATTTGAGCATAATTTTTATACTAAAATCAATAATATATCATATAATGACGATTTTTCGACTAAGCATAATACCATTTTGAGTATCAATGTTCTCTAGTATTTCTTAGTCTATAGGGTCATCTATGTTTTGAATGAGGGAAATCCAAAAATAATTAAGTGACTAATGCTACATCTTTTGGCGAATATATGTGAGCTCACAATAACGATAAATTTTACTTAAATCCTATAGAATGATATAAGTTTTGATTTTATTTATTTAGAGTTTCAGAACTTAGGAATAAAAAAATAATAGAAAAGAATACTTACTAATGACTCATATCTAATAGATTTCTATAACATATATGACTAGATAATAGCTAATATTATCTAATCTTAGTTTACTTAAAATTCACAAATAATAGAAAACAATACTTTTTAATTCTTTATTACAATGTTTAAAACTTACTTTCATGATAAAATCTCATATTTGAAGTTTTAATTTGGACCATTTGTCATCAAAATCATTTTAAGTCTATGATTTTCTAAATCGACAAAATTGTTTTTTTACTCCACCTAAACAAACTAAACTTCAACAAAATGAAGATTATACTATACTCTGTTACACCCTTGTGTTTGATGAGTCAAACATAAATTTTTATATCTCATATAGGTTTACTTTAAGTGAAATTGTTAATATTTAATTAAGTCAAGTCATGAACTTTAAATGTCTAAAATAGTGGTCTTCAAGGCCCTTAAAGTCATGGCAAGCTTCAAGGAAATTGAAGATAGGTACTAAAATTTTTATACTTGAATTTCTCTTTATTTTTCTAGAATTTAATATGTCCAAATTTTGAGATGATGTGGCACACTAGTAGTATTAATATTTGAAAATGTTATAAGTTAATAATTGTTGAATTTTAATTTTTGGGCCAAGTATTATTAAGAAAAAGTATAGATATTGGTATTTGATTTTTTAAATTTATTTACGAATAATTTTTTTACAATTTTTTTTCATAATTATTTAAGACATTTGTAACACTATCATAATATAAAATTATTTTCATACACTTATATTAAACATTTTAGCAAAAAAAGTCTCACAAAATACTATAAAACAACTCTAGTCTCGGGATTTTTACTATAGCATTGGGCGGGTGAACCCGACCTGACCACTGGCCCGTCCAGGCTTTAGGGACTAAAAAAATAAAATAAAAATTGCTCGATTAACCCGAATGGGCGAGCGAAGCACGAAAGCTGAGGTGAAACCTGAACGGAACAGCAGGTAATCAGCCCGTAGGGAAAGCTGAATAATAAAGCACTAAGAATAATAACACACATGAGAATCTTATCAAAGGAACTATTATAGGTTAACAACAGTATAACTCTGGAGTTGAATTAATTTGAAAAAAAAGAAGATTCAAAAGATCTCGAATCAGAAAACAAGACGCCTTTGATCAAAGGATCTACTCTAAGTCTAGCAAAATATTGGCCAATTTAGTATTGGGGATATCTCGAAGAAAAAATTTATGTTGCATGAAGGAAATCAACTAAAACAATTATCACACACATCTAGAAGCAACATCCAAGCACATGCAGAGTGTGCTACAGTACGAGAGGATGTTCACATGCTACAGCAAGACGACTAGTACACACACACAATGCTATTCACAAGCATGTGAGATTATTTAGCTACACAGAAATGGGCCTTGAATGAAACTGCACACACACAAAAGATTTGTTGCACCATAGACAAACGTGTGAACCATTCCCAACCCACCATAAAGTAAAACATGTAAGAAAAACATATTAAATGCATACAAAATGACAAAAATATCCATTCTTATACTAATATAAATAGGTGCTTGAATTTTCTATCAAAAGAAAGCCAAAAAAAGAAAAAAACCAAGTTTGTCTTAGAAAAAAAAATGAAACAAAGCATTTCTTTAAGTTACAATCTTAAGTTTTATATTCTTTCTTTCATGTTTTCAGTTTTTGTTGGCCATTCCACGTCTCATTTTTAAGCTATATTTAACCCCAAAATAATGTTGTTGTGAAGCCTTAGAAAAACTTTCCTCATAGACAAATCATATATGGTATCAGAGCAATTAGTTAAAAGGACTACACTAATTTATTTTGGTATCGAAGCCTCATTTCAATGACAATAGCAAAAGCTAGGAAGAGGGGAGTTGAAAAGTAAGCTAAGAAAGACAAGCATAAGATTGGAGAAACTTTAATTGAGATGAATGTGCCAACAAATCAGTCAACAAACATAAAAAATTAGTTAGCTCTATTGACTCAACGAATGTAGAGGTTAACAGAGATGATGTTAAAAACCCAATGCCCTGTGAGAAAACATTTTGAGGACCACTTGCAAAACAAAGGAATGTCGTTAACTAGAGTAATTCTAGTTAGAATATTCATCCAAGATAGCTAAAGACGACGATGAGAATGACATTAATTGTCTTTCTCCTTCAACACTGGGAATTTATAGTGTTCGTTCAAGATTGAAATTAAACTTCAATTATCCATCTATGATTGTATAGGTTTGAGAAGTGTCAATATCTATTCCTTTGACTTAATTTTCAATAAATTTGAAGACTTTAATGTGAGAGAAAAACCAATGTAGTAAAGGAAATTTGTTGTATTTGAAAAGATTCAAATTGATTCAAATCAACAAAAAAAAGCCTATGATAAGGAAATATGTTCTAGGTTGACAAGAATACAACTAGAGACTCAAGTTGTATTTGAAAAAAGAAGAAGATTCAAATAAACTCAAATCGTCAAAAGAATAGGCTTACGATTAGGGATATATTCTAAGTCCAGTAAATTATCGAACAATTTAGCATAAAAAAAACATCAAAATAGAAAATAACATTTTCATGAAGCAAATTAACAAAAAAGAATAATTATGCTTATTGAAAAATAGCATGTGCGACACGCACTACAGCAAAAGGCATGCACATTAATGTGCCGTAGCAGGACAAGTGCTGCAAAGCACGTGGGCACAATACTACTCACAAGTGCGCAACATTTTTCACACATGGCACTGCGTGCGTGTAGAATTGGGCACATAATGAAATTGCATGGGCATAAAGGACCAGACCTGCGACAGGCCATCATGCATGAAAAAATATGAGCACAATGGATTGCACGTGTAGATCTCGCAAAGCTTGTGCGGTAGGTGCTGCACGTGGCATTGGCCGCGCTGCATGTGTTTGTTAAGTGCACCAAACTAAAAGTGGCCCATGTGAGAAAAAATGGTCAAAAGCATACAAAATGACAAAAATATTCCTTATACAACTTTAAATAAGTGTTTAAGCATTCTATCAAAAGATAGCAAAAAATAATAAAAAGCGAAACTTCTATTATTCTTCTTGAACTCTTTTCTCTTAAGAATGAAATGATATTGATATTAGCAAATAAGGGTTTCAAGCATACACAAAGAATCTATTGGTACGCAATGCTTTCAAAAACATAATGACATATTCATTATTTTTTCTCTATTTGCCTTTAAAATGAAATAATATAGATTTTAAATATATGTAATATGGCTATATTATGTGGAATGCTATTATACAAATAAAAATTGCATTCTTATTCATTTTGTGTAATAAAACACCATTTATATTAAAAAATTAGAATGAACGTATGGATCGGATATAGAATATCAATAATAACAAAATAGCTAGATTATGAGAAATGTAAAACGATTAAGTAGCATCTACCAAAGTTGTTGGAAAACAAGTAGACCTAAAATGCATCTAAGAGGATAGAAGCTTGATGAAATTTGTAAATAAGTAAACAAAAAATAAAATAAAAGTAAAACAAAAAGAATAACACTAAAAAGTTGAAAAAATATTTCACTAAATTAGAAATTCAACAACATATGTAACACTCAAAAAGAATAAATGGGAAAAGAGAAAGTATTAAGCTGAACTTGCCAAAAGAGATAGATTAGTTATAATAGCTAATTGAGAACATTGACATCAATGAACATGAGAGCCAGAGTATAGCAAAATCGAGAAAAAAATGAAGAATGCAAGAAATTCTATATGAAATACCCTAATATAGGGTAAAATCATGAAGCCAACAATGACAATGTTCACCATGAATTTCAAGATTACATACAATAGATTCTCTTCATGTTTGTATTGTCATTTTTAGCAAGACAAACTTAGGAAAAATAGTTGATGATCTAAGAGATTTAAAGAGAACAAGAAAAGAAAATATCCAAGAAGAGATAAGAGTAGTCATAGGATGGTTACTTTAGGAATAAATAGAATCCCTCTTAGAGCTCTCCTGAGTCCCCTTTTATAAAGACCTTGGCACCCCCTTAATCCTTAATCACCTTAATCTCATTTTGTTTTCTTTTCTTCCTTAGTCTTCAAGAATTTATCTTTATTGAATATGATGGGTCATTGATGATGTAAGCTTAAGACTGCCATCACAAGAGTAATGGTCCTTTTACTCTTATATTTGTTGTCCTTATTAGCATTTGCATGCCTGATAGGTTGACCATGCAACATAACAAACAATGACAACAATTTAGCATTGAGTAGCCCATTTGCTACCAACTAAAGTTTGATACTATTGAAGACAAATAATAACTATGTGAATGATGCAAATTAAGCATATCAATTTTAGTATCAAGGTTTTAAGGATAACTATCATAGGTATCATGATGATGATGAGATGACAAGAAGCAAACCTCCAACAGTAAGCAAATTAACCAATGGAAAAAAAATTGATGTCTCTAGCCTTTAAGCTAAGTTGGTTTGTTCCTATGTTGAAGTGGGGCAAGGGCAAACCTAAACAAAATTGTGATAGAGATCAAACCAAGTACCATTGCATAACTTATATATTTACCAAGTAAGCTAGCACTTACAAATCCACTTGCCCTCACATAAATGATCTGTGCAAATCCTAGCAAAAACAAACACCTACAACAAAGAAATACTTAAATGCAAGAAATGCTAAAAAGGTACAAAAAGGTGGACAACTAAAAAATCAAATATATAACTTAAAACCTTACAAAAACATAAGTAAAATAATCACCTTTAATATTTGAGCATCTATGTTTAGCCATTGAAAGTAGGACAGCCTCCTCGACCTTCAAAACAATAACATCATTCAGATTTCTAGAGTAGAATAAGAAAAATATAATACGCAACAATAAAAGCACAACTATAAATAAAAAAGAAAAAATGAAAATGGAAGAATAAAATTGATCTAATAATGCAAAGACATGATCCTAACAGCTCAAATGTAAATCGCTTAAGCAAGTGATTAATCAAACGTCCACTTCAATACATAGGTATGGCACTATGAGAAGAAAAGGTGTTGACCTAACAGTGACAAGATTTGAATAATAGAATAATGGAAGGACTTATGAATATTGGCAAGATTAGAAATGCTATGGTACAATAGCAAGATTTGAGCACCAACAACTAGGTGGGAAACTGTGAATATGGTTGGGATTGGAGAGATGGAGTAGCCATAGAAGCAACTTCACAAAGGATGGAGAGTGGGTAGGGCAAGGAATATACCAGCATCACTAAGCTAGTCCTTGATGCTTTGAAATCCAATGAGGGTCACCAAAATTATGGTGCAAGAGAGAAAAAGGAGAGGGCTAATAGACAAGTTACAAATCTTCTTGATACATGTTAGTATGCTCATGTAAAAAAATAACTAATTCAACCATTTTATAACCAAAATCATTATTTGATAAATAATACAATTTCTTCATTCTTTATTTTCTTCTCGGATAAAGTACTTTATTAAATGATAATTGCAATTTTGTTTCAACAAAAACAAATAGAAAATAATCTCAAAGGCAAGTTGGACATCTAAAATAGACAATATTAGTCAACTGATCAATAGATCCACATCCATCAAATAGTTCAAGAATGGAGTAAAGAGATAGTACAATTTCATTCAAGGTGGTTTGCCCCTTTTGTTAGGCTATATTTGGTTAATCAAGAGCATAGAAGGCTTTTACTATACCTAATAATGCCAAAAATTGTCCTTAAGGATTTGGTTGAGCAAAGTTAGGAACACTTACAAAATTGACCAAGTAAAGCACAAACTACATTATGATGGTCTATTAAAATAGAAAGATTTTCAAAAAAAACAAGGAATCCACTATTTTAACTCAAAAGCAAAGTCTAAGAGAGGGCAAGGAGCAAGGTTACATTGAACCTAATGTTTGATACTCTAACAATTGGTGATGGCTGCTAGCTCATTATGGATCTAAAGTACATGTGAGAGAGAAGAGAGAGACAGAGGGATAGAAGGGAAGAGGATGGGGGAGGGAGGAAAAAAGAGGATGGTGATAGTCACGATACATAATAGTAAGAGACAAAGGATTGAACAAGAGTTAAGGGATACTGGTTTAACTTTGGGTTAACTTTATCTGAAATTAGATTACACTAAATGCTTAAATCATAATAATTAGTGACATGATGAACTTGTCTCAAAAACTATAAATCGGGTACGCCAATGAATAGTGATAATATAGTTGTTCGTATTTCAAGAATAAACTAGTGACTTAAGTAATAAGTACTTCAATGAAACTTGGGAAGTGAAGGTTAGTGGATTAAAGGTTTTCAAAATGTTAAAAACTACAATTAGATCAAGTGACAATAATTTTTACATGATAAACTCCACAAAGAGGGAAAATCACGATATTAGATGTTGAATGATTCAATATCTTAGAGATTTAAGAAATTGAATTCTTGGAGAGTTTAACTCAATGTACCTTTATAAAAAGAATAGTGCACAAGGCAGACAAGAAGAGTAATAGTTAGAAGTAAAGTACATGTTTAGGCCATAGATTAGAAGTAGAGAGGAATAGTTGCTAGTTTTTTGCATGTAAATTTTTGTCACAATATATTAGATCACGTATGCTAAGGTTATTTAGGGATTTACATCAGCACTACATATATGTATACTGAATCAAATGTTCTGGATTCATTGCTAATCATCCAAGATACAATGGGAAATTATCTATTTGGATTTCTTTGAAGGTTAAAGGATAATCTAGAACTCCTTGGATAATCCAAAAATTGTCATGAATGATTAGGCAATAGGCATGATGACTGTCTCATTCAGATGAGTAAGTAGGCATGGACCAAACTACCCTAAAAGGTTTGTAAGACACCAAATCTTATATAAAGCAAATTGCCTCAAAAGGTTTGTTTTATAAAGCTAAACTACACTAGATGTCTAGCCATCAACTCGGGGTGATGTAGTCTCCTTTGGTTACGAGGGGCGTCCCCTCCTTCCTTTGCCTTTAAACCCTTAACTTTTAGAAGAAGAATTGATCCATTTCATGATGATTTCATGGCCCTTTGGAAAGATTATCCAAGGGAGAACATTCAAGGTACTCTAGTGTGATGCTAAACTCCTTTTATTCAAGGTACTCCTTTTTTTTACCATCACCCAGAAAGTATAAGCCACCTCTAATATAGTAAAACAAAAGTGCACTATGCAATCTTACAGATATTAACAAAGCTTGTTCTTGCACCAGTCGTGCGCATGCATCTGATTCATTGCCTCGTCCAAACAATGAAAATTGAGCTAAATCCAAAACATACTAGATGAACCATCTTTAGCAGGCCCAACTAGATTATGCTTAAACCAACTAAAAAATTCAAGTATATCTTAAAACTCAATTATAATGTAAACTCCAAATTCATGTTTTCTCATCTACTATTTTTTCTTCTTCTGCATATATATAAATATAAAAAAATGTATACAAAAACATAGCTAATTTGAGTAATTTAACAAATTTTCTTCAATTCTGTACACAAAATGAATATTCTACAAAAGCATTATCGTTGCATAGATGAGAAATCGTAAATGAAAATTAGAATATTTTACATGCTTTTTATAACAACAACAAAATTCAATTCAATGCAACACAATCCCACTACTTTTTAGTACACATCCATTATATATTAAAAAAAGTGGTGTTGTATATTTTCTACATATTTGATAATCAGTTTGTCTGGGTGGGATTGTTGAAACCATATGAGTAGTTACATCACCAATTGTGGGCATGTTCAATTCCAACAAATTCAAAAACAACTTAGGCAAACTAGATTTATTTATTCATGCATAGTGCACATATAGATGCTTGCCTCCCAACTACATATGCACAAATAAAGAAATGCATGTAAAATTCTATGTGCATAGAGGGAGAAATGCCCATAAAAATATTCACTCCACAATAGTTATTTCTATACAAGCGGAAACAATGTCTAATATATGTTTTGGATTATGAGTAGTGATATGTACAAAAAGAAGTTAATGCATTCACAAATTACATTATGTACATACAAACATGGTTATATGAGAACACAAATCATTATGTACAATCATGCGTAAATGAAAACAATGCATCCATTGACAATAAAAAATTTCTAACAAAAATTAATGCATGCATAAGTTGTATTAAATGTCTGTAGATACACACACACACTGAAAAATAATGGGCTAGACGAAATGACACAATATAAAACTGTATAAAAGACAAATCCCATTATGAAAGGTTTCCCTTTTTAATATTGTTTTTTATGACATTTTTAGAGAAGAAATCATTTTTGTTGAGCCCAAAATGACAAGAGATTAAAGAACCAGAGGTGCTGGTCACTTCATGTGTACGTATAGAGGGACCTCTCAAGTCTTTCCCATTGTATATCTTGTCAGTCATGTTTGTTGTACTAGCTTTAACACTTCTTTCTTGCTATTTCTTTGTGTATCTATATAACTATTAAAGTAAGAACAACATGATTTTACATCTTTCTCATGTTAGTTTTGTTGGTCCTATAAAAGTTGCTATTAAAATATAGTTTCAATCAATATGAGTTCATTGTGTTGTCACTTTGATCTTCATTGCACCACAAAAATTTAAATTCAGATTTCCTCTTATATTTAAATTTGCTTGCATGAGTTTAATAGCATGCTTAAAGTTAATTTCATTAACTACATTTACTTGGAATCTACCAATAAATTGTTAGGATAGTTGCCTTTCAAGAACTTGGTTAATTTGTCTAATTTGCCATAAAGAAGGTTTCAATTATTTATTATTTTAAAATGGTCTTCGTGCCTCATCAAAATCATAACTTACATATGTCATAGTTGCAATTAGGTACAAAACAAAGGTCTATCAAAATTTATTGCATGCATTTTTTGTTCTCATTTTTATTACCACATTTGCATTAGCATTTCTTTACTCTAAATTTCAAACACATTTCATAAGTCCTCATAGTTTTGTCTTGGACATAAAATCCCAAAGATTGCAACTAGACACCACCCCAGAACTTTGAGTGTGCATTGCATTACAATCCCATTTATCCAAGACTATTACATGAATTCTATGACACCATTGCACCATATTGGTTAGATATTAAGATTCAAAAATGTCAAGTCCCTTATATTAATTTTTTTCTCACCTCTTTTTGGTCTTCCTCTTCCACCATTGAATGAGAGAATTATGACAACTCTTCTCTCTTAACAAATTAAATGATCCAAAAATAACATGTTCAAATGATACAACCAAACACTCCTAGCAATAACATTTTTATCGCTTTCATTATTTCTAATCATATCATTTCAAGTATATCTACCACATGTTCTATTTGTATACTTGATGTCACAAGACAATATTTAAAATCATATAATATTTTTTATTCCACTTCGTTTCAAAAAACTTATATGTAAACATGAGTAAGATATTTTGATCACACAATATAACAAAAGCATTGCTCAATTCCTTCGACATGTTTGAATTAGATTATAATCATTTTTTAAATTTTTCTATTTTTTTAAAGTTTATATTAGAAATAATGAAATCTGTCATTTTTTTTATATTTTAGTATCATATAATAGTAATCCTTAGCAATTGTACTCTTCTGGGTTTAATTAAAAATGAATTCCATGTTCAGTTAAACATAATAAAATAACCTCTTTCTTAGTGTTATCCACAAAAGCATCATCAAAAGTAAAAATAAGAATGCACCATTGGGAATATAGAACCATTGCAAAAAAATTACAATTGAGAAACCTTTAATCAACAATACTTGAATGCACATATGCATCATTACTTTTATATGCATGATTTCATAACTTCAAAATATCTAATGCTAAGCTTTTCCCTACCACAAGGCCTTTCAAAGCACTATTATTGGACTTCTATCATTTCCATTCTAGATTTCTTCATCAAACCCCTTAGCAGGTGAATAGTCAAAATAATTGATCTTCTAGACACACAACCAAATTGAATCAACAATATATTAGTTTTGTGTCATAATTTAAGCTCCTTGAATGATAAACATTACTTTTGAAAACTATCATCATTGAACTTATAGAATCATACCTTACCTTTTAGTAACCATTGTTCTTAGTTTATTTTCCTTTTTTCTCTTTTCTAAATATATTAAGAATAATCATTGCCTTTTTTCATTTTTTTAATGGCCATTATCATCATACATGTTATTGTAACATGTTTTACACATCTATAATAAAATCATGATCATATGATGCTTAGTAAAATATAAGCAAACACAAGAAATACAAGCATGAATGTCAATCATCTTTGAATTTGATAGATTTCCATTCATTACTTATTATAGTTGCCAAGCATTTTATAATACTAAGTATATATAGATGTATAAGCATACTATCTCAATTCCTCTTGTAAAGGTCTCCCCTTAAAATATATATAAAATTATGTGCCTTTATATGATCTATATTTCCTTCATTTTAAGTATTTTACATTTACTACAATATATCTTTCCTAATTTCCAATATTATTTCTCAATTCCCTTACTTGACTAGTTAAACTCTTTCCAATAACTTAACAACACTACTCTCCCTCCTTTTCTCTTTAAGCTGTCAACCATGATCAAAATGTTTTATTTTTATTCAAAACATCCTCATCATCCATGGTCATCCTCTCACATACTAAATATCGATGCTTCATTTCCCTTCAACAATTAGACCTCTTTGGTTTAGCGAATTCTTGCCTTCATATTAGTTGGAATTTAATAGTTTTGCAAAAAATTAGGTTACTATCATGTCAATTTTGTCAGTACAATAAAGATAGGAAAATTAAAAAAATAAGATTTAATAAAAATTAGGAAATTATAAGGTTTCTTGCTTTTTTTTAAATAATTTGAACTTCAAAAGTTTAGTGGTTAATTTTGTATGATTCTTCTTAACTAACTCCACCTATTTGCAAATTTCATATATTTTAATGATATTTAATATTTTTAATAAATTAATCAAACCTAAAATATTTTTAAATCCTTATTAACTTTTGGTTCAATGACTATCACGCCTACTTTTTTAGGCACAAAATTTTTACTATGCTTATACTTGTAAATTCTATGCCTTAGTAAAATTTCATAATTTTGTGAGTTTATGTAATATTTTTTAATTATTTTAAAAACTTTTTCATGCACATAAGTTAATCCTTATAAATCTTTGATCTTCTATTTGAATACTCAAAAGATTTTTTTGTCAACATATTATCATTATATTCAAATAATTTATTCGTTTTATTTCTTAGTTTGTCTCTTTCTATTTAGGTGTTCCTCCTTTAGTGGTATACAACTTTTGAATAATATGAAATGAAACTTTAAAGTTTTCAAAAATTCTTTAAGTTTCTAAATAATTCAAAATAACAATAATTCAATTGTTTTTATATTTTGGATATTATAAATCTTCTCTTCTTAAGGTCATGAATCAAACGTATGATTATAATTTTTTTATTAATTTAAGCACAAGATAATTTAAAATATCAAAATATTATTAAAATAATTGCCTTCACATTATGAATGTTACAATCAAAGGCAACGATAGATCATGCTCTATCTTATTTAGTAGTTTGTTACGTTTCTATTAAGTTGTTAGTTTTATTATTTTTGCAGCAATTTAAGAACTTACCTTTTGAAAACATGTTAAAATTTTTATATTGATTTTTTTATAATTTTCAAAATATAAAAATGTATATTAGTTTTACAATGATTTTCAAAAATGATCATGCTAATGGTTTTTTATTTAAAAAATGTGTTTTCAAAATCAAAAGATAGAGAAAGAAATGGCATGAGCCATAATTACTTTGTTACCTTTTAAGGAATGTCATTTGATTTAAATAATGCTAGAGCTATTTGTTAAATGATGATTGATTTTATCTTCTAAAGTTAGAGATGCAAAAATTTAGAACGTTGTGTAAACAATCTTTAATAAAAATTACAGCTTTAAAGACATGTAAAAAGTGCAGCTTGGGACTAAATATTTTAAAAGTAATTTTAGCACTTTATTAAGAAAGTTTCTTAACTTCATGGTCTCAAAAATAAGGAATCTAAGAAAATCTAGAGATGGTAAAGGATTTGGTAAACATGCCTTCCTAAAATGCTCATCGAGATGCTCAATATCTAGCTACAAAAATTATCAGGTTCACCCTTTTTATTTTCAAGCATGTAGATAAACTTCAACGATTCATCAAATTACTCTACAATACGTTTAAGCAATAGTTAATCGAAGATTGTTAAAAGGCTTTTTTAGAGCTTAATTATTACTTATCTCAGCCTGCAATCTTGAGTAAACTAGTCCTGAGGGAGTCTTTATGTATATATCTAATTGCTTGAAGTTTGATAATTAACTCTGCTTTAATTCAAGAGAATAATGGATTTCAGCAACTAATCTATTATGTTACTCTCACTCAGAAAGATGTAGAGCTAAGATACTCTCTTATAGAGCATCTAACCCTAGCTTTACTTATGTCAACATATCAATTATGCCAATATTCACATCATAGATGTGACAACCAATAAACCTATGAGGCACATCCTTCAACTAATAGATGATATAAATAGGTTGCAAAAGTAGGTAATTAAGCATAACGAGTTTGAATTTAACTTCATTTCCTATTCATTTATGAAATCTCAAGTTCTTAAAGGTTTTCTAATGGAGAGAAACTCTTTTGATTCAAAACCTAAGACCCTTATAAACTTTTAACAACCTTTTTTGATGGAGCTTTCATGTGAGAGTCTTGTAGCATTAGTTCAATCCTTCTTAGATCTTAGTAAGTAAAGCTTAAAGGTGTTATCATTATTGTTTTTATTATCACCAACAAAAAGGCTAAGCATGAAGCCTTGAGTACAAGTCACTAGTTTGTTTGAGGGCTACAAATGAAGCACTTAAAAATCTTTAGTAGTTTCCAATTAACTAATAAGTAGTGTCTTATTAAAAAGTAAAGATTTACAATAAATCCTATGAATACTAGCTTGACCTCTTCTCCAAAAGAATGATACTATAGATCTATTTTTGATTCATCAAGAACAAAATCAAGAAGTGGATCTCAAGTTAACCCAAATGACCAACCAACACATATTGACCAATGCTTAATTTGACACCAAGTTAATCAATAAAAATTATGTCTCTTGTGATAAGTGACTAATAAAGTTTACTATTAAGTTTAATAAAATTCTTTTTACTTATATTTAATCATATTTGTGATGCTTAGTTCCATAATTTGGTTTCATGCACAAATTTTATGGAGCATAGCTTATGTTGAAGAATCATGATGCCATTAGATGATATTATTTGAGTAAATTAAATGCCAATCATGACAAACTCTAAATAAGTATAAAGAGTTGTGCTGGAGCTAAGTACATGATGAACAAAAGATATGAATATAACATAAAATAATATACATAAGATGTCACGAGAACATGATAATGATATGTGATGATGCATATATGATGTTCGACATATGTTAATGAATATGAGATATTAGATATTTTGTAATCGATAATGTTGTGAGAACAGGCTAGACTAAATTAATTAATTATATTAAAAATATTTGTAACACTTCAATAAAAATTGTTATATTATTATACTTCTTAGTTTCATGTATTGAAAATTGAATGATAAAATCAAAGTTTTGATTATAATCAAGTGCAATAGACATCAAAATCAAGCAATGATACCAACTGATTGATATTATTTTAATAAGATGAATGAGATATTTGTGACAATCAAGTAAAGCAAAACTCTTTAATTAGTGCATTGATATTTGTGACAATCAGGTTAGACAAAATCTTTTTATTAGGCACTATTAACAATTTGTGACAACAAGATAATGCTAAACCATTTAGTTAAGCACCATGTATTAATATTATTATTAATAATAGAGTAGAAAAAACCCCTCATACTAGTTATCATTCTAGGTGTATCTTTATTGCATATATTGATTTTCACATGTAATCTTAAAAGACATGATAAAATAAGAGTTTTCATTATAATCAAGTTTACAATTAAATGGATAGTTAGGAAGTAATAAGCCCATTAAAAAAGATCACAAAAATCTAGAATAAATTGTATGGGACATTTTAATAACAAGACATCTTTATTGTGATACTTGATATAATAATGTGATACTTGATAACATTCTTATAGTTTATATGAAGCATGATGTCCCCATAATTGGATGGTTTTCTCTCATTCTTAATTGCTATTATCAAGACTCATGCACTTCCTTTGCTTACATTCTACTAACATGATATTTTTTATTGTACTAATTGTTATGATTATATGAATATTTTTTATTGATTCGTATGAAGTGTCTTTTGATGATATCTTGCACATTCTTAGCTTCTTTGAATGTTACATTAACATGAATCGTTAAAGTTATATCAATTAAAAGATTAATTATAATATGTTTAGATAACATTGATTTTTGGCTTGAAGTTATTATTTTTGACATAATAAGTCTATGGTAGACTTGCCTCTTATTATTCAATATTTTATAAAAGGGATAATTAAAAGGGATGTTTAATAATTTTGTATGTATATATTGAGCACACCATTGGTCCCAAAGAGTATGGACGAAAAGTGGTGAGAAAAAGAGTTTTAAAGAAATTTGAGAGCTTATGTATCTTTTTAATTGTAAACTCATCATTTGATCAGCAAAATAATTTTTAGTCATACATATATATAATTATCTTTGGAAGAAATAAATAATTAATAATAAGAATTAAGCCATAGTGAACAAAGAAGAGGAAAAAATGTTTAAGAAACTAAGGCCATCACACCATCCTTTAGAAGTTAAAGATATGATCAAGTTGATCCATTCAAGAGAGTGTGATGAACGTGCCTCTAGCTATAAACTTGCCATGAAGATTATGTATCAAGGATTTTTTTACCAATAATGAAAAAAATATTACTTTATTTACCAAAAGGTGCAAAGGGTGCCAAGTTCATGCTCCCCTTTCATACTAATTATTCTCAAAGATGGAAGAAATAATTATTTCTGGGTTCTTGTTAGACTATGGTATGAATTTCCATTTTTTATTTCCAATTGCTAGAAATGGAAGGAGGTTCCTTCTCATGGTGGTTAACAACCTTTAAAAATGGATCAAAGTGGAGCCTCTTATTGGCAAGACTATTAATAAGATTTAAAGTTTTCTTTAGACAAAAATTTATAATAGGTTTAATATTTCCATAGCAATTGTTACAAATGATACAATAATGTACCAATCTAAAGATTATCCAGATTTATGCAAAATGTATGGTTGTTTTTTAAGTATGCCTCAACTTATCATCCTCACATAGATGGACCACCCAAAGCAATGAACAAAGACATCTTAAAAATTCTAAAGCCTCGTCTTGATGATAAAAAAGGTGGGTGGCTAGGTGATCTCCTCGACATATTGTGAGCATATGGAACTACACATTCTGCAACACGTCAAGTTTTTCTAAGGATTCAAAGCTATAATCACTATCGAGGTCAATCACTTAACAAGTTCAACAGCTTGAACTTGAAACTAGCACATCAAAAGTTGGACATAATCAAGGAAAAGTGTCTGAGAGACCATGTAAAGAAACTAAATATAAAGTAAAGTATGAAGAAATATTACATATTAAGAATTGTCCTTTCAAGGTCAAATACTTGATTCTTAGACAATATAAGCCTTAGACAATATACGAGCTCTCAACACTAATAAAGCCTCCATAAGCTTGCTCCAAACTTGAAAGAATTGTACTTGGTCAAGCATGTTCTAGGACAAAATGTCTATCAACTTCATAAAGAGGAAGATGTTGAGCTCCAACAATCAAAGAGTAAGGATCACTTAAAAAGGCTCAATATATGCTAAAAGTTACACACTTTTCTTCTTGTGCTAACTATCAAAGGCATTATTTGTCTTTCCCTAAAGTTATCCATAAAATTTCATACTTAGCACAATGATTTTCCATTCTCAAGATTTTGTTAACTTAAAAGAAGTCAACTCTCTTTGTTTAATTGTAATATTTAGATATGTTAAGAACTAATAAAATTGTACATTAAAAGTACAGACTTATTTGAGGGCTAACAAAAAAATGTTTTATCTTAAAATAAGTCATCTCTTGAGCTAATTCATCAATCAAAAGTTATTTGATGTCCTCTATGAAATTCCAAATTACTTGGGTTTTTATTTCTTTTGGTAGAAAATCAACATAACTATTCTCACATGACATTGTCAAATCAACTATTTAAGTTAATTACATCTAGTTTGTAGTGGAATATATTTCATCCTTACAAGTCAATGTTAGTGATGATCATTCAATAATTGATATTCTCTTAAGTCATGCAAACCTAATAGAAAATCTATTTATTATTAAGTTTCTTAACCTAACCTTATTGAGTATGGATCATCATTTGAGATATGAAATTCTATCAAGAAAATATAAGTCAAATCAATGTGAGTGTACCTAAAACTTAGCCCTCGAACATTTTTAGTTAGACCATATATCATCCAAAAGCCTAGTCTTGCACTGATATTAAGCCCAAACCTACTTCAATAAATCCTCCAGTGGGTCACAATAACTCGAAACATGAAATGTTTAAGGGGAGATCCATATTTAAATATTATAGAGCTAGTTGACAAGTTCTTTTGATGTTTATATAGATAGTTATATTTCATATGTTAATAACCCATGAGAATAGGGCCAATAAAAGTTATTAGCATAATCAGTCTTAATCATTTCTTTATATTAAATGCTTTTTGAGTAATGCTCAAGTAATAAAAATGCAAGTGCCTTTTCATTACTTGAAATAACCATTTCAACTTGCTTTGGTTCACATCATTTGAATCAAATTTTGACTGAGTTTGACATCTATGTGAACTTTTTATTACATGGATCTTCTTCACAATTCCATAGTAAGCATGCATTGACCAGCATAGATCTTACTTTCTCTTTTTATTTCCTTCATTATTATTCCATTATGTGAAGGCTACAAATGCCAAAAATAATTCTTCCTTTCCGTCCTAATTTCATCAATAACCCATTGTATGGAGGTTGAGAGTTATTGCCTTTTCATCTTATCATGTTGCAAAGTTAAAATCTTATTTATAACTTCTAAGTACCTAAGTATTTCCCCTTTGATCATAACATTCACTTGGGGGAAAAAGTTTGTTTCATCTTCTTAAGTTTTGACTTGTCATTTACTCTCTCTCCTTTAAACATGAAACTCACTCTTGGAGATTGGATTCTTCTATTTAATTCTTTTACATTATGCTTAAGCTTTTAACTAAAACACCAAACCTTAGAATCTTTTCAAGTAAGATAGCTCATTACAATGAATAAGATAGCTCATTACCATGACCCTATGTTTGGCAAAAAGAAGCAATAAAAATGGCATAATAAGATAACTAATGGGTCTTAACCAATTGTAGAGATAAGGAAAATATCAACCTTCAAGAACTATGAAAGCATGCATTGCAAATTACATTAGCAATTCGAACATAAAACCATACCTTTTGTCGATGAAGATCAAACAGTACAACAAGTGACCTCCTCGCCCTTAGTTCTTCCCCTCCCTTCTTATTTTTTGCTTCATTTCTATGTTTTTTCTTCATGTGCCGAATATAGTGCACAACATAAAAAATGCAAATTTTTTGAGGTTTCGATCACAAATGATCTGAAGGTCCATAAACAATTCAAGAGGCACATCCAAATCAAAAATATGACTATACAAACAAGCAAAACATAATTAAAATCATAAACATTCAAAACAAACAAGAAAAATCAATAACATGCTAGAGAACTTTAATTTCTGTATAATCATTCGAACAACATAACTCTTGCAATACTAAATAGTACTATGAAAAAAATTCCATTTTGGTTGTTTTGAGATCATTTGGTTTAAGCCCATGAACTTTCATAGCTTTCATCTAGGCATTTGAAGTTGGTAAAATATTTCACATAGGCCATTTCTCTTAGCTTATAGTATATACTTATCCATCTCTCCTTCCCAATTCTTTCAGTTGACCTCTAGGCAACTCTATGGTGTATCTTTCCATTTATTCTGGATGCCTCCCAACCATCTATTTCTATGACTTGTCCCTCTCCATTGTCCTTAAGGTAGCTAACCCTTGGCAATGTATGTCCAAAATTGTGTTAAATCTAATGCTTAGGTCTTCCAAGAAGCAATGTGCTATATTGTCTAAATATACTAACAGATTAACAAAGATGGTTATATCAACAATGAGTTAATTGAAAAAAAAATAAGATTCCTAAAACATCATGCATGGAAACGAATAAAGAAATAATTTCAAGAAGCTAGAATTAAATCATAAATTTTGCTAAGTTAATTAACATCACGATTCATAAGAAGATAAACGTTACTATTGTCCAACAAACTAGGCACATTGTCAGAAAACCAAGGTATTACCAATTTTAGGATTCAAAATTCAATACTCAAGTAAGAATTGAAATAGAAATGGGTTAGTACAATTCTGGATAAGTCTATGAAATATAATATAATGAAAGTTTATTATGGGATTAAAGAGCTTAATGAAGAACATAAAATGATCGTAACAGTTTCTTATTATTACTTCAATGAACAAAAAACATTTTCTTAATTCTACAAGAGAATCATCATGAACTCAAATTAATTATTTATTATAATATTTCCCTCACATCCTCGAAAAGGCATTAGAAAAAAAAAAGAAGCTAGAATTGGACATATTGAAATTATAAAAAACATGTATAACAAAGCAATAATGAGTGTATAAGGAGGCTTTATATTGATAAGGTATTAGAAAAGAATAAAAAAAAATTAAAATTACATATATTAAAAAATAATTTCGCACGCCTAAGGAGAACATATTAAAGATTTCTTAATTACAATCAAATTTCATTATGTCTTTGCTTTAAGTCCTTGGATGTGTTCGTAAACTTAATTTCAAAAATGTCGTCTACCTGTGCACTAAAAGCATAAAAAACATTTTGAAAATTTCTCACAACTCCAATTTTTTCACATTAAAAGATAATGCTTCATAAGTACTTTTGCACTAAAATAAACAAAAGAAACAATACAAAATTTTCTTATTTTGAACCTTACCTCAAAATGATAAAGAAATTAACAAAAAATGTCACTAATATGATCCAAGCATTGAACAAATAAGATGAAAATAAAACATACTTCGGAGTGTTGTGTAATCAAAATATCACACTCAAGAATAAAGGAAAATTTATAAGATTAAGTGGTATCAAATGACAATGTGTGAGTACAAACACACAAATAGAGTAATTGCTATAGAGATAAAGCTTTTAAGTTTGAAGAGTAACTTACTATAAAGGAGAAAGTTGGCATTCTACCAATTAAAGACAATTCTAAAGAAAATCAATCTATATGGTTTGGTTATATTAAGAAGTTCACTTTGTGATTCTATCAGAGAATTAGATTACTGAAATCTTTCAAATAAAAAAGTAAAAAATATAGAACAAAAAAAAAGACTATTGACTATTAGAAATGGCTTTAACAACTTTGGATCCAGAAGAAAAGCAATTAATCAATAGAAATAATAGCATCGTAGAACCAATGTATCTGAGCTCACTTGATGTGTTAAAGGACTATTCTTGTAATTATAATAACGAAATATGAATTTAGTGTTGGCAGCCTAAGCCTTTTTAATATAATAATCTAGCAAAAGAAATATACAGCCTCACAAGAAATAGTTAAGATTCTATATTTAAGAAATCATAGGAAAAAAATGCCTGTTTTGTTCTTTTAGAGGGAAATCCAACTTTTACCTTGATCAATAATTAGAAAGGCCTAATCAAGTCTAAACACTTATCAACAGTTATAATCTTCTCTTAAAGCTCAATGAAGTGGAAGTTTCCCATTTTCTCGAATGCACATTTCACAATATAACTTTAACCAGAACAAACAAAAGATATTTCCACACATTAAAATACTGAATAGAAATATGCTGAATAATGGTAGCCCTCCAAATTGAAGTGTACCGAACACTATAATAGATTTGTCCAAAAAAATAAAATAAAATAACAAACCTTCTTATTGACAAGGAGGATGATGGCTTGTGGTAGATTGGAACGAAGGGAAGTCGGGAGGGTTCGAACTTCAGATTGAAGGAGATGACAGACTAATGTGGAAATTCAGCGAGGCGTGGGGATACTATGGGGCCATGTGCGCCAGGAACATCGTGAGGTCACCGAGCTGCTTCGAGAACAGTAGGTTCGACGATGAACTGAGTGCGGATTGCTGAAGGAAGAGATGTAGGGACGATTCGAAGTGGCCGTAGATAAGGAGATGCTCCGCCTCGTATCCTTCTGGGACAAGCTTCATCCTGGATTGAAGCAGAGGATGGCTCAGCTTATCGGCTACCTTTCCAGATCCAAAGAAGGAAGCTGGTAAGAGGAGGTTTGCCACCGTCATCAGTTCTATAGATCAATTCACAAAACCCTAGTCGAACGAAAGCTCAGAAGAACCAAGTTAAGAAGTTTAAACGGTTTCTGGATGGCAAATTTTTAAATAAAAAACATAATTACTATATTTAATAATTTATTAAACAAAAGAAGGGAGTATTGTTTTGAATTAGATTGGCAACACTAGGATTGCTCTCTACATTAGTATGGGATTAAAATTTTTATAATATTTTAATAAAAATAAATTTATTAATATATTTAATTAAAAGATTTGGGTATTATTCCTAAATTTTGATAAAAATAATATTTTTATTATATTATTATTAAATAATAATCTATCAATAAACACATCTTTATGGATAAAATTTATCAAATTTTAAAATACATAAATGTGCATCTCAATTTTATGTCATCAGTCTACAATATAGTTATATGATAGATAATAGAGATGTAAAGGTTGAGAATCTTAAGATAAAAGTCAAACTCTTGATATCCTTTTGCTTAATGTTAGATTCTTAAGATCCAACAGCTTGAGGTTGGACAATTAAGAGTTAGTTGTCATCGCTAGCTATGTGATCGCCTAAGGAAATAATGCACATCATTCATCCATCTCGTACCCATGTCTTGTGCATTAATCATAAACCACAATTGCCCTCAAGACAATACTTCTGACAATGTTTGCACATATGGAGGTAAGTGTAAAGTTTAGCTATCCTTTTGACAATGTCTTGTGTCGCCACATGCAACACAACCTCCAAGGAAATAAAAGAAGAAAGTTAATATTTGGTAATTCTTTGTAGATGCACAAACTCAAATAGGAAGTGACACTTATGGTTTAATTGAAAGCAATAAATTTGCTTACTTGAAGAACAAACACTTTTCTAAAGAGAAATAGAATTTTCGTTTATTATCCTGGTTTTTCTTGTCCTCTTTTGTGATCGCTGACCTAGGAGACCCATGGTTATTACTTAATGTTTTTATAATTGCACCCAAAAAGAATTTTTACTAAGCCAATCTCCATTGTATTATACCCAATCTCCATTGTTCATATCTAACTTGTTGATCAAGAATATTATACCTAATCTCCATTGTATCATGGAATATAACTTTCACATATAGTTTATATTATTTCATCAAATGTTTCATTTTGATTTTTTTTATGTTATAATGTAACTCTAAATCACATGTCATATGACATTTACATCACATTGATTTGGTTACATTACATTTCTTCAATATATCACATTTCTCCTTTAATATATATTTCCTTTACATTAAAATTACAATTTATTATGATTTATCTTTATTTACTTTCGTAATGTAAAGTTTTCTAAACTAGGTTTGATCAAGAAACAACACACATCTTTGGATTCGTCTTCATGAGCTCTATCAAGTGAATTATTCATTTTGATATTTTTAAATATTTTTTTAAGAATTTTGGTAAACTTTACCGAATGTTTTCATTCATATATGATTCGACTATTGAGTATGTTACACTTGACATCCTACATATCTTGGAGACTAGCTTTGTTATACAATTTATATAATTGTTTCAAGTTTTCACTTAGATTTTCATGTATTATAACGATACTCTAAATAACCCTCGTAGGGCCTTCACATCGATTTGGTTTTATTTTATTTTATTATATATATATATATATTATTAAAAAATTATTTATTTTTGTAATGTAAAAAAGTTTTTACTTGATATTTTGGTATTCCAAATAAAAATATTATAATTCTTACCTAATTTGATAATCATGAAAGTTACACTCATTCTCTTGAGTATATTGGAATGCAACATTTTGGTAAACTTTATCTCTCGTGCTACATTCATATGTTCTTGATTTTCTTATATTATATTGCTTTAATTTGTATCATTATAAGTTTAATAATAATTTACTTAATAATAAAATAATTACTTATGATTATTTTCCTTCTTTTATTTTGATATTTCTTAATAATAAAATATGAGGTCTGATTAAGATTAAAAAAAGTCATTAAACTCGACTTCATGGGCACCATTTAATTAAAAATTCTTTATTTATTATTTTTAAATATTTTATTTTCAATCATTTTGGCACTCTTTACGAGGTATTTTATTTTCTACCTAATTTGACTATTAACAATGTTATACCAACTACCAAATGAACTTGAAATTAAATTTTCCTATACAAGTTATCTCAGTTCTTTAAATTGTTTGCTTTGATTTTCTTATATTTCTATGAAGCTCTAAATCTTCTCTCTTGTAACCTTACATAACTATAGTCCTATTGTATTACATTATTTTAATTTATCTGACTTTAGCTTTAACATATATTTACATAATATTAAAATAATGATTAATTATGACTTTTATTTAATTACTTTGGTAATTTAAAAAAATTATATACAAGTTTCAATGGAGATGAAACAAATACCATTATTGTCATCTTATAAGTTCCACTCAATTAAAATTTCATTTCTTATAATTTTAAAAAAAATTATTTCCAAAAGTGTTTATATGCTTTGCAAGTCATTTCAATCCAAACTTCATGTGACAGTCAATGATATTACATTAGATCTTCTTAGAATCTTGGATCACAATTTTTTTATAATATTTATCACTTTTCCACAAATTGTTTATTTGATTTGGTTATATTACTTATTAACTTTACATCTCCTCCAATGTGACCTTTTAATCACTTTTATTAGTTGTAATACATTATTTTAATTTAACTCATTTCAATTATAATATATATTTACTTATTATTAAGATGATACTTTATTATTATTTATGCTTATTTGTTTTTGTAATTCATATTTTCTATAAAATGTGTTTTCAACGAGATGAAAAAAAGTTTGTTTTATTTGTCTCAATAAGCACTATCTAATTAAATAATTATTTTAATATTTTTATATATTTTTTATATATTTTTTTCTTACTTTATAAGATATTTTTACTCATACTTGATTCCATCATTGAGGATGTTATACTTGATCTCCTTAGTACCTTGGAAGATAACTTTACCATACAAGTTTTTTTAAAATAATTTAGCTCATTTGATCAAATGTTTTTCTTTAGTTTGGATATATTATTATGAAAAACTAACTTTTCTATGTTGTGGCATTTACATAGTTTTTATTTAAATATTATAAATTCTTTTCGTTTATCTTATTTTAGATTTATTATATATTTATCAAATATTAAAATACTAATTTATTATTATTTACACTTATTTAAATTGATATTTTATAATAAATCAAATCAAGATCTAATTGAGACATATCAAACATCATCACCTTTCTACTTTAATAAGTTTTATAAATGCAAATATTTTATTATCCATGGTTTTTGCACTCTTATAAGATATTTTGATTCTTACAAGGTCATTGCACACATCCTCCATTGTATTTTTGAATTCAATTTTTTCAAAATAATTTATCTCATTTCATAAAAAGAATATTTTACTATATTATGGTGAAACTCAAATTCTCTAAACATGTAAATTTAATATCACTTAGATTTTGTTATAATATTTTTCTTAATTTATTCTAGTAGTATTATGGAATACAACTTTTCTTATATAATTTATCTCATTTCTTGAAATGTTTTACTTTTATTTAGTTATATTTTTATGAAACTCAAATTATCCACTCATGTAACATCACTTTGATTTGGTCATATTTTATTGTTGCTATTTATAAACTTTTTAATGTTAATACATATTTACTCTTATTTGTCATTACAATTTACGGTAATTCCAAGCTAAGTCTAACCAAGAAAAATAAATATTATTGAACTCGTCTATAAGATATCTATTTTATTAAAATTACATTTTTGAATTTTAAAATATTTTATTTTCTAAGATTTTTGTTCTCTTTTTATGATATTTTGATTTGTATCATATTTGGATTTCTTGAAATGTTTCACTTTTATTTGGTTAAATTTCTATGAAACTCAAATTATCCACTCATGTAGACTTAACATCACTTTGATTTGGTCATATTTTGTTATTTCTATTTATAAACTTTTCAGCATTAATACATATTTTCTCTTACTTGTCTTTACAATTTACAGTAATTCCAAGCTAAGTCTGACCAAGAAAAAATAAATATTATTGAACTCATCTACACGAGATTTATTTTATTAAATATACATTTTTGAATTTTAAAATATTTTATTTTCTTATTTTTGTTCGCTTTTTAAGATATTTGGATTTGTATAATTGAACACAACTTTCTCGTAAAATTTATCTCATTTCTATAAATGTTTCACATTGATTTATCTATATTGCTATGCAACTCGAAATTTCCTATCATGTGGCATATATATCATTTAGATTTAGTTTGGTTACATCACTTTTATTTATATCAGCTTTGCTTTAATATATCTTCACTGAATATTTAAATAATAAAATATTATTATTTGTTATTATTTATATTGATAATTTGTAGTAATACTAAATAAGGCTCGATTAAGATTAAAAAACCTTGTTAGTATCATCTTACTGAGCTCTCTTTAATTAAATATTTTTTTTTTATATTTTTAAATATGTTTTCTAAGATTTTTGCATGTTTTAAAATATTTTTTGACTTATACATGACTTGATAATCGAGGATACTATACCTTATCACCTTGGTATCTTATAATGTAATTTTTCTATACAATTATCTTATTTCTTCAAATTGTTTGTTTTGATTTAGTTATATTACTATATAACCTTAGGTCACCTCTCCTATGAGGATTACATCACTTTGATTTGGTTAGATTATGTTGATTTGATTTATCTCTTTTCTACTTTAATATATGTTTTCTTAATATTGAAAACTTTGATTGTTATTATTATTTATTATTTTCTTCTTTTATAACAAAAGTCATTGGAGTCATTTAAACAAGCTTTACCTAATAAAAATTTCATTTATGTGTTTTTGAATCATTTATTTTTAATAGTTTGGCATGCTTTATGAATTGTTTTTATTCACATCTTATTTGATGATCACAAATGTTACACTATCTCCTTAGGTTTTTTGAATGCAACTTTCTCATAAATTTTAATTTTTTTCCTTAAATTTTTTTCTTTATTTTGTTATGTTAGTATCAAACTATAATCTTCTTTTGTGTAAGGTCTATCTTGCATTGATTCGGTTATATTACATTGTTTCATTTTATCTCATCTTAGCTTTAATATATATTTATTTAAAATTGAAATAATATTTTGTAAATATATATGCTTATTTTTCTTGATAATTCACAATAATCTTATATAATGCCTAATCAAAATATAATAAATATCATTAGACTCATCTAAAAGAGCTATTTTCATTTTAATATTTATTTTTATATTTTCAAATGTTTCATTTTCTTGTTTTTTTGAATTGCTTACAAGACATTTTGATTTATATATTATTTGATGAACCATGATGTTACAATAAATTTCAACTGATTTGGTTATGTTATATTTTTTAATTTATCATATTTTAGATTTATTAAACGTTGAAATATTAATTTATTTATTTTTTTATAGTTATTTAAATTAATATTTTTGAAGTAATTCAAAATAAGGAAAGATTGAGAGAGAACAAACTTGGTTACACTCGTCCCGATAAGTTTTGTCTAATTAAATATTTATTTTTTAACTGTTCTAAATATTTTTTATTTTTATATGTTTTTTAACTTATTTTTTTTTTGTTGTAATATATTTTTAGTTTATCTTATTTTAGATTTATGACATATTTATTAAATTTTAAAATAATAATTTATTTAAAGAATTAAAGATGTAGGGATTTTTGTAAACAAAAAATTGCAAAGTAGTAATTTTTTTGTGTAACTTGAATTTCTCTGATTTTGGTTTCATTAAAACGCTGATGTGTATTTGGTTTATTTCTACTAGCTTCAACATAAAGAAAATGGTCAGTGGAAGCTCGATCGGGGATCGAGGGTGGATGTAGGCACAGGTTTTGGTTGAAGCACCTAAAAAATCTTGTGTATTTTGTTTATTATTGAGAAATTTTATTTCATCAGTAAAAAAATTTTAAGGTCGAAAAGTTTTTTACTAATTTTTCGAAATGAAAATTTTCTTAAATAAAGAATTCACTCATCCCCTCTTATTAGTTATGCCTCAAATGTTTTACAATAAGTTAGACATCTACTTGGTTTTATTGGACATGTTAATTTCCTATTTTAAAATGATCATTATGTTGTTTCATATATTTGGCTTCACATAAAATTTATTTCAAATTTTAGGCATATTTTTTCATTTGTTTTGGATATGTGAGCATACCAAATGTTTTGAAACATAATGTATTTATTTGATTTTTAATAAAAAGTTCATTTCAAAGTTAAAGTACTAAGAAAAAATAAACAAAAAGAGAGGATGTGACACCCGATCCCAAGAAAGGCAAGCTTGGTCACCACAACTATGCTCCAATTTTATGCAAATCAAGCAACATGATTACATTATTGTACATGTGTTGCAAAGTGACAAAGATGATTGATAATGAAACAACTAATAACATTGAGATTAATAATTGGATTCAATTATTACACAAGTTAACTAAGCTATTTAATGAAGTAATCTAAAGCAACTAGCATTCTCAAGAAGTTGGTTATTAAGGGTCATATATTTGACACTTACAAGAATAACATACTTGATTGTCAAGACAACCTTATCTAGTTTGCATAAAGGATTATAACAATCTCTTCCATAATCTTTACTATAAAATAACAGTTTATTTTCCTAAACAAAATACTTATAATATTATCCAAATTATCCATTTAGGTACAAGGCCTTAAACTATTACCTAAGCCACGAAACACAAAGTATTAATGACACTAAATAATGTGATGAGCCAATATCCAATAAGTATCTTGAACACCCTACACATTATAATGGAACTATATATTCATATAACATGAGGATAATGTTTCAAGAAAACTCAATATTATTTTTTATTTAATTTTAATTAACCTAAACTTATTTTAAATATCATGCCATAACATAAAATAAAATCTATATATTATATTTCTAGTATAAAGTATTTCTCATGCTATCTGTATGCTTTAATGCATGTACCTTATCATAAAATAAACATATAAAAGATCCAAAGAAATTTAAAAACTATGAGCCAATGTCATACAAATACTTCTTTTCAAGATAACTATGTCATACATCAAAATATACAATACAAAATGGCTTATAACATATCTTAATTTAAGATTAAATTATCTATTAATTTAATATTATATTTATTTTACCATTATCAAACTTTTCTATCTAAATTTAAGGTGAAGATTCTTAATCCACTTTTCTTTTCTTTTAGTTTTTCTATAAAGTCATAGATGCATGCACATGAGTTACTATATAATCTTTAATAATGAAGATATCAAAAATTCCTTAAGATTATATAACCTAAAGTATTCTCTCTACTTCCTCTTCTACTACAAAAACATCAACTATATGATTCTCCCATCGTGTTGTACAATTTGCATCTCACTTAATCATTGTTATTAATTCTTCACTTATTGTATTATATGGCCTCTCCATCAAACAGTGTGATTCCTACAATTCCCTATATATGGTTATCAGAATCCCATCTTACTCTTTGACCTTTATCTAATCATACTGTATATGAAGCTCATGGTATAGTATGATCGCTCAACCTGTGATATGATGAGATTGTTGGACTAAATCATAACCTTTCTTCTAGAACCAACAAAACTCCAATTGTATTATATATTTTCATAATTGTATGATATGTTTATTAACTCCTTAAAAAAATTATTGATAATCATATTGTATATTGAGTCTAATCATATAGTAGACTCACCAATAAAAAAAATCATAAGGCCTAAATTCAATTATATTTTACTATAAGACAACTCTAAACCCCCATAATTAATTATCATAGCATTCTTAACTTGTACAATAAAATAAAACCACTAATTCCTTTATAAAAATGAATAAATTCAATAAAAAATATAATTTCAACCTTTTTTTATTTTCACTCATTATAGTAGCTTTCTAGTACGTTCGTCCCCTTCTTGAATCTTATAGTAATAGTAAGTCACCTTTTTGTCTTCCTTACTACTCTCCTTATGACCGACAAAATTTTTTCTTCTCTTTCTTGTTGTTCTCTTTAATTGAGACTTTCTTCTTCCCTCTTCTCTTTATATTATCTTTTTCTTCTTCTCTTTCTCCACTTTTCTTTCATTAGCTACATCTCTAAACTACCTAAAACTTTTAGTAAAAACTTTTTTAAAACCTAATTTTATTAAAGATAATTGGCTTAAATTTAAAAAAATATTATTTTCCATTTCTTTTTGCAAATTTTGTGCTAAACCATTAACATGAGAACTTACCTCATCCTCCAAATCTGTGGAAGAGGTAGAAGTGGAATCCAAATCACATTTGGTGGCTTTGAAGGCCATGGGTCATTCCTTCTTCCTTTAATGCTTTAACATGCCTGTAGAAGCCTCTTCCGTAAGTCTCCTAGTCATCTTTATTTCGACAGTCAGAAGTTCCCCAAGGAGTTCATCCAATGAAAGTTTGTTGACATATTTAGCCGCTTCAATAGTCGTTGCAAGTAGATCATATTCCTTTGTAAGGATTCTCAAAATTTTCCTAAGTCACCATTTGAGAATGCCCTTCCAAGGTTTATCAAGCCATTTGTTACGTCATTAAATCTTAAAGCGATACTTTTAATACTCTCACCAGGATTCATTCTAAAAAGCTCATAGTCATGGGTGAGGATGTTGATCTTCGTCTCTTTCACTTGTGAGGTGCCCTCAGAAGTTACTTAGAGTTCTGTCCATGCCTCAAATGTCGTATGAAAATTTATAATTTGTGTAAATTTACTAGGAGAAATTCCATAATGGAGATAGTTCAAGGCCCTAGTATTCAATTGAGTCAATGTTTTATGCTCAATATTAAGCTCACTAAAAGGCTTGACTTCATTAGTAAAAGAATTTCTAGGAAGTTCATAAGGCTTAGTCATAACTTCTCATAAATCTAAATTGATAGATTGAAAAAAAATTCTAAAACGATTTTTCAAATATAAGTAAAATGCTCCTTTAAACACGGGAGGCCAAATTGAAGAAAAACCTTCACACAAAGTTCCACCCATATGAACCAAAGAGGAAGCCATAAAATAAAAAATCACAAAACCACAAAGAATGTCAGAAAGCCTTCGCTTAGCACAAGTGGATCTCCCACGTGATGTTCCTCACGTAATTTGGGATTCCTCTCTCTGATACCAATTGAAGTTGTTTGTGCCTAAGAAAAAAAACAAGAGGGGAGTGAATTGTGGTAAATAAAATTTTCTTTCGATTTTTTGTTTCAATTAAAACTTAAATATTTTAAGAAATAATAAGAAACAATAGTACATAAAAGATTTTTAAGGTGGCTCAACTCAAAATGGTGCCTACATCCACCCCTAACTGGTGTTGGGAAAAGAACACTAAAATCACCAAATTACAAGCAAGGTTTTTCGCACGATACACCTCAAACCTACTTGGGATTTTACCAACGGCTAATCTCGTACCTACTTGAGTTTTTCTTGGCTCAACTCGAATCCCAGGCTTTTGCACAATTGCAGGGATGCCCTTACCCCAAAGAAAGAAATACAAAAAATTGGCAATACTTAAGACAATTTTAAGAGAAATGTGAGGCACACAAAATACCAAAAGAATGAGAGATAGAGATTGAAAAATAGTTGAAGCAAAAACCTCCAATTTTGGGTTCCTTCTTGCCGCTTTCACTTTGTGACTTTGGAAGCACTGTATGCACTTAGAATTGCTTGATATTTTGATTTGAAAGCTTTGAAATCATGGCAATGGTAACCTCGAGGAGTTTTTCATCATTTCCTATTTATACAATTATTTGAGCTCTAAATCCATTCCCAAGGACTCTAAAATGGACTGGCCATTTGGGTAACAGACACAAAGTAGTCACCGTTCCATTTGGAGCCTGAAATGGAGGCTTCTGATTGAATCTCGAATTTATCATTTGTGATCAATCCTTGCCATTGGATCAAGGCAGCCTTGATCTGGGCCATTGGATGGCACGTTGGTTGTCCTTGATGTATTAAAATAATTTGTCCAGAAATCAACTAAAGTAGAAACTTACTGCGGTAGTTCTGTAACCTCTTGTAGATCTGGCTCGGTTTCGAATCTCCATCTTGGCGATTTGCTCTGTTATCAAGCAGCAATTTGTCTTGATTAATATAAGCCATCCAATCGTGCCTGCCCTTCCTCCTTTTTCGACAATCGAGGGGAAGTTTAGTCCCACATCATCCAAATGTCTTTGACATTGCTCTCCATAATACTTTCGGTTCATTAGTCTCTCGAGTCGTTTGGGGTTGGCTCCCCCTTCCTCAACCAAGATTTCATCATTTGGAGTTGGTTGGCTTGATTTCGTGCTTGCTCCGGTCAGTTTTCTCTGCGGCCTGAGTTCACATTTGTTCAGTTCAGTAGTTGCAGGCTGATTTCTCACTTGTTCTGTTCAACAGCTCTACCTGCGGCCTTTGGCCTTCGCTCGCCCCTTTCGGGTATGTTAAACAAGTTTTAACTATATTTTATTTTTTAAAACCTCAAAGCCTGAACGGATCAGTCATCTGGTCGGGTCGACCCGCCCAATGCTACAGTGAAAATTCTCGAGACTAAATTGGTTTTATAGTGACTTGTGAGAATTTTTGTGTCAAAGTTTTGAACATAGGTATACCAAAATAATTTTATATTATGATAGTATTACAAGTGCCCTAAATGACTATGAAGAGAAATTCATGAAAAATTATTTCTAAATAATTTTTAAAAATAAAATACCGATGTCTATACCTTTCATCAATAATGCTTGGCCCGAAAATAAAAATTTGAAAATTATTAAACTTATAACATTTTTAAAATTAATACTACTAGTGTGCCACATCATCTCAAAATTTGGACATAGCAAATTCAAGAAAAATAAAGAGATATTCAACTATAAAGATTTTGGTGTATGCCATTAATTTCCTTGAAGCTTGTCATCACTCCAAGAGTCTTGAAGACCACTGTTTTAGACATTTAAAGTTCATAACTTGACTTAATTGAATATTAACCATTTCACTTAAAGCAAGCCCATATGAGATATAAACATTTATGTTTGACTCAACAAACATAAAGGTATAACAAAAAAATCAATATTATTTTTTATTTAATTTTAGTTAAACTAAACTTATTTTAAATATCATGCCATAACTTAAAATAAAATAGATATGTTATATTTCTAATATAAACTAGTTCTCATGCCATCTCTATGATTTAATAAATGTACCTAATCATAAAATAAACATATAAAAGATCCACAAAAATTTAAAAACTATGAGCCAATGTAATACAAATACTTCTTATCAAGATATCTATGTCATATATCAAAATGCACAATATAAAATGGCATATAAGATATCTTAATTTAAGAATAAATTATCTATTTATTTAACATTATTTTTATATTACCATTATCCAACTTTCTACCTAAATTCAAGGTGAAGATTCTTAATCAACTTTTCTTTTCTTTTAATTTTTCTACAAACTAATAGATGCATGCACATGAGTTGCTATATAATCTTTAATAAAGAAAATATCTAAAATTCTTTAAGATTATATAACCCAAAGAATTATCTCTACATTCTCTACTATAAAAAAAACTATGTGATTCCCCCATCGTGTTGTATAATTGGCATCACACTAAATCATTGTTATTACTTCTTCACTTATTGTATTATATGGCCTCTCCATCAAACAGTATGATTCCTTCAACTCCTTAAATATGGTTATCAGAAGCCCATCTTAGTCTTTGACCTTTATCTAGTCATATTGCATGAGAATCCCATGGTACAATATGATCACTCTAACAATTATATGATGACATTTTTTGACCACACAATAAGCTTTCTTCTTGAACCAACTTAACTCTAATTGTATTATATATTCTCTTAATTGTATGATAGGTTTATTAACTCCCTAAACAAATTATTGATAATTATATTGTATATTGAGTCTAATCATATAGTAGACTCACCTCCAAACAAAACCATAAGGCTTAAATTCAACTATATTTTACTATAAGTCAACTCTAAACCCCCAAAATTAATTACATAGCATTCTTGTACAATAAAATAAAACCTCTAATTCCTTTATAAAAATGAATAAATTAAATAAAAAAATATAATTTCAACTTTTTGCTCTATTTTCACTCATTGTAGTAGCTTTCTTGTATGCTCTTCCCCTACTTTATTCTTATAGTAATAGTAAGGCTCATTTTTATCTTGCTTGCTGCTCTCCTAAGGACCAACACAATTCTTTTCTTCTCTTTCTTGTTGTCCTCTTGAAATGAAACTTTGTTCTTCCTTCTTCTCTTTATTTTCTCTTTTTCTCCTTCTCTCCCTCCATTTTTCTTTCATTAGCTACATCTCTAAACTACCTAAAACCTTTAGTAATAACTTATTTAACACTAATCTTGTTAAAGATAATTGGATTAAATTAAAAAGTATTATTTTCCATTTAAATATTCATAATATATATATATATATATTTATGTATTATTCAAAAAATTGTAATTAATTATGTAGGTCATAAAAAATTATTAGCAAACTACAATTATATTCTTCAATGAGAGTTCTTTTTAATTACATGCTTTAATAATATTTTATTTTCATTTAAAAATATGACACACTTCTCAAAATAAAATTATTATTATTTTCTTTTAATTAATAAATGTATTATTTAAAAAAATAATTTTATTGTTCTTGAAATTCTCATAATTACAATTATATCAATCAAATCTCAAGATTTGTAATATATTATATAGAGCAAAATTTTAAGATATTACAATAACAAAATTCTATTTTTGAATGCATTATTTCATGAAAGCATATATATTATCATGCATATCATGAAATATAAATATTATTAAAATATAAAATGATATACTAATAAAATAATAATCAACCTCTTAGAAAAATCATATTCTATGTAAGAGTAAAAAAATAATAAATAATATGCAAAAATATCTTAATTATGAAACATTTTATATATTAATTTAATATTGTGCTTATATCATAATTACAAGTTTTACTAATTGAATTTAGGATGAAAGCATCTTTTTCAAATTATTTCTTTTATTTTTTACAAATATAAACATGTAAATTTATCACCAAATAATATTTTAAACATATATATATATATATATATATAGATGCACACACACACACGTTATTTATTATGATTATTTCACTCAAATTGTCATCTTTATTTTTCCTCCTACTATAGTATTAGCATGCAATATTTTATACTTAATGTATTATATATTTTGTAAATTTTTTAATAGCATACCATACATTAAATTCATTGCATTACATGTTTTATGTAAAACCACTCTACGGCTAATCCTATATTATTGATGATTCTTAACTTTTATAATGCAACATACAATATGTTGAGCATCTTGTATGGAAAGCACAAATCATGCATACTGTACTCTAATACAAATGAATAATATTTGCCTCTACAACATTAATGGCAATATGTTATGTAATTTCTAGATATCATTATAGAAGAATAATAAATAAGATGATATATTTGTAAATAATAGAATATTTAGCAATTTTATAAAAAAGTCATGTTGAAACTCATGGGGAATAAGATTTTCAAATTCTCAACAGTCATGGTACGTTTATGATAAAAAATGATTTTAACTGCCTTCACTTCCCAAGCTTAATTCAATAGTGAGCTTTGAAGAGTTCAGGTCATCACGACCTTGTTGTCTCGGCTTATAAATAAGTCTAGTAGGCCCAATCCAATGAGCTTTGTCATATAAGAAAATTGAGAAGCAAAGTTGTGCTATAGAGGAGAGTTGTGAAGGTTTAAGTCACCAATGATGTAAGTTTTTTAGAATGACTGTAAGAAAGATTGACAGGCATCAAGGAAAGGATGTTAACTATCTAGCGGTCTCCCAAACAAGCAAGGAATTTATTTAACCTTTGCGTGTCAAATATAAATTGGAGGTGTCCCTTAAACAAACATATATTTCTTACTGTTTTGACATTAGAAAGTTGATCATGTTTTCATTGTTGCTTCAAACTTGCTTGGGTTCCCCTTCAAATATATATTCACCCTCACCTGTTGGAAAATGGAGCAGGGAGATCGAAATGAATGGGGAAAGTGAAATTATTTTTACTTTATGCAATTAGTCGATCTCACAGAAGACACAAAATTAATGGATATTTTTTGAAAATATAAGAAACTCTTGAGCAAGTGGGATGTACCTTTTTTGATAATGGTAAGTTTTTTCCTCGCGATACAAACTGTGCTCATCATCCTTGGACGTTTGACAAACACCTCAATATTGAGAGCATGGATAAGAATGGCTGTTTGGAGCAACTATCTTTACGCCAACTGGGTTGCCGACTTTGTTCTTGGCTAGCTAAGCAACAGCACGGATGACAAGAGCAACAACACCAACCTCGCATTCTGGGCGCCTTTCCTTCTGCTTCACCTTGGTGGCCCAGACACCATCACCGCCTTTTCCATGGAGGACAATAAGCTGTGGGCTAGACACCTTCTTGTCCTTGCCTACGAGCTCATCATTGCGGTCTATGTTATGTTTCGGCCTCTTCCAAATAACTCCTACTCACTCCCACCATGCTCATATTCTTTGTCACCATCATCAAGTACGCAGAGTGGTCTTACTCTTTCTACAAAGCTAGCACTGACGGTTTCCACAGCTCCGTGGTCATTTCAAGCAAGCAAAGTCAATTAAACCAAATTTCTTCCAACCTTAGGGCAATTGTAAGACGTGTCCAAGACAAAAAATGATAAGGCAAAGAACAAGAGGATAAACAAATGGGCATGCAAAATAGAATCCAAGCTTAGATGATCCATTAGAGCATTTTAGGAGGCAACGGTATTGTTCCCGAGCTGGACCAGTGGATTTTCATCCTAAACATCGTATTCACAGAAGTCAGCAAAGGCAATCAACTTCTTCTAGAGCTGGTCACTACACATGCTTAGAAATGCTTACAAATATCATGGGGGCAGTTCAACGATAAGGCAGGGCTCACTGCACTCCGACAATTCAATGCCCAGGTATGGGTTGTCCCTGCATTCCTTAATTTAACAGAAGGCTTGTCAACCGATCAGCAAGTTCTTGTGTGGCACATTGTGACAAAACCATGCTACCACTGGAAACCCTTGGAGCTGCACCCATTGCATCATCCTTATGAAACACAACAACAGTCCAAGGGCTTAAGAGCAAAGAAGAGCACTTGGTGCAGGATGCAGGCTTGCATGTGCTTGTCCAACTATATGTTGCATCCGATGTTGATGCGACCAGAGATAATGGCAACCATTGGAGGACCGAGCCCACTGATTTACTGGCATGCTTGCTAAGATATGGTACAGTTCATTGAACGGCATGAAGAGGATTTGATGTCGACTGTGAACAGTGATGTTGAGGTTGAGCAGAAGGCGTGCAGGTTGATGCTGACCGAACCTATAGAATGGATCGCATATCCATCTTTGTTTCAGATAGCACGAGTTCTTACACACCTGATTCTTGTGCTTGGGGAGGAGCAAGGTGGTAGGGGATCACATCGGCATGGGTGGAGCTTTTGATGCCATGAGCGAAGAATACTCGAGTGAGCATGCACATCAAGGGAGGCAACATCCTAACTTTTGTTTTGCTACCTGTGAAGCATGTGGGAATGCTGGATGCTTTGCATATTTGAAGATACATGACGGGTGGTGCGCTGGACAGAACCAAAAAGCTACCGTCCTTCATTAAACTATATTTAAGAAATCGTCCGCTTTGATGACGACTGGTGAACA
Source organism: Vanilla planifolia (assembly GCA_023846275.1). Taxonomy (NCBI): domain Eukaryota; kingdom Viridiplantae; phylum Streptophyta; class Magnoliopsida; order Asparagales; family Orchidaceae; genus Vanilla; species Vanilla planifolia. The sequence goes on along the minus strand of JAIUJO010000060.1, from coordinate 685,204 downwards.
AGTGTGAATAATGTGTCCATAGATTCAACTTTGGTAAAATCACAAATTCTCCTTCAACTAGTCTACAAAAATTGGTCCTCATAACAATATTGAAGATAATGACACTCCAAAATAAAGAGTCTTTCAAAGCATAGTTTTTGTACATTTGCTCTTTGAGAAAGATGAAAGAAAGAAAATATAATTTATTGAAAAAAAATAATATATGGATGTTTGTTCATAAAGAATAATATAATCACATAGAAATATTTTATGATAATAAATTAATAATATGAATGACAAAAAAAATCTTATTTTTCATGAAAGAAAAAAAAATATTTTTTTACTCTTTATATTCAAGTTGTTGTATTCATTTAATGTTATCAAAGCATAAATATAAACAAAAATAGTAATAGTTGTTAAAATTTTTTTTTATAATTTTTTTTTCATTCCATATAAATAATCTCAACAATTGTTCTATTCTTCTTTTTTTACAATTTTATTTTATTTTGGTACTTTTCTAATAATTTCATGTTTTTGTGTAGAAAATCAAATTCTTCAGATAAAATTTTTTCTTCTTTGTTAGCTCAAACAATTTTTATATTAAACCAATTATTTATTTTTATAAGACCTTCAAATTCCTTATATTTTTAAAATACCATTAATTTATGAACTAAAAAAGATATCCAAATCATATTAATAAGGTCATAACTAAAAAATAAATAATATCTATTGTTTTTTTGAAATAAAATATTCATTTATTACAAATATCAACACGAACTAACTCAAGAGACTACATAATTTTCTAAAACTTAAAAATGATGATTATTGGTGTTTATCAAAAATATAACTTTCACAAATATAATCAACATTAGAAATAAAAAAATGTCCTTCAATATTTTTTATTTTATAACATAAATCTAAAAAAATACAAATAAATATTCTAATAATATCACAACTATGATTTATTCTTAACCTATACTACAAATACATTACTTTAAATATGAAATTTATTTTATTAAAAACACCTCATTGACACATTTCATCCTCATATATACAAAATAATGTTCTTATATTACTTATCGAATACTTAATGAACCACAAGCTGAAAATTCAAATACTAAACAAATATCACGAACAAATTTTTTTATCATTTATCCTTCACTATGATTTAAAAAAGTGTCTTGACATATGTTCTATTAACTTAAGTCTTTATTCATATTCACATAAAAATTTCTAGACTTTGAAACTTAAAAAAGTCCACATCATTGTCATAATAGAAGTTGAATATAAAAGTTAAACAAAATGGAAAACATTTTTCAAAGCTGCCTTTGTTCACACATCCTTTACACCTCTTTAAAGGGAAAATATTAATTAACTCAAAATCTTAATCAATAATTATTGGCCTCATACATCGCATATATATCTTTAAAGATTTGGAAACTAATCAGAATGATAAAAGGGAAGCTAAGTAAAGATATAGGTCATAAAACAATGTGATCCCAGATTGCTGAAATCGATTAGAGTTCCCGAGCTTCACTTCCATGTTATCTTTCCCCTAAACTACTTACCACCTTGCCTTTGCCGTTTTTTTCTCTTATCAAGAACGAGCTGCTCTTGCTCTTTTGGTAGCCAGAGGCATCGCCTTCGAGGGTTGCTTCTGCCTGTTGCTTAGCCCACCAGTTTGGTTAAACAATAATAGCAACTTATCTCAAGCCGACCCAGATAAAAATAAGCTTTGAAATAACAAAATCACGTAACAAAACAAAAAACATGATGCTCTTATAATTAAAAATGGCAAATGTAACTATGACATACCTTTTTTATTTTCACGACAGTTTTAGCCTTGTAATTTTCTCTATCCCCTCTGCCTGCTCATACGAGAGCTACTTTCTCCTGCTTGTTGTGCTTGCTCCTGACATGTGCCTAAACACAACACATGATTATCTTTTTTTGACCAATGAAGTTTAGAAAATTTCTTTTAAAAATGCCAAACCAACTTCGATGGGTCAAACGTCACTATATGCACTCTACTCAAAAGTAAGATAAACTTGAATACATCCAAGAGGTTCTGATTGTTCTTATTTCTGCCATTTCAATGAGATCACTCCCAAAGTATGGCTGGTGAGAAACATCAAAGAAAGCAACCATGTTATAAGACATTAAAAGCAGGAACCTATAAAATATATTTGTGTAGCATTGAGCACAGATTTCTTCGTGCTTAAGACAATAAAATTGCTGACACAGCTCAGTAATAATGCTTCCATTAGCTAATTTCTAGATTGCATATAACTATGCGCTTTTGCTGGATGAAATAAAACTCCATTTGGATCAAATTACTTGTGCTAGAAATTACTCATTATTGCCTAATTTTACTTCAAATAATGCATGGTCAAAGTATAAAAAATGACTTAATCCATCTAACAATGAAATTATGTTATATCCTATGAAGAATTATGTGTCCAATAAAACGATGTCATCGGTATTTCATCTTCAAAATACTAAGTCGACTGATACACCTGTAGGACTAGCTATCTAGCTTCACTTCTCCAAACAAGATCAACATTAACATCATCAGGCCATTAAAAGCCATGAAATATGCATGAATAATACACGTTGAGAAGTGAAATCAGAAGGGCAATCAAACCAATAGAAAGCAACAATGTTAGAGAATTACCTCAAGTTTATAAGGGTTCAAACGTTTTGCACTTAGCTGCTCAAAAGATGGAATTTCATAAGTTGCTGCTTTATAGCCTTCATCCTTTCTTAATAGACCATGTTGAGACAAGGCCTTCTTTGCCTCTTTATTTTCCTAATAAACATTTGAATATGATTTCTCAAGTTAAACTTCTAGTCAAGACATGAAGACCCTAAATATAACTTATGCTCATTTATTTGATAACAACGGAGACTACCTTAAATTTAAAAGCTTGGTCAAGCACATTTGCATGAACAAGGTAATCTTTGCAGAAGCCATGCTATCAATAAATACAAGACAATCAATGAGCTGTTAGGAAAATTGAATATAGAAGATAAAAGATGAAGTCTACCATGAGTTCTTTTATATGTTGGAAGTCTTCAATAGAAACAATACCATCAGCTTCATCAGTTGAAAATTTAGCAGCCTTGATTACTACAAGTCTTTTAAGAGAACACAGACTTGCATCGACAGCATTCAGGCATTCAACAAAATAGCCTAGCTTCCTCTTCTTTCTATTTGATGGATCTTTCCCATCGTTAGCATCTTCATCTTGGGCATCAATACATATGGCTTGCACTTCTATTTTTTCATTCAGTTCTTCAGTGTCACAAACATTAGACAATTCCCCATCATCTGAACCATCTTAATCACTGTCATTCTTACAGGCATCATCTTCCAAACCATCAATACCACTAGATTCTCCACTTTCAGGGAAAAATTCATTGTCACTCTCTCCATCATTTTCTATAGAATACTCATCTTCTTTATATGCAACTCTAGCACAGATATCATTGTCAACTGGTGAGGAATCATTTTCAGCTTCAAAACCATAAGCAGCCATTTCATACTCAGAATAACTATGTAAAGGATTATCATTGTCTTGTTTAAGTAACTCAACACCGGGCACGTCATTGGCAACACTGACTTCTCCAAATGCTTTTGGTCTGGCTTTTGAATCAATGGGATGACCACGATCTTTCTTGCCAAAAATGAAGAGCATATCTATAGAAATGAAAAAAGAAAATTGAATTTTTTTCCAAAATATAACAAATTTGTCATTCTTTTTTCATTGTACCATTAAAGATGCACTAAAAAAATAGCAAAGTCAAAAACATACCTCTCTTAATAATGTGTCCAAGGAGCATGCAGCAATTGAAACAGCTTTCTCATGCAACATTTTGTACAAGACCATGTCTTGAAGAAGGTCTTCATTCATCAACTAAGTCATAATGAAAAAAGCAAAAAATTATGAAAGATGATGGTAACTGCTCCTTTCATGCTGTAGTAAGAAAAATAAAGGAATTCAAATATTCTTATGTTTCTATGAAGAGCAAGAATGAAAGAGCAACAACTCAGTTTAGGCTGTCTGTAAATACAAATAAATCTTGCTTCCTAGGTTTTGATGAACTAGAAGGTTTTTTTAAGTGCCGATTAGAAATTCTATATCAGAATTGCAAACTAAAAAAATAGTTCATAAATTACCACTGATATGCAAATATGAAGGGAAATAATAATCTAAAGAGACAAGGGTTCTTGATGTCACAGAAGTGCTAGAGTAAATATATGAGGTGCAAATTCCATAATGCATTAGTTCCAACTATCTATCTGTCATGCATCTGAACCATGTTACTATTCCTTTCCTTTGAATTCTTGTTTAAGATATGTAAGCACTTAAACCACATATATTTCCATCTTTTCAAAGGTGTAATTCATGAAAAAATGTAGTATTTATTACTATATCATCATGTGCACTAACTAGTCTTTTACATATGCTGTTACCTCCCAAAAAGTGCATTTGGCAGTATCCAAGCCATTTTAATTAAATATGTTTGCATATTTTGGTATAATTGAAAGTAAATTGCATCAAATGTAAGAGCATTAGTATGATAGCCTAAATTATTTAATTATAAAATACATTTGCATTTGTGTATTTAATGTTGAATGTAAACTGTAGAGATCCAACACTATGAAATCAATATATTTTGATGCATCTCAAAAAAAATATCATATGGCTAATAGCTAGATTTGAAACTTGGGCAAACCATTGAGAAAAATCTTGAAATGAGATATCTACCAGTACATTATTTGTATTTTTTGAAGTCTTTTGAAATTTTTTTATAAATTTTTAAAAAGAAAATTAAAACAATATTTTATATAATCCTCTTTATTATTATAAAAAGAATAAGCTTACCCTCCCCAATGCTTTTTAACTATGCTCTACGCATGAGGAGGTCTGAGAAAAAAAAAAGAAGAGCATGGGAGAAAAGAAAAAGGTAATAGCTTGTGCTTGGGTCTGGAGGGCTGTAATAAGCAAAGCTTCACCTAAGAAAGTCACAGTAGAAACTACTTCAATCTGGGAAAAGAGTTTCCTAAAAGAGCTCATAGCTTGAATTGCATAAAAAGGACTATTAAAAGTATACTTTTGATTGAGATTTTCCTCCCTTGGAATGCTATTGAATTTTTTATTGAGCTACTCGAGTGATGCTTTTGAAGTAACCAAATACTTGGATGAATTTGGTAGTGTTTTTAAGAAAGTCTATGTCACATACTATACAATAGGCTTAATCGCACAATAGGACAAGCAAAAATATACCATACGATATGAGAGAATCACCTTTACAATCATTGGCACCTGAATTATGGGAAATGTTACAGTGATATATGATAAGATCAACCCTGTTGTCATTAGTAGAAAAATTATGAGCCATGGTACAACAAGGACATTATCATCATAAGTAGAAGATACTAGGCAATGTGGGCGATGGTTCCGTAAAGCAAAAGAAGGATTTAAAAACATTTTGTAACTATTTTTGTGAATACTTATTGTGTAAAAAATATATTGTTTGGAAAAAAATAAAAAAAGAAAACATAAAATAATGTTTAAGAATTTCAAAAATCTTATGAATAAAATATAAATAATTACTAACAGCATGTAATAAAAATTATAAAAAAAGTTGAAAAAATGAAAAGGCAATAAAAGTGACATAAAAGAGTCATCATATGAACAAACTAAAACTACAATATAAGTTAGTTAAATTGTTAAATTATTTTAAAATATTATTTTTTATTGTGATGTACTGTGATATAAGCATACTACATAACATATATTTATCTATGCATATGTTCTGATTTATATGACAACATACTATAATTATGTACACACACATATGGCAATTAAAAAATAAAATAAAAAATAGAAATATATAATAGAAAAAGAAATTAAAAAAAGCGAGAATGATTAACTAAATAAATCTAGAACATGAAAATGATGAAATAAGAATGTGATGATTTCTTTATGACCCCATCTTTAGATTGTTCGATCTGAGAGAATCACCTTTTGTATTGTCGGTACCTAAATTATGAGATACAAAAAAACAAAAAACCCTCCACCATGAATACATGATTCTAAACAATGCTTGTAATGGTACAATGGTATATGATACGATCACTCCTATTGTCTGTAGTAGCTAAATTCTGAGCCATAGCACGACAAGTACAACACCATGTGACTAGCAAATACGAGACAATGTAAGCGATGGTTCCATGATAAATAATCTTATATGGAATCCTTAGTGAGGATAGTGATCATATGAAAAAATTAAAATCTTCAAAAAACAAGTAAAAAAGTTTTTTTTGAAAAAATAAAAAGAATACAAATATGAGAACAAGAAAAAAAAATAATATATGATATTAATATTATACGAAAATTATGTGTATTATGAGCATATAGACAATGACTCAGCATTTTATATCTTTTCCACCTGCACCAAATTTGATGCTGGCAGAAAGGCATACAGTGTTATGCTTTCAAGGGGAGCCACTTGCAAGCTAGCACCATCTGTGAAAAAACTAAGTTGGACACAAAAATTCATCACAAAGGAAACCAAGCAAGGACAAAAGCATCCATCACAAAAATACTTGACAATAGTCCAAAAAAATTGACAAATAAAATTGATTCAAAGCATAACAAGTTCAATAGAAACCTAATCAGATGAATAGAACACATACCAATGGCATCCTCAAGCACATCTCACGTACCACATTTAACCCAACAACAATTGCCTAATAGAACCCAAGCAGCCGATTGAAATCATTACACCACTCAGTAATGACAAAATATTCAATATCTAAACAGTGTATAAAACACCTCAGGTCGAGAACGATCATGCACAAATTGATTCACTATTTACCCAAATTGCAAATTGGAAGGAAATTAAATTTAGTCCATCCATAACTAAACTTAGCTCCACCAGCAAATAAAGTTAATGGAATCCAAAACCAAACCTATCATTCTTAGTATTATTATCTACTATGAATAACTCACTGCATTTATATCAACGCAGAGGTCACTTCAGAAAGGGAAATGAAATGTAATAGGCTGCCATGTACTGAAGGAATTAGTAGTGGCAAGAAACTGAGATTAAAATTTTTCTTCAATCAGAACTCTTAAAAATTGGTGCATTAGGAAAAATGGACCCCCGATACAACATATTTGACAACATTCTATACCAGCACCAAGATGTTATCCACTTTACAATTCAATCTCTTAGCAGCCAAAAGAAGAATCAAAATGAATATGCAAAGAAGTACGATTCTAATCTTAGAAAGCAATTAATTTGGTAATTGCCTTTTGTGACCTTAGGCTTCAAACCAAATTTCAACAATTCTCAATAAAGATTTTTAAAATAAAAAAGATCATAAAAGGAAGCTCTAGCTACTGCTCAACAGATCATGACCTTGAAATTAGACCATTTTGTTAAAAAAATACGAATTCAACTACAGGAATATTTAACGTTTTTTACTTGAAAGGTTGATATATTATGCTCTACGTGGAATTAACCTCGTTGGACCAAAACATGGACCCATTTTAAAGCTTTTCATATTTTCCTTAGCATGTTTACAAATGTCAAAAACTCCAACAATATTAAAAAATACTAGATAATAGTGTACAATTACAAATTTTCATACTAAGTAGTTTTTAACGATACAGATGAACTATGAATCTAATTCAATGTTCCTCATTCTATCTTCAGTTACATAAATAATAATGACCCCCAACACACCCATGCAAACAATCTGGAGCCTCAAAAAGAAGTTTAAAAATAAGCAAAAAAATGATAAGGCAAGAATGAGAAGGGAAAATCTAAGAGAACAAAAAAACTACCATCAAACTGTAGGTATCACCATTCAACCAAGTAAGGCAAAGCAGACATCATTAACAATAGGGAGAAAACACCATTATAGAAGCAATCACGGCCAAGAAGTATAAATCTTATTATCTAATAGGTGCCTGCATACTAAAGACATAAAATAACTACATGAAGATCGACAAAAAAGCTAACCACCTAAAATCGTTCATTGCATACATGAAGATGAGGGAAGAGCATCTCAACAAAGCCCTGTGGAGTTAGACAAAGTATGAATTACGGCTTGGAACAAGAATTTACAAAAAAAAAGCAGAACTTCAATTCAAGGTTTATTAACCAGTGCATCTGTAAGATGAATAAGAGGAGGGTAGGAGTGTGCTACTTCATTTTTTTATGATTGACATTGCTGCCCTTTCATACTGCAAACAACCTTTCCAATTTTGCCTTTTTCTTTTTTTTGCTCGAAGTAGTGCCCTTGTGTTGTGCCCAAATATGTACAAAGATATCACTATTAGAAAAATATTTAGGAATTCCAGTACCTAACGCAATTCTATAGCAATGATCATACAGAACATGCGTTAATCAATGAAAGGGCTCTATAAGTCAATTTTTTCCTTACAATACAATTACCATCACCAGCATTTTTGTAATCACGTAGAATGTAGGTAAAAGAAAACAAAATCCTATAAAAGCTTGAGAGACAATCGAGACCTTTTAGTGGAAATAGCACGTATTTTTCAATTTAATAGCATAAACTTCAGTTAAAAAATGTAAACTCATGCTCAAAGTTCAGCAGAAAAGAGTGAGCAACATGAAAATCTACTGATGGAATTGATGCAAAAGAGCTAAAATTGAGAAGATAAATATCAAAGTTTTGATGACCAATTTCTTTGAAATATTTTTGGTAAGCTTATATCAACCAACCAAATTATAGAGGCCATCTGTGAATCTTTTTTTACTTAAGGTATAATGATCACATTTGAAAATTCACCAATTTATGCATATCAACTTCTCCACCTCCAAGTGACTATGTTATTCTTTACGATGAATGAGAATTGTCTCAAAAAACTGCTCTTCTGAATACACAAAGGAAAAAATATCTGAATAATATAGCAAATCAGCAAGTAAGAAAACTGTTTCCAATATAGCTTTCCATTCAAACATGTGAAAAATAGACTGAAGCACTTATACTAACTCAAGCATGCCTTAACCAAAGCACAAACTTTGAGTCAATGACTGGGCACATAAAACTGATTGAATGTCCTTAAGTCAAATTGAACAATATTAAAGAAATTTACCCAATTTAGCTAACTACAAAGACCTGATTAGAATAACACTTTAGTTTTTGATTATTTAGGTTTTTTGGAACATTAATAAAGAGCTTTTATTAGTCAAACGAAAGAATAACTTGTTGGAATGACCGTCCTTGTAGATGGAAATCGACATAAAGCTTAAAAACTAAAAACTTGGTTGAAACTTCTACAACTAGAACAAAAGGGCTTTTACTTTATTGAATCAAGACTTGCATAATAGTTTCAATATAAACTATTCAATCCAAAATCCAAGACCTTATGCAAATATTTTGAAAGCCCCATCATCATCTCAAAGTTAAAGTGCAATATATGTCAATTAACACGACAACATATCATGGACTCTAACACCACCTAGATTATCTTATGGAATAACTATGACATCACATCATGGACTCGTGCACCTCGTTCTATTTGACTATTTCTTAGAATAGAATCTTCTATTTATATTATTGATACTATATTATAGTATCATAAAGAAGTTCCCAAAATTCAATACCCTAGAGGGGGACTGCGTGCCGAGTAGCTTGGTTTGTTTTGTTGAACACGCTGGGCGTTGGAGATAGAGTAATCTTCATCGAATCAGTGCAAAATTCTTTTTCACTCCATTTCAACCCATAGTTTATGGAGCCTTCTAGAAGCATGACATAGTAATCAAATGCGCTTTCTTTTAGCGTACTGATGAACAAGCTGATTCTGAAGGCATCTTCATGGGCTATATCCTCCCTATGAAAGTATACCCGAGGAGAACATAGAATATATGACATCTTCTGATATACTTCATCGCCACGACGTATACGTATTCTTTGAATTCATTTCAATCTTATGTGGCACTCTCACGTCATATGGCTCCATTCTTTGTAGCGGGAACTTCCTGAATCAACAGGTTGGTCATTCATGTTATAAATGATATCCTAGCACTCGACATCCTTCTCTTCTTCGAGAAGAGAAGGGAAACTTCACTTGACAATTGAGGGGAGCCGGGTTTGAGGATTACACCTGGGGGTCCACAGTGGTCAACTAAACAGGATTCTGGGAATCTTTTTTGGAGAACTTTTGAATCAGGTTGGGCTCTCACAGGGTTCAATCAGATCAACCAGTGAGAGATTTACAGAATAAGGAGTTCAGTAAGGGCTAGAAGATTGATAAAAGAACCTGGTTGAAGTAGCTATAGTGTTCAACTCGATAGGTTGACTTTTTGGAAGGGATTGCTTTCTGTCATCTGTCTTTCTTGGCTTCAGGTCGTGTCACATGTGGGTCTTCATGTAATTGCACCTGAGGACAATTTCGAAGGGCATTAACATTAAGCATCATGGTATTATGCAAGTCGAGTTGTTAGGTTGAAGTTGATCACAACTAATCTGATGGCCAGGCATTGTTAGTGTTGGACTAGAAGTACCTTAGCTTTTTGTACCCTAGTTTCAAGTGGCTGTGAAATTCGTTGATTAGATATGCTTATAGAGAATCTAACCTTCTAATCTATGATACTAGACCTTCTAGCAATGTAAAAAGGTAGGTTTAATGAATCTGCAAAAGTAAGGCTTTACTTGACGAGTGGACCTTAGTGACCCGATTATTGTGACCTAAGCTAAGTTTCCTTGCTTTCTTTCATCACAGTAGTTGAAAAAATTTAAAGTTCATTGTAGCAGAATAGTAGTTCCATTATCCACCTTTGAAGACATTTTGGAAGAGGGTTCCCTTTCACACATCTTGGTCGAGCAAGAAATAAGTGCTTTGTTGATTGAAGTTGGTCTCTTCTTTACTTCTAGACATAGGATAGAGGATCACTTCACATCCATAGTCTTCTTTGCATTTTATGCATCTTCTGTCTCGTCTCTCGGATTCAGGGAGTCGAGGAGCAAGAGTTCTCCCACAAAAGTGGCTTTCTTGGAGGGAAGTGGGCTTCATTCAATGGAATGCTTTGTTGGTTCGGCTCAAGGGGTCCAATTTCTTGGTGAAGAAATAGGAGCTAATCCCCTATTAAGTAGGGTCAAGGAATTCATATTAGGATTCAGAGTTTGATGGATAGAACACAACTCTTGAAGCTATAACCATAAAGCTGATGCACTGGCCAGCCTAGCAGCAGCTATAGACCTCAGCCCATATGAGACCATGTACATTTTCATTGAACGATAAAGGCTTCTACCATCTTTACCAAAAGGTAATCCTATTAACATAAAACACAACAATAAGGACAAAGAGATGAAGATCATCATTTTCAGCTAAACTCAAGTGGCACTGAAGCCTTAGAAGTGACTGTAGAAAAGGATTGGTGACAACAATTGCTTTAATATCTAAACTAGGGTAGGGGATTCTATATAAGAAGGTGCCCGCTCAAAACCATATTAGACGTCGAGCTATACAAGACTCTTTCGAGAACAGAGTCCTTTATAGGTGTGCCTTCGATGGATTCCTCTTAAGAAGCTTGTCAAAGCAAGAATCAAAAAAAGCTTTGGAGGAAGCTCATGCTGGTGTTTGTGGTGCATACCAGTCAGAGACAAAGTTCTACCATCATTGAGGTGACTAGGGTAATACTGGTCCACCATGTCGAAAGACTCCATTAATTTCTCCAAGAGATGCCACGTTTGTAAGATACATGTAGTCTTGATTCGACAACCATCAGAACCTTGACATCCGACGGTAATGTCTTGTTTAAGGGTTGGGGCATATATGTGATTGGCCACATCTAGCTTCCCGTATCTAAGAGGTATATGTATATTCTGGCTTCCATAGATTCCTTTTCAATTGGGAAGAGGCCACACCATTTAAATGAGTAAAAGGAAATGATGTTGATAAAAAATCATCTAATCTATCGGTTCGAAGTCCCGCTCACCTGATCTCCAATAATGGAATGGAACACCATTGAAAAATCCACAAATAGATCGACTTTGTAGAAAGTTTCAGATGCAACATTGTTTCTCCACACCTTTCAAAGCTATGGCTAATTGGCATGAAGAGGCTGTTAGTCAATAAGACACTGTGTAAGCTTCTCATTTCAATTGCCCTTATTCTTAGAAACGATCTTCATGAGAAACTACTCAAAGGACCATGGGTGTACCATATGCTTTATGCCTTGACAATTGTTGAAAAGCAGACCTCCCACTTGAAGTCCAAATCCCCACCCTTAGAGAGGCAATTCAGGAAGGTTTTATAGAGGACTAGAGAGTGCAACTTATACTCCAAGAGCTTGATGCTCTAGAGAAGAAATGACTGAGTTCTTTAGAATGGCTTGAAATCTACTAGGCAAGTGTATCAAGAGCCTTCGATCAAAGGATTCAGAGATGATCTTTCAAGTCGGGAGACCTAGTGCTTGTCGTAATCAGGCTTGTGAATGTGATCCGAATGCAACACATTCAAACATTAGTGGGAAGGACCTTTTCTGATTCAGGAGGTGTCTTCTACTCAAGAAAAAGATGTGACCCCTGAATCTGACTATGTTCTCACACCATGCTTAATATCGGAATAGGTATTACTCAGTTTGGGGACAGTCCCATCCCGCTAGTCATATTTCATTATATGGGAAGGAAGTCCATTTCATTACTGCCTTGACACAGGGGGCAAACCCTGGCCTCAGAGCCAAGAGTGAATGCCATGACCTATTCAAGTTTGGCAGAGTAAACTTTCATCAGCATTTTCAGACTAGGGGCAAGCAACACTCCAATCTCATCAATGTAAGAAACTAGTTTCATCACCACCTTCAAGTTTCTTGCCCACCAATCATTTTAGAGAGGCTATTGTAGGCTACTTCAAGAGCTTGAAGTTAGGGGGCCCGCTCAGCGAACTATATTAATATCAATAATTGCTACAAGGGTTCACATGTATTCTTCATAGAAATTGAACGGGTAGAAACACGTAAAGTCTTGTATCAATTCACAGATGAAAATAAAAAATATGCAAATATCTTAGTAATTGTCAAAGCTTACACAATCCTTACTAAAAAAGAAATAGAGGTTACCAACATTATGGACATAAAAAATAATAGGATGATGACACAACTTAGCCAAGAAATCCTGACTCCCAATGTCATCACCGCCATAATTACGACTCTACAATTATGGAAGGCGATGTGAAGATTTGATACAGAGGTAGCAGTCCAAGCAAGGTCTTTTCTAGAAGCTGTCCTCTTGGCCTCTAATGATTCAACACAAAGGCGTGCCTCTGCAAGCTCGTGCTCAGCCAACATAAGCTCTCGCTCAATTATGTTCTTCGTCTCCACACAATATGAGACTCTAAACAACGTGCTGTTTGGAGCTCCTCCTTAGCATGTGTCACGAACCTACAGTGAGCTGCCATACCAATGTTGCATAAACCTCTCCATGTCGTTAGGTAGGTCACCAAGCTCATCAGATAGGTACAGTTCATCGATTAACATGAAGAGGATTTTATGTCGACCGTGAACAGCGATGATGAGGTTGAGGGGAAGGCGTGCAGGCTGATGCTGACCGAACCTATAGAATGGATCACATATCCATCTCTGTTTTAGATACCGCAAGTGCTTGTGCACCTGATTCTTGTGCTTGGGGAGGACAAAGTTGGCAGGTGATCAAATTGGCATTGTTGGAGCTTTTGATGCAAGGAGCGAAGAATACTCGAGCTAGCATGCACAGCATGGGAGGCGACATTCTAACTTTTGTTTTGCTACTTGTGAAGCATGTGGGAATGGTGGATGCTTTGGATATTGGTGGATACATGACGGGTGGTGCGCTAGACACAGCCAAAAAGCAACCATCCTTCATTAAACTGTATTTAAGAAATCGTCCGCTTTGATGACGACTGGTGAACAAGTGTGAATAATGTATCCATAGATTCAACTTCGGTAAAATCACAAATTCTCCTTCAACAGGTCTAAAAATTTGGTCCTCGTAACAATATTGAAGATAATGACACTCCAAAATAAATAGTCTTTTAAAGCATAGTTTTTGTACATTTGCTCATTGAGAAAGATGAAAGAAAGAAAATATAATTTATTGAAAAAAATAATATATGGATGTTTGTTCATAAAGAATTATGTAATCACATAGAAATATTTTATGTTAATAAATTAATAATATCAGTGACAAAAAATCTTATATTTCATGAAAGAACAAAAAAATATATATTTTTACTTTTTATATTCAAGTTTTTGTATTCATTTAAAGTTATCAAAACTTAAATATAGAGAAAAATAGTAATAATTGTTTAAAATTTATTTTATAATTTTTTTCTCATTCAACATTAGTAATCTTAACAATTGTTCTACTCTTCTTTTTTTGCAATTTTATCTTATTTTGGTACTTTTCTAATAAACAATTCCTTATGAATTTCATGTTTTTGTGAAAAAAATTAAATTCTTTAGGCAAACATTTTCTTCTCTTTTAGTTCAAATAATTTTTATATTAAACCAATTTTTTATTTTTATAAGACCTTCAAATTCCTTATATTTTTAAAATATCTTTAATTTATAAACTACAAAAGATATCCAACTCATATGAATAAGGTCATAACTAAATAATAAATAATATCGATTTTTTTTTTAAATAAAATATTCATTTATTACAAATGTCAACATGAACTAAGTCAAGAGACTACATAACTTTCTAAAACTTAAGAATAATGATTATTGGTGCTTATGAAAAATATAACTTCCACAAATATAATCAACATTAAAAATAAAAAAATATCATTCAATATTTTTTATTTTATAGCTTAAATATAGTAAAATACAAATAATCATTCAAATAATATCACAACTAGGATTTATTCTTAACCTCTACTACAAATACATTACTTTTAATATGAATTTTTTTAATTAAGAACACTTCATTGACACAATTCATTCTCAAATATACAAGATAATGTTTTTATATTACTTATCTAATACTTAATGAACCATAAGCTAAAATTTCAAATGCTAAACAAATATTATGAACCAATTTTTTTATCGTTTATCCTTCGTTATGATTTAAAAAAGTGTCTTGACATATATTCTATCAACTTAAGTCTTTATTCATATTCACATAAAAATTTCTAGACATTGAAACTTAAAAAAGTCCACATCATTGTAATACTAGAAGTTGAATATAAAAGTTAAATGAAATTAAAAACATTGTTTCAAGGCAACCTTTGTTTACACATACTTTACACCTCTTCAAAGGGAAAATATTAATTAACCCAAAATCTTAATCAATAATTATTGGCCTCATAAATCGCATATATATCTTTAACAATTTGGTAACTAATTAGAATGATAAAAGGGAAGCTAAGTAAAGATATATGTCCTAACAAAAAATGTGATCCCAGATTGCTGAAATCTATTGGAGTTCCCGAGCTTCAGTTCCATGCTTTCCTTCCCCTAAATGGCTTACCACCTTGCCTTTGCCGCTTTTTTCTCTTGAAGAGAACGAGCTGCTCTTGCTCTTTTGGTAGCCAGCGGCATCACCTTCGAGTGCTACTTCTTCCTATTGCTTAGCCCACCAGTCTGGTTAAACAACAATAACAACTTATCCTCAATCGACCCAGATCAAAATTAGCTTTGAAATAACAAAATCATGTAAAAAAACAAAAGAACATGATGCTCTTACAATTAAAAATGGAAAATGTAACTATGACATACCTTTTTTTGTTTCACGACAGTTTTAGCCTCGTATGTTTCTTTATCCCCTCTGCCTGCTCGAATGAGAGCTACTCTCTCCTGCTTGCTGAGCTTGCTCCTGACGTGCACCAAAACACAACACATGATTATCATTTGTTAACCAATGAAGTTTAGTAAATTGCTTTTAAAAATGCCAAACCAACTTGGATGGGTCAAACGTCACTGTATGCTCTCAATGCAAAAATAAAATAAACTTGAATACATCCAAGAGGTTCTCATTGTTCTTATTCCTGCCATTTCAATGAGATCACTTCCGAAGAATGGCTGGTGAGAAACATCAAAGAAGGCCTAATCGCATACAACTAGAATTTGAACAACAAAAACAATTTAGTTTATAACTGTTGTAGGAAATTTTCATCTCCAAAGCATGTCATGATGAAATTATCTCGTTAAGAAATAGTTAAATACAATGCCACAAAAAGTAAAATTTTGAATATCCTAATGCAATGTTAATAGTATGCAATATTTTTTCATGTACACAACTCTTTCAGAAATATAACACTACTGAAGACAAAAAGTAGTGAGCGGATATATGAACACACAATAAAATGGCAAAGAAAACTCCTTAGGCTTGTTAATTTCTTTGATATAAGCCATGTAATACCACCCAACCTTCTGAAAATCACCCTAATAAGCAATCAAATACAACAAGATTTAAGACAAACAAAAAGAAACAAAGCATATTTTTAGAATGACTCAATCATTAAGACCAATGATCAAGCATCGTGTTAAGAGTATAAACAAGAATGGTTGATAATATAAACATCGTGGATAAGGGACAGTTCATACCTTGCTGTGCTATGATCTTGCCAAATTGTAGTAGGAATGAGCTCTAATCAACCCATGATTAATTAAAGACAGTGCTGTCTCGATTAACTGTTCAACAAGAAAATGCTGACCAGTAAAGAAGAAATGATTTGCGAATTGATTTAATGCCATTGAACAGTATGGATATATTTCAAAAGCTCTTTGCATCTTCAGCATTCCTTTTTGAATACCATCAACTACAAAAAAAATAACACTAAGATGAATTAGCCATCAATAAAAGCAAAATTTCAGTGAACCAAACCCACCCCATTATGAACAAACAAAAAAATAAACAGCCTACGCTACCTTCTAGATTGACAAGTACAATGTCACCTTCATTTGTTTGCAATTCCATAATTCCAAGAGCCACAAGAGCATCAATATTTTATGGATCTAACTACACTATGGAAACAAATAAAAGGGGAATATAAGAACATACAGGGCATGTTATGAAATTTGTACTATAAATTAAAACTAACTCACATCAAGCACTAAATGAAAGGCTTGTCGAGCCTTGTCAAATTGACCAAGTTTGTATCTACAGTAACCTATACTAAGCCTCGCAGCTCTAGGACAACTAGGATAAGCTCTTAGCGCTTTTCGATCAATATCATAATCAGTTCGTTAAAAGAGTTGCCTGACCAAAAAAATTCAGATCATGGTAATGCATATCACAATAAACATGGAAGTATTAATACAGATTCATTAAGGTATCAAATGCATGTCACTATATACCAATTGCAAAAATAAATTGGCACATTCAAGTTTCACTGAAATGAACACCACATCATTGATTAAATGCTTGAAATGCCATAATAAAACAAACCAAATATATGCTCAAGAGGACATAGTATGACATATCTTGCCACACTTCAACAGAAAAATACCAAATAGAAGGGCATAATATAGGCTCCCAAAAAATTGAATATAGGAAGAATCTGTTTCAAGCAAGCATTACCTTACATAACATAGGGGTTTCATGAATTGAACTTAACTTCCAAGTCACAAAAGAAACTTAACCTGAATAATGAGTAAAGCATGCCATAAATAGTATTTAATTTTTGCTATATAATATTGAAATTGGAATCATCAAGAAAAATAAAACTCAATGCACAAAAATATTTTTATCATATGTTTGGCAAAAGAAGTGCTTAAACAGACCTTATAATAGTCTAAAGATCTCTTTTATGACTCTGCTGCTTTCTGATACTGATCTTCATTCTCCCAGCATGAAACTCAACACAATCCTACAATCAATAACTTCCAATCAAGGTGGCAATAAGAGAATTCAGTGTTTGTAAATAATGATTTTATGTAATTGAAATAAACAATCTATAAGTCAAACAAAACCATAAGGGTTTAAGTCCATGCATTTTTATCTATTCTGCAAGAGAGATTTCCAACATTAAATCTTCGTTCTTCCTGTGCATCTTTTTTCCCTAAAAATTATCTAGTTTTATTCCTTGTTCTATTATCCATCCTTTTGATAATATGATCACGCTTTATGAAGAAACTACAAAATCGTAGAAAAGTGAGTTAAAGCTGTTAAAAAATCATAATATCAACTAGAAAGTAGTGCTCAAGATAAAGGTGAAGTGAAATATAAAATTCTGTAGAATATTCGTAGAAATTCAGGTAATAATTAAATAGAAGTATTTGAAATAAAACAAAATTCTGAACAACTCCAACTAGATATGAAAAGTGCAAAACGCATTTCCTAGAAACAAGAACTATGCTTGATCCATCTAAAGCAGGCGAACCAAAAGTAATTGTTTAACTATAGAACGTATGTTAATTCTTGGTTAATGAGAGAAGTTCATTCCTAAAGGTCAAGTAAAAAGCAAAAGATTCATAACATGGCAAAATTAAGAGTAGACTAGAAATTCAAATATCATTATGGCAAAAACTATAATCTAATTTCCATAAATAATTAAAGCACGTGAATAAGATAGCATTAAATTCCAACGCTAAGCCTAAGTGTCATTTGGTAGTGCCTCACACTCCTAAGCTAGACTTAATCCAACTTAAGTGTATTAATTTATTCAATAATGGAGATTAGATTAAGAAAGAGATAAATTATGTATTATGTTTGCTTAAAAACTTATTAATTTCAACAACCATATCAAATAACAAAACATCTCATTAGCAATAATGAACACTTAAGGAACTAAAAAATGAAGATTTACTGTAAAATAAATAGTTACTTCAAAAATACTAACAAACTAACATTAATATATCATGTTATACATAAATATGAAAGAAAATTGCATATAAATTTGAGTTATGATCTAATTCTCAGTAGGTTCCTTCAAGATTAATAGTAAAGCACGCAAGTCAACAAGTATTCCAATAATAAATACGTCCAAACTTAGCATATTCAATCAAAACACAAGGTTTGGGTATGATAGACTTGTGGAGTATCTTAGTATATTTATAATGTTCTTAAAGTACTTTGTTCTAGTCAACATCCGCCTGTCTCCACCTTTCAAATAATGATGTCATTTTCTACAATCCCAATCATGTTTTCATCTCTCATCAAAGATTCCTTGGAGTCCTCCACAAGGAAATCATTTAAATCACTTCCTTTTAAGTCTTTCATAATGCCCTTACTAAAAATAAGATATAATTAAGGTGCCCACTGAATGTTCTCCCTTTATAAATTGCTTATAAGTCTTCATTTTGCTATAATTCTCAACAAGTTCCTTCAAGATTTATGATAATACATGCAGGTTCATATGTCTACCAATAATAAGCAAGTCTAATTTTAATAGATTTAATTAAAATAAAAAGTTGATCAAGTTTGGATAGGTTAGGCTAGTGGATTATTATAACATATTTATAAGATCCTTAAAATACCATTTGTCATAGTAGGACTCCACCTCTCCGAAAATGATACCATTTTCTATTATCTCAACCAAGTTTCCATTACCTCATCCAAGCTTCTTAAATTCCTCCACAACGCATTCATTTGAATCACGTCCATTCAAAAATAAGATGCAACCAATGTTTTCGATGAATGTTCTCCATTGATTACATCTCTAAATTGAAGCTTATGATCCTTGTTGAAAAAATTTTTAAACTCTCCTTTATTTTTAATTAATTCTAGAAGTTATTGAATTATAAAACTTCTTTTTATTATTTATTTGGTAATAGTAACAACAGCATTTTTCTTTCTCCCTTATTCCCTTTTTTCCAGGTCAACCTCAAGAACCTTTGTGGCCCTCACTTGAGATGGTTTGCAAAGGAATCAGCTGCTTGGGAGAAGACCTTAACAAAGAAAAGGAATCAGGGATAGGAAAACTTAGAAAGAAGAAGAAAGGGGAGCAGCATAATAGGAAAAGAGAAACAAAATGAAAATCAGCAGCACAAGTTAATTGCAATGCTGAATGAAGCAAGGTAGTCAAAGAAGATGAGATGACAATAAACCTATTTGGGATAAGTTTTTTACTTGTGCTGCCAAGAGAGGTCAGCTTTGTTTTTCTATTTTCTTTCCTAAAGAAAGAGGCTGTCGTGAATTTTTACAAGCCAGCAAGGGCTAGAGTTGTAGCAAGCTGAAGCTTAATGGGAAAAAGGCATTCTACCAAACTGGGCATAGGAAACTCTAGTTAAAGCGAGCTTCAGCTTCAATTAAAAATTAAGAAAAGTATTACTATCTTGAATAATTATAATGTAGAAAGACTATTGCTATACTTCCAACAAACAAGGGAAAGTGAGAGAAGCCACAACTAAGGAATACTTTGTTTAAATTGTTGTTACAGCTTAAATCCAAAAAATAAAAAAAAATAGTGTGAGAAAATATGATAAAGGAACTTAGAGGTGATTTTAACTGCTGCAAGCTCAAAAAAAAAAGAATTAGTTAGATCAATATCTAAATGCAATTCCTTTATTATTGATACATACATTCTTAAGAATTTTAGGAAATTAAAATAAAATAGTTTGGGATATTAAAACCATAGATCCTTATGAGTTATTAATGAATTTCCTTGTAAGAAATGAAAAACAAAAGGAAAGGACCGAAAAAAGATAGATTTTTGGAATCCAAGTAAATTAAAATAGATGATAACATAGTAGGTACAATTATTTGAGAATTCAAGTATGACATACAAGTCTCATGTTTGCATTCATGTTCTGATACATCAATGCTTTTATGACATTGAGTAATTAAAACACAACATAAAAGAAATATAATAGAAGATAAAAAGATAAATAAATGAAATAGTATCTTATAATATGATGTAAATTATAACTAGGTTAAATATCCTGAATAAAAAAAGAATTAAAAATAAAACAATTCTATATTTTATTTCATGACTCCACTATATATGATGAGCTGAAAACATGATATGCTAAACATGATTAGCATTAGTTTTATCAAGTTATGAAATGGCATTAGAGATCTCCTTACTACTACTAACACCTTCTGTAATGTTGATGTTCTATATTGATATTATGTGGTTGATAGGACTAACCAGTTATGACATGCTTATTAGTAAAGCTGTAGAGATTATGTGTTTAGATGTCATACATATATGAGATAACATATGATAGAAATATATGATAATAGTAATATAAGAAATATGAGTTCAATTATAATAAATTAACAAAAAAGAAAAAAAGATAAATAGAAAAATTAATAAGAAATGATCTACAATATGTATCTGAAAAATATATAATATATAAATGTGGACTCTTATATTACTAAGCTTATTATTTATTACTATTGGCGACTCATTTCTTCTTCGAGTATTATAGAGATGTCATGTTTAAACTTATATTTATATCATTATATCATATCATGTCAATTGTTACATTTAATATTTACTTACTAAACATTGTATAACTTATTTTTCTATTTATATTACAAGAAATATCACAAATTCACAAAGAGATAATTTCTAAAGACATGTAAGATGATTGTGAATATGATATTATGTAGATTATAGTTTTGTACCTGACATAGTAACATTGACTTTCAGTTAGAATAGGTATACATATTTATAGTTTCAAAACGATTTTTTGTTACCCTCATCTATTTTGACATTAATATCTTCAATAGTGCTTCTATAATAGAATATTAGTATATGCATATAACAGGCACAAGCAGAAGTGACAACATCTCTTTACTATTCTCAAATATCCTTGCCACCCCTTGCCATAATACATCATTATCGTTCCTCTTTCCACCTCTATGAACTTCAACAACCTTAAATTTAGTAAAGGGTATAAGGTTTCGCCAATATAGAAAGAAGAAGAGGATTTCGATATTAACTTTGCTTTTTAACATTGTTGAGGTGTATGAACCTACTTTCTTACTATAGGGTAGTTAAAAAGACCTAAATGGCCAATTATAAAAGTCAAGAAACTTTAGTTGAGAATAACCCCGAACACCAAAAACCTATATGCATAAATTTAATTAATTCTAATAATAGTCAAAAAATTAGTAATTATGTACATACCTCAAAAAAATACTCAAAAACAATATTATTCTATTCAAAATACTTAATTAAAAGGTCACACGCTAGTTGTAATTCCTCAATATGCTGCCCTTAAATTTTATAACATTCCCCTCAATACATGTAACAAGCTCTACATCGATATAAAGGACTCATTTAACCAAAGTACAAACTTCACAAAGTAAAAGTTCCTGATCCAAAAGTGCAGCAACATTATTTTTGTCTTCACCTAAAACAATATTAAATTGGTTTGATGCTTGATGCTTGTGCTAGGTCACCTTTGGCTACACAAAGCTGTCTTGCAAAAACTGCAACCAGTGAAACATAAAAGGATTAATTAACTGGAATCTTCATCAAGCAATATACCCAATAAAAACTTTAAAAATTTGTAAAAGTCAAAGAAAATATGTTGATATTGGTTTTGAAGTATAAAATACTTAATTCTAATTTATGTGATCAAGAGAAACATAATAATATTGAAAAGATATTATGTTTTTGAAAGTTGCAAAAAGTTTAAGACAAGACACATCAAGATGAAATAATTTAAAAGCAAATGAGTTGTTACCAAAGTGACATTAACCATATACTCAAAAGGGTGGTTCAACGTTATGGCGTAGCGTCAATCTTCTTAAAAAAATAATTCAAATCATTTTAAATTGAAAAAAAAGTACAATTATGTTTTTCACTAGAGAACAAAATTATATCACTTTGCATTGTTTGGTTCAGGATCATAATCAACATATCAATTAAGAAAATAGTCCACCTATCCAAAATCAAATGATTATTTAAAGCACATGGCAAAGTTAATATATTCACACTTATGCATAAATTTTTTATAGCATTTTTTTGTAATTAAAAGTAAACTAATATTCATATTTGTATGCTAAAGTTAATGATTTTATACTTATAAATAATTGAATGTCTTACATGCGATAAAAGTGATATTTTGTAAGTGTGTAACCTTAATTGTGTATATTCATAGTTCTCTCTCCACATAATGCATAGTTCTAGTCACATATAAATTGCAACCATTTAAAAAAATTGTTTTATTGGTAGGTTACATTAAAATTGTTTACTTTGTGTTTCATATAATTAGAATCGACAACCAAATAGGTGTATTAACATGTTCATATAAAATTTTGTGGTTATTCTAATAAAGATTTTTTGAAATTGCATGGTCCTTGTATTTAGTACATGTTACATAGGCAAAACAATGCTCGAGGTTCCTTATCTCATACATTTTCTTACAACTCATAAAGTCAACATGGTCATGCACATTAACATTTATTAAGTTGATCATTATTCTAATCCAAACCTATTTTTGAAGTAATAGTTTTGACACATTTTAGTCTTTTTTTTCTTTTATCATTACTATTACCATCACGCAGAAAGTATAAACCACCACTAATATAATAATGGCTAAAGTGCACTACGCAATCTTACAGATATTAACAAAGCTTGTTGTTTCACCAGTTGAGCGCATGCATCTAACTCATTGCCTCGTCCAAACAATAAAAATTGAGCTAAATCTAAAACATACAAGATGAACCATCTTAAGCAGGCCCAACTAGATTATGCTTAATCCAACTAAAAAATTCAAGTATATCTTAAAACTCAATTATAAGGTAACTCGAAATTCATGTTTTCTCATCAACTATTTTTGCTTCTTCTTCATATATATAAATATAAAAAAATGTAGACAAAAGAATGGCTAATTTGAGTAATTTAACAAATTTTCTTCAATTCTTTACACAAAAATGCATATTTTGCAAAAGCATTATCGTTGCATAGGTGAGAAATCGTAAATGAAAGTTAGAATATGTTACTTGCTTTTTATAACAACAACATTCAATTCAATGCAACACAATCCCACTACTTTTTAAAACTCATTCATTATATATTAAAAATGTGGTGTATGTTTTCTACATATTTGATCATATTTTTAATTTTTAATGCAATTGAAAAGAAAAATGTGTTTTATTTTGTTATGTTGGCCTTAGTCACTAGGTATTATGAAGAGATGCCCATTGTTGTAGCCAATACATGATCAGTTTGCATAGGTGGAAATGTTCAAACCATATGAGTAGTTACATCACCAATTGTGGGCATGTTCAATTCCAACAAATTCAGAAACAATAGGCAAACTAGATTTATCTATTGATGCATAGTGCACATATAGATGCTTGCCTCCCAACTACATATGCACAAATAAAGCAATGCATGTAAAATTCTATGTGCACGAAGGGAGAAATGCCCCTAAAAATATTCACTACACAATAGTTATTTCTATACAAGCACAGACAATGTCTAATATATGTTTTGGATTATGAGTATAGTCATATGTACAAAAAGAAGTTAATGCATTTACAAATTACATTATGTACATACAAACATGGTTATATGAGAAGAAAAATCATTATCTAGAATCATGTATAAATGAAAACAAAGCATCCATTGACCATAAAAAAAAGTCTAACAAAAATTAATGCATGTATAAGATGTATTAAATGTCTGTAGATACACGCACACACAGAAATATAATGGGCTAGATGAAAGGACACAATATAAAGCTGTATAAAAGACAAATCCCATTATGAAAGGTTTGTCTTTTTAATATTGTTTTTTATGACATTTTTAGAGAAGAAATCATTGTTGTTGAGCCCAAGATGACAAGAGATTAAAGAACCAGAGGTGCTGGTCGCTTCATGTGTACGTATAGAGGGACCTCTCAAGTCTTTCCCTTGGTATATCTTGTTAGTCATGTTTGTTGTACTAGCTTTAACACTTCTTTCTTGCTATTTCTTTGTGTATCTATATAACTGTTAAAGTAAGAACAACATGATTTTACATCTTTCTTATGTTAGTTTTGTTGGTCCTATAAAAGTTGCTATTAAAATATAGTTTTAATCAATATGAGTTCATTGTGTTGTCACTTTGATCTTCATTGCACCACAAAAATTTAAATTCAGATTTACTCCTAAATTTAAATTTGCTTGCATGAGTTTAATAGCATGCTTAAAGTTAATTTCATTAACTACTTTTACTTGGAATCTACCAGCAAATTGTTAGACAAAGGACAGTTGCCTTTCAAGAACTTGGTTAATTTGTCTGATTTGCAATGGAGAAGGCTTCAATTATCTATTATTTTAAACTTGTCTTCATTCCTCATCAAAATCATAACTTACATATGTCGTAGTTGCTCTTAGGTACAAAACACATGTCTATCACAATTTATTGCATGAATTTTTTGTTCTCATTTTCATTACCACATTTGCATTAGCATTTCTTTACACTAAATTTCAAACACATTTCATAAAGTCCTCATTGTTTTGTCTTGGACATAAAATCCCAAAGATTGCAACTAGACACCAACCAAAACTTTGAGTGTGCATTGCATTACAATCCCGTTTATCCAAGAATTGAATTCTATGACACCATTGCACCATATTGACTAGATATTACGATTCAAAAATGTCAAGCCCCTTATATTATTTTTTTCTCACCCCTTTTTGGTCTTCCTCTTCCACCATTGAATGAGAGAATTATGACAACTCTTCTCTCTTAACAATTAACTGATCCAAAAATAACATGTTCAAATCATACAACCAAAAACTCCTGGCAATAACATTTTTATCGCTTTCATGATTTCTAATCATATCATTTCGAGTATATCTACCACATCTTCTATTTGTATACTTGAATTCACAAGACAATATTTAAAATCATATTATATTTTTTATTCCAATTGGTTTTAAAAAACTTATATGTAAACATGAGTAAGATATTTTGATCACACAATATAACAAAAGCACTCCTCAATCCTTCAACATGTTTGAATTAGATTATAACCATCCTTTAAATTTTTCTATTTTTTTAAATTTATATTCGAAATAACGAAATCTCTCATTTTTTTTATATTTTAGTATCACATAATTGTAATCCTTAGCAATTGTACTCTTCTGGGTTTAATTAAAAATGAATTCCATGTTTAGTTAAACATAATAAAATAATCTCTTTCTTAGTGCTGTCAATAAAAGCATCATCTAAAGTAAAAATAATAATGCACCATTGTGAATATAGAACCAATGCAAAACATTACAATTGGGAACCCTTTAATCAACAATACTTGAATGCACATATGCATCATTACTTTTATATGCATGCTTTCATAACTTCGATATATCTAATGCTAAGCTTTTCCCTATCACAAGGCCTTTCAAAACACTATTATTGGACTTCTATCATTTCCCTTCTAGATTTCTTCATCAAACCCCTTAGCAAGTGAATAGTTAAAATAATTGATCTTCTAGACACACAACCAAATTGAATCAACAATATATTAGTTTTGTGTCATAATTTAAGCTCTTTAAATGATAAACTTCACTTTTGAAAACTAACATCACTGAACTTATTGAATCATACCTTACCTTTTAGCAACCTTTCTTCTTAATTTCTTTTCATTTTTTCTTTTTTCTAAATATATTAAGAATAATCATTGCCTTTTTTTCATCTTATTTTAATGGCCATTATCCTTATACATGTTATTGTAACATATTTTAGACATCTATAATAAAATCATGATCATATGATGCTTAGTAAAATATAAGCAAACACAAAAAATACAAGCATGAATGTCAATCATCTTTTAATTTGATAGATTTTCAATTCATTACTTATTATAGTTGCCAAGCATTATATAATACTAAGTAAATAAAGATGTACAAGCTTGCTATCTCAATTCCCCTTGTAAAGGTCTCCCCTAAAAATAGATATCAAATTATGTGCCATTATATGATCCATATTTCCTTCATTTTAAGTATTTTACACTTACTACAATATATCTTTCCTAATTTCCAAGAATATTTCTCAATTCCCTTACTTGACAAGTTAAACTCTTTCCAATAATTTAACAATACTACTTCTCTTCCTCATCTTCTCTTTAAGCTGTCAACCAGGATCAAAATGCTTTAATTTTATTCAAAACATCCTCATCATACATGGTCATCCTCTGATATACTAAATATCGATGCTTCATTTCCCTTCAACAATTCGACCTCTTCAGTTTTGTGACTTCTTGCCTTCATATTGCTTGGAATTTAATAGTTTTGCAAAATATTAGGTTACTGTCATGTCAATTTTTTCAGTACAATAAGGTTAGGAAAATTAAAAAAATAAGATTTAAAAAAAAAAGGAAATTCTAAGATTTCTTGCTTTTTTTAAATAATTTGAACTTCAAAAGTTTAGTAGTTAATTTTGTTTGATTTTTCTTAGCTAACTACACCTGTTTGCCAAATTTCATTTATTTTAATGATATTTAACTTTTTTAAATAATTTAACCAAACCTAAAATATTTTTAAATCCTCATTAACTTTTGGTTCAATGACTATCACACCTACTTTTTGAGACATAAAATTTCTACTATGCCTATAAATGTAAATTTTATGCCTTAGTAAAATTTCATAATTTATTGAGTTTATGTAATATTTTTAATTATTTTAAAAACTTTTTTATGCTCATAAGTTAATCCTTATAAATCTTTGTCTTCTATTTTAATACTCAAAAGAGTTTTTTGTCAACAAATTATCATTATATTTAAATAATTAATTTGTTTTATTTCTTAGTTTGTCTCTTTCTTTTTAGGGGTTGCTCCTTTAGTGGTATATGACTTTTGAATTATATGAAATGATACTTTAATGTTTTCAAAGATTCTTTAAAATTCTAAATAATTCAAAATAACAAAAATTCAATTTTCTTAAATTTTGGATATTATAATTCTTCTCATCTTAAGATCATAAATCAAACCTATGATTATGATTTTTTTTATTAATTTAAGCACATGATAATTTAAAATATCGAAATATTATTCAAATAATTGCCCTCACATTATGGATGTTACAATCAAAGGGAACGATAGATCATGCTCTATCTTATTTAGTCGTTTGTTATGTTTCTATTAAGTTGTTAGTTTTTGTATTTTTGTAGGGATTTAAGAACTTATCTTTTGAAAGAATGTTAAATTTTTTATATTGATTTTTCTATATTTTTCAAAATATTCAAATGTATATTAGTTTTACTGTGATTTTTAAAAATGATGATGCTAATGGTTTTTTATTTAAAAAAATGTGTTTTCAAAATGAAAAGATGGAGAAAGAAATGACAAGAGCCATAATTACTTTGTGACAATTTGAGGAATGTCATTTGATTTAAATAATGCTAGAGCTATTTGTTAAATGATGATTGATTTTATCTTCTAAAGTTAGAGATGCAAAAGTTTAGAACATTATGTAAACAATTTTTAATAAAAATTAGATCTTTAAAGACATGTAAAAAGTGTACCATGGGACTAAATATTTTGAAAGTAATTTTAGCACTTTATTGAGAAAGTTTCTTAACGTCATGGTCTCAAAAAAAGGAATCTAAGTAAGTCTAGACATGTTAAAGGATTTGATAAACATGCCTTCGTAAAAAGCACATCGAGATGCACAAATCTAGCTAAAAAAATTATCAGGTTCACCTTTTTTATTTTCAAGCATGGAGAGAAACTTCAACAATTCATCAAGCTACTCTACAATATGTTTAGACAATAGTAAATCAAAGATTGTCAAAAGGCATTTCTAGAGCTTAATTGATACTTATCTTAGCCTCCAATCTTGAGCAATTTAGTACTTAGGGAGTCTTTATGTATATATATATAATTGCTTCAAGTTTTATTGTTAACTCTACTTTAATTCAAGAGAATAATGGATTTCAACAACTAATCTATTATGTTACTCTCACTCAGAAAGATGTAGAGCTAAGATACTCTCTTATAGAGCATCTAACCCAAGGTTTACTTATGTCAACCTATCAGTTATACCAATATTCACATCATAGATGTGACAACCAATAAACCTATGAGGCACATCCTTCAACCAATAGATGATATAAATAGGTTGCAAAAATGGGTAATTAAGCATAATGAGTTTGAACTTAACTTCATTTCCTATTCATTTATGAAATCTCAAGTTCTTAAAAGTTTTCTAATGGAGAGAATTTCTTTTGATTCAAAACCTAAGACCCTTGTAAACTTTTAACAACCTTTTTTGATGGAGGTTTCATGTGTGAGTCTTGTAGCATTAGTTCAGTCCTTCTTAGCTCTTAGTAAGTAAAGCTTAAAGGTGTTATCATAATTTTTTCATTATCACCAATAAACAGGCTAAGCATGAAGCCTTGATTGCAGGTCACTAGTTTGCTTGAAGGCTACAAATGAAGCACTTAAAAATCTTTTGTAGTTTCCAACTAATAATAAGTAGTGTCCTATAAAAAAGTAAAGATTTACATTGAAATCCTAAGGGTACTAGCTTGGCCTCTTCTCCAAAATTATGATACTATAGATCTAGTTTTTATTCCTTAAGAACAAAATCAAAAGGTGGATCTACTAGCCAATAATAGAGATTCTAGTATAGACTTTTCTCATCTTAAAAAGTTGAGTATTGAGTTACTAAATCGCCTAGTTCTTCGACCTAAAAGACCTTCTTACTGATAAATCCCTATGACACTTATCTAAAGTTTGGGATTTTAACCCTTATAAAGTTAGATGTAAAAATGGTCAAGTGATACGTTCAATAATATACTTTTGTTGATTAACAATATTATCCACAATCCTATCTCAAGACATACACAACTGCGTTTCCTATGACATTTAAAGGTTTATGTCAAGCTAATAGTTTTGTTTTAAAAAATCTTAGTAACTGAGACAACCTTAGATAAGTTTGACATATTATAAAAATAATTATATTATTTTGAAACCATAATTCTTAAATGAAATCATTTGAGAGCATAAAATATTGAGCATTTCACTAACTGAAGAAAAAAATGCAATGTTTTAAAACTTTTCCAAACATCCTTAATCATAAATTTAAAATGTCACACTCCCTCTCGATTGACTTTGTAAGAGCCCATCAATTACACGTGGTCTGATCTAAAATGATGAGCTAATTAACCCATCACTACGATGCATTACAGCTCTTTGTAATGCAACCACCAAGGAGAACTAATAGTAGTAATAATAATGATAATAATAAAAATAATAAGGGCAAGCTTGGCTAACCCATTTCTCGCATAAACTCTCTTATAAATAGATAGAGGTTGATCTTGAGGAGAGAGAACAAAGTTGTGAATATCTTCAATAAAAAAGACAAGAGAGAGATAGAGAGAAAGAAATCTGAGAAAGGGAGAGTGCCCATGGGAGGACACTTAGGAGGTAAGCAAGCTTCTACAAAGCTAATGCCAATGAGAAGAGCATATCATTAAAACATTGAAGTAAACCCAAAACTTATTTTTTCATGACAAATGAAGATGAGGGAGATGATGATAAGGGAGGAAAGAAAGTGTTTGGAAGAAAAACATCATGATAATATTATTAATAATTTGGGTGAATTCAACTAAGTTGGTTCATATAATATTGATATGAATAAATTATCCCAAAATCAAGTCTTAGCTAACTACTAAATATTGTAGAATGTAGTTGTCACTTGTGACCCAAAGCCTACATTAGCATACAAAATTAACCAACTACTCAAGTTAACCCAAATGACCAACCAACCCAAATTAACCAATGCTAATTTAACACCAAGTTGATCAATAAAAATTGTGTCTCTTGAGATAAGTGACTAATAAAGTTTACTATTAAGTTTAGTAAATTTTTTTTACTCATATTTAATCATATTTTTGATACATAGTTCCACAATTTTGTTTCATGCAAAAATTTTATGGAAAATAGCTTATTTTGAAGAATCATGATGCCATTAGATGATATTATTTGAGTAAATTAAATGCCAATCATGACAAACTCTAAATAAGTATAAAGAGTTGTGCTGGAACTAAGTACATGATGAACAAAAGATATGAATATAACATAAAATGATATACATAAGATGTCATGAGCACATGATAATGATATGTGATGATGCATATATGATGTTGGACATATGTCAATGAATATGAGATATTATATATTTTGTAATCGATAATGTTGTGAGAACAAGCTAGACAAAATTAATGAAATTATATTAAAAATATTTGTAACACATTAATAAGAATGGTTATATTATTATACTTCTTAGTTTCATGTATTGAAAATTGAAAGATAAAATATATAAGTTTTGATTATAATCAAGTGCAATAGATATCATAATCAAGCAATGATACCAATTGATTGATATTATTTTAATAAGATGAATGAGATATTTGTGACAATCAAGTAAAGCAAAACTCTTTAATTAGTGCATTGATATTTGTGACAATCAGGTCAGGCAAAATCTTTTGATTGGGCACTATTAACAATTTGTGACAACAAGATAATGCCAAGCCATTTAGATAAGCACCATGTATTAATATTATTTGTAACAATTGAGTTGGGAAAACCCCTCATACTAGTTATCATTCTAGGTGTATCTTAGTTGCTTATATTGATTTTCACATGTAAGCTTAAAACACATGATAAAATAAGAGTTTTCATTATAATCAAGTTTACAATTAAATGGATAGTTAGGAAGTAATAAGCCCATTAAAAAAGATCACAAAAATCTAGAATAAATTGTATGGGACATCATAATAAAAAGACGTCTTTATTGTGATACTTGATATAATAATGTGATACTCGATAACAATCTTATAGTTTATATGAAGCATGATGTCCTCATAATTGGATGGTTTTCTCTCATTCTTAATTGTTATTATCAAGTCTAATGCACTTGCTTTGCTTACATTCTTATAACATGATATTTTTTATTGTACTAATTGTTTTGATTATATGAATTTTTTTTATTGATTTATATGAAGTGTCTATTGATGATATCTTACACATTCTTAGCTTCTTAGAATGTTACATTAACATGAATCAGTAAAGTCATATCAATTAAAAGATTAATTATAATATGTTTAGATAACATGGATTTTTTACTTGAAGTTATTATTTTTGACATAATAAGTCTATGGTAGACTTGCCTCTTATTATTCAATAATTTCTAAAAAGGATAATTTAATATTTTCATATGTATATATTGAGGACACCATTGGACCCAAAGAGTATGGATGAAAAGTGGTGAGAAAAAGAGTTTTTAAAAAAATTTGAGTGCTTATGTATCTTTTTAATTGTAAACTCAATATGTTTAGATAACATGGATTTTTTACTTGAAGTTATTATTTTTGACATAATAAGTCTATGGTAGACTTGCCTCTTATTATTCAATAATTTCTAAAAAGGATAATTTAATATTTTCATATGTATATATTGAGGACACCATTGGACCCAAAGAGTATGGATGAAAAGTGGTGAGAAAAAGAGTTTTTAAAAAAATTTGAGTGCTTATGTATCTTTTTAATTGTAAACTCATCATTTGATCAACAAAATAATTTTTAGTCATATATATATATATAATTATCTTTGGTAGAAATAAATAATTAATATTAAGAATTAAGCCCTAGTGAACAAAGAAGAGGAAAAAATGTTTAAGAAACTAAGGCCATCACACCATCCTTTAGAAGTTAAAGATATGATCAAGTTGATCCATTCAAGAGAGTGTGATGGACATGCCTCTAGCTATAAACTTGCCATGAAGATTATGAATCAAGGATTTTTTGACCAATAATGAAAAAAATATTACTTTATTTACCAAAAGGTGCAAAGGGTGTCAAGTTCATGCTCCCCTTTCATATTAATTATTCACAAAGATGGAAGAAATAATTATTTATTGGTTCTTGTTAGACTATGGTATGAATTTCTAGTTTTTATTTCTAATTGCTAGAAATGGAAGGAGTTTCCTTCTCATGGTGGTAAACAACCTTTAAAAAAGGATCAAAGTGAAGCCAGTTATTGGCAAGACTATTAATATGATTTAAAGTTTTCTTTAGACAAACATTTATACTAGGTTTAATATTTTAATAACAATTGTTACAAATGACACAATAATGTCACAATCTAAAGAATTTCTAGATTTATGCAAAATGTATGGTTGTTTCTTTAAGTATGCCTTAAGTTCTCATCCTCACATAGATGGATGAGCCAAAGCAATGAACAAAGACATCTTAAAAATTATGAAGCCTCGTCTTGATGATAAAAAGGTAGGTGGGTAGGTGAACTCCTCGACATATTGTGAGCGTAATGGACTACACATTCTGTAACACATCAAGTTTTTCTAAGGATTCAAAGCTATAATTACTATCGAGGTCAATCACTTAACAAGTTCAAAAGCTTGAACTTGAAACTAGCACATCAAAAGTTGCACCTAATTAAGGAAAAGTGTCTCAGAGACCATGTAAAGAAACTAAATATAAAGTAAAGTATGAAAAAATGTTACATATTAAGAATTGTCCTTTCAAGGTCAATGATTTGGTTCTTAGACAATATAAGAGCTCTTGACACTAATAATGCCTCCATAGGCTTGTACTTGATCAAGGATATTCTAGGACCAGAAGTCTATCAACTTCATAAAGAGGAAGATGTTGAGCTCCAACAATCAAAGAGTAAGGATCACTTAAAAAGGCTCTATATATGCTAAAAGTTACACAAATTTCTTCTTATGATAACTATCGAAGGTATTATTTGACTTTACTAAAGTTTTCAATAAAATTTCATACTTAGCATCATGATTTTACATTCTCAAGATTTTGTTAACTTTAACGAAGTCAACTCTTTTTGTTTAATTATAATATTTAGATATCTTAAGAACTAATAAAATTGTACTTCAAAAGTACAAACTTATTTGAGGGATAACTAAAAAAATTTTTATCTTAAAAGAAGTCATCTCTTGAGCTAATTCAATAATCAAAAGTTATTTTATGTCCTCTAACAATTTCCAAATTCCTTGGGTTTTTATTTCTTTGGTTAGAAAATCAACATAACTATTCTCACTTGACATTGACAAATCAACTATTTAAGTTAATTATATGTAGTTTCTAGTTGAATATATTTCATTCTTACAAGTCAATGTTAGTGATGATCATTCAATAATTGATATTCTCTTAAGACATGAAAACCTCATGGCAGATCGATTTATTGTTAAGTCTCTTAATCTAACCTTATCGAGTATGGATCATCATTCGAGATATGAAATTCTATCAAGAAAATATAAGTCAAATCTATGTGAGTGTACCTAAAACTTAGGCTCTGTACTTTTTTAGTCAAACTATATATCTTCCAAAAGCCTAGTCTTGCATAGATATTAAGCCCAAACCTACTTCAACAAATCCTCCAGTGGGTCACAATAGCTCGAAACATGAAATGTTTAAGGGGAGATCCATATTTAGATATTATAGAGCTAGTTACAAGTTCTTTTGATGTTTATTTAGATAGTTATATTCTATATGTTAATAACCCATGAGAATAGGCCCAATAAAAGTTATTAGCACAATTAAACCTAATGTTTTCTTTATATTAAATGATTTTTGAGTAATGCTCGAGAAATAAAAATGCAAGTGCCTATTCATTACTTGAAATAACCATTTCAATTTGCTTTGGTTCACATCATTTGAATCAAATTTTGATTAAGTTACACATCTATGTGAACTTTTTATTAAATCGATCTTCATCACCATTCCATAGTAAGCAAGCTTTGACAAGCATAAATCTTACTTTCTCTTTTTATTTTCTTCATTATTGTTCCATTATGTGAAGGCTATCAATGCCAAAAACAATTCTTCCTTTCCTTCCAAATTTCATCACTAACCCATGGTATGGAGGTTGAGAGTTTTCTTCCTTTTCATCTTATCTTGTTGCAAAGTGAAAATCTTATTTATAACTTCTAAGTACCTAAGTATTTCCCCTTTGATCATACCATCCACATGGGAAAAAAAGTTTGTTTAAGTTTTGACTTGTCATTTACACTCTCTCCTTTAAACTTGAAACTCACTCTTGGAGATTTGATTCTTCTATTTAATTCTTTTACCTTATGCTTAAGCTTTTAACTAAAACACCAAAACATAGAATCTTTTCAAGTAAGATAGCTCATTACCATGACCCTGTGTTCAGTAAAAAGAAGCAATAAAAAGGCATAATAAGATAACTAATGGGACTTAACCAATTGTAGAGATATGGAAAATATTAACCTTCAAGAACTGTGAAAGCATGCATTGCAAATAGCATGAGCAATTTGATCATCAAACCATTCTTTTCGTCGATGAAGATCACACAATACAACTTGTGACCTCCTCGCCCTTAGTTCTTCCTCTCCCTTCAAACAAGAAATAATACAACAGCTATTATAACAACAGAAGTAAGAAAATTCAGTAAAAATAGAGTATATATGACATCACACAACTGTAGTAATGAGAAAAAAATATTTTCAAGCTTCCTATTTTTTGCTTCATTTCTATGTTTTTGTTCATGTGACGAATGCGGTGCACAACATAAAAAAATGCAAATTTTTTGAGGTTTCGATCACGAACAATCTGAAGGTCCATAAATAATTCAAGAGGCAATCCAACCCAACCATATGAATATACAAATAAGCAAAACATAATTAAAAGCATAAACTTTCAAAACAAACAAGAAAAATCAATAACATGCTAAAGAACTTTAATTTCTATATAATCATTGGAACAACAGAACTCTTGCAATACTAAATAGAATTATGAAAAAATTCCATTTTGGTTGTTTTAAGATCATTTGGTTTAAGCCCATAAACTTTCATAGCTTTCATCTTGGCATTTGAAGTTGGTAAAATATTTCACATAGGCCATTTCTCTTAGCTTATAGTATATACTTAAAAACCTCACTTATCCATCTCTCATTCCCAATTCTTTCAGTTGACCTCTAGGCAACTCTATGGTGTATCTTTCCATTTATCCCGAACGCCTCCTAACATCTATTTCTATGACTTGTCCCTCTCCATTGTCCTCAAGGTAGCCAACCCATGGCAATGTATGTCAAAAATTGTGTTAAATCTAATGCTTAGGACTTCTAAAAAGCAATGTGTTTTATTGTCTAATTATACCAACAGATTAACAAAGATGGTTATATCAACAATGAGTTAATTGAAAAAAAAGTAAGGATTCCTACAACATCAGGCATGGATACGTATAAAGAAATAATTTCAAGAAACTAGAATTAAATCATAAATTTGACTAAGTTAATTAACATCATGATTCATAAGAAGATAAACATTACTATTGTTCAACAAACTAGGCACATTGCCAGAAAACCAAGGTATTACCAATTTTAGGATTCAAACTTCAATACTCAAGTAAGAATTGAAAAAGAAATGGATTAATACAATTTTGGATAAGTCTATGAAAGATATATAATGAATGTTTATTGTGAGATTAAAGAGCTTAATGAAGCACATAAAATGATTGTAACAATTTCTTATTATTTCTTCAAGGAACAAAAAACATTTTCTTAATTCTACAAGAGAATCATCATGAACTCAAATTAATTACTTATTATAATATTTCCCTCACATGCAAAAGGCATTAGAAAAGGAAAAAAAGAAGCTAGCGTTGGACATATTGAAATTATGAAAAAAAAATGTATAACAAAGCAATAATGAGTGTATAAGGAGGCTTTATATTGATAAGGTATTAGAAAAGAATAAAAAGAAATTAAAATGGCATATATTAAAAATAATTTTGCACGTCTAAGGAAAACATATTAAAGATTTCTTAATTACATTAAATTTTATTATGACAATGCTTTAATTCCTTGGATGTGTTCGTAAACTTAATTTCAAAAACGTTTTCTACCTGTGCACCAAAAGCATCAAAAACATTTTGAAATTTTCTCACAACTTCCATTTTTGCACAAAAACAGATAATGCTTCATAAGTACTTTTGCACTTCTTCTTTCATCAAACTTTCTGACAACATAAGCAATGAAAGACAGCTTCAATTTTACACTAATTATTAATGTAATTATAAAATTCAAGATAAACCATTAATATGCATTTTGCTAATAATTTAATACCAATTAATAAGACTAAGCAAAAGAGATAAAGCAAAACTAAGACTAAGCAAATAGATAAAAGAAAACTAAGTCTATGAACAATGACTCTGAAGTTTAAATGGTATCACATTTTTAGTTCTTATAATAAATATATGGAATTAATATTTAGACAAGTAATTACAAAAACATATGATTGTAATAGTTATCATAAACAAAAGAAACAATACAAAATTTACTTATTTTGAACCTATACCTCGAAATTATAAAGAAATTAACAAAAAATGTCACTAATATGATCCATGCATTGAACAAATAAGATGAAAATAAAACATACTTCTGAGTGTTGTGCAATAAAAATATCGCACTCAAGAATAAAGGAAAATTTATAAGATTAAATGGTATCAAATGTCAATGTGTGAGTACAAACACACAAATAGAATAATTGCTATAGAGATAAAGCTTTTAAGTTTGAAGAGTAACTTACTATAAAGGAGAAATTTGGCATTCTACCAATTGAAGACAATTTTAAAGAAAATCAATCTAGATGGTCACTTTGTGATTCTATAAGAGAAGTAGATTACTAAAATCTTTCCTATAAAAAAGTAAACAATATAGAACAAAAAAATGACTATTGACTATTAGAAATGGCTTTAACAACTTTGGATCCAGAAGAAAAGCAATTAATGAATTGAAACAATAGCATCTTAGAATCAATGTGTCTGACCTCACTTGATGTGTTAAAGGACTATTCTTGTAATTATAATAACAGAATATGAATTTAGTGTTGGCAACCTAAGCCTTTTTAATATAATAATCTAGCAAAAGAAATATGCAGCCTCACAAGAAATAGTTAAGATTCTATATTTAAAAAATCATGAGAGAAAATGCTTGTTTTGTTCTTTGCAGAGGGAAATCAAACTTTTACCATTATCAACAATTAGAAAGGCCTAATCAAGTCTAACAACTTATCAATGAATATAATCTTCTCCTAAAGCTCAATTACGTGGAAGTTTCTCATCTTCTCCAATGCCCAGTTCAAAATATAACTTTAACCAATACAAACAAAAGATATTTCCACCCATTAAAATGCGGAATAGAAATATGTTGAATAATGGTGGCCCTCCAAATTTAAGTGTACCAAACACTATAACAGATTCATCTAAAAATAAAATAAAATAAAATAACGAACCTTCTTATTGACAAGGAGGATGATGGCTTGTGCTAGATTTGAATGAAGGGAAGCCAGGAGGGTCCGAACTCTGCATTGAAGGAGATGAGAGGCTAATGAGGAAATTCAACGAGGCGTTAGGGATAGTATGGGTCATGTGCTCAAGGAACATCATGAGGTCACTGAGAACCTTTGAGACCACAAGGTCCGACGACAAACTGAGTGTGGATTGCTGAAGGAAGAGATGTAGGGACGATTCGAAGCGGTCGTAGATAAGGAGAAGCTTCGCCTCGTATCCTTCTACGTCAAGCTTCATCCTGGATTGAAGCAGAGGAAGGCTCAGCCTATCAGCTGCCTTTCCAGATGCAGAGAAGGAATCCAGTAAGAGGAGGTTCACCACCGTCGCCAGTTCTACAGATCAATTAACAAAACCCCAGTTGAATGGAAGCTTAGAAGAACCAAGCTAAGGAGCTCATGTGGTTTTGGGATGGCAAATTATTAAATGTAGAATGTAATTACTATATATTAATAATTTATTAAACAAAAGAAGGGTGTATTGTTTTGAATTTGATTGGCGACACTACGATTGCTCTACGTGTTAGTACGGGATTAAAAATTTTTAAAATATTTTTAATAAAAATAAATTTAATAATATATTTAGTTAAAAGATTGGGGTATTATTACTAAATTTTAATAATAATAATATTTTTATTATATTATTATTAAATAATAATCTATCCATAAACACATCTTTATCGATAAAATTTATTAAATTTTAAAAAGCATAATTGTGCATCACAGTTTTTTGTCATCAATCTACGATATAGTTATATGATAAATAATAGAGATGTAAAGTTTGAGAATCTTATGATAAAAGTCAAACTCTTGCTATTCTTTTGCTTAATGCTAGACTCTTAAGATCCAACAACTGGAGGTTGGACAATTAAAAGTTAGTTGTCATCGCTGGCAATGTGATCGCCAAAGGAGACAATGCACGTGATTCATCCGTCTCGTACCCATGTCTGGTGCATTAATCATAAACCACCATTGCCCTCAAGGCAATGCTTCTAGTGTTCTCCTTGGCTTGGAATACTTACGTGTAGATTGATATGCATAAGAGCGAGAACTTGTATGCATTGTAGTTAAATAGGCGGCAGAAGATTGGAGGTGGGAATATGGTAGGAAAGGCAAACTCTGCACATTGTCGCCTACCTCTATCGTGTATGAATACAATATCTAGGGATAATGGAGGTGTTCCAAATACTGCCAACTTTAATGGAGATTGTGATTGTGTCGGGTTTGTTCTTAACTCAAGGGAGGATGTAGCGAAGTCACTGTCTGAGAAATCAAATTTAAAAAGCAAAGCAGATGTCCGAGCAACTAGGCTTCCTAATCTTTATGGTACAATACCAATTTGTCTCTTTTTTTTCTTGAGTAATTGTGTTTATTCTAATTTTTATAGTTTTATTTTTGGAGGGGAGAATGAATGATATGAGAAACTACATCAAGGGGCTAAAGTCCTATATTAGTTGGTACATTGATCTGGAAGATTGTTATCTTGCGATACAGGATTAGCTCAATAGTTTGTTGGAGTTAGAAAAGTGAAAGCATTCTAAAATTGGTGAATGTTTTCAATTTACATTTTCACACTTTGATGAATTTTTTTACTTTTAAACTTTGGAAAATTTTTTTTTTTAAATCCCAAACAAATACCAAAATAGAAGAGTTTACTTCGCTAATTGAGGAATACCAGACAACGAAGGCGCCCTTAGAGAAGAATCTTAAGAGGGAGGAGTCCAACAAATTGGTACCTTCTAAAAATTAAATATAGTTTCTTTATTGACTTATATATAATGACAATACTCATGAAACATATCAGGTTGCCAATAAAGCTCAGGAGATGGAAGCTTAAGCAAGGGCTGCTTCTGAAAATTTTTGTTATGGTCTCATTAAAGATCCTGAGAAAGCTACACAAGAAATAAATCATCTTAGTAGTCAGGTAGAACAACATGCATTGTTGAACTTAATTCAAAAAAATATTTATATATTTTATTTTTTGATAAATTCTGTATTTTGTTACTAATTAGATAAAAATTATTTAAGGGATAAACAAAATACTACAAGAGTACAACAATAGCTTGCAATAGTATAACCTTCAACTATAGGCTAATGCTATCAAGAATGATGATGCTCTATCAAAGTTGCACAAGGACAAAAATGCATTGGTAGAGATTATTACTAGATTAACGGATCAGGCTAGCTTGTTTAGGAATCAACTTGAGAATATGAGGGCAAGATTATCAATTTATATTGAGTTTACTATCATATAAATGCACTCCACAAAAATAAAAAACAAAACCCTTTCTTCATGTCATTTTGCCTCAATTATTTTCTTTCTAACTCTGTGTTTTAGTTAAAAATGTATTATGCTACCACTCTTAATTTATATACTAAGAAATAAAGTTTAGTGATTTTGCTATCATAGCTTAAATCAATCTGTCAATTGCTTAATTTGTCATCTAACAAATGTCTTTTAATCAACAGCCTTTTTCTAGTCTAGTAATTTGCCACAGAACATGGTTGAAATTTTTGTAGTAACAATGTTGTTGAAAGATAGCTTGTTTTTGAAGAGTTGAGACATGCACAAGAGGAAGTTGAACTGTATTGTTTTTCATTTTTTTAAAAAATTTACAAAGATAAAAATAGCCTTATTTTAAAATATTATTTTTTAAAAAGTGTGTGCACTTGTAGTATAACTAACAAAAAATAAGGATGAAGTAATTAATAGAAATTTTTAAGTGATTTGGAAAATTATTTTCTATATTTACTTATAATCATAAAAGATCAAACTTACTCCATTGTAGTTTTTTGTAAAAGTAGGTAGAAAAAAATTCATAACAATCCATAAAAGAGTTATATACTATAGTTCATTATGCAACTCAAAGGGGGTACAATAGATCAAAAGATCCCATAGTTGACCTAAAAGTAGTCATAATAGAAGAAGGAATGCAATAAATATAGAATATATAATAGAAACTTTATATTTATAAAGAGTGAAAACCTTAGCAACAAGTTGGCATTTTTAATCAAAGATCAATATTGCAAAAGATCTTCTCCAAAAACCCTAACGACAATGAGTTTTTTTTCTTGTAATACACTTGATGTTGGATGCAAATGCCATTATTTTGCATATTTTGTTTATTTGCATGTCATGTTTTTCCATTTCAAACAAACATTGACAACCTTTGAAGTTGTGAGTGACTTAACTTAAGAGCTTATTGTGATCTCTATAGTAGTCACAATGACTTAGAAGTACTATGAGTTAGCAACAATAAAAGAAATCTGAGTGGTAAAAAGATTTAGATATTTCTCTAACAAGGTACCTTTTGATATCATTGGTTTTTTTTGTCATTGATTTTTTCTCAGATTTGCTCTTTTCCTCTTGCAAATGGAACAATGATCCCTATAACTTGGGGCTTATAGGTGCTTCTCCTCTGATGTGAGTGCTTAGGCATAAGGCTAGTTGGGATGTTGACATGCTACTTCTTTTCCTTATTAGTTGCCCAATGTTAAGTTGCAAAGAAACATGATGAGTTATTATTGACAATTCTTAGCCATTCCACTTGTTAAAGCTTCCAAAGTAGCACTTGTTCTAGAAACTTTGTTAATAAATTATGGTTGGTGACTTTCAACAATTGTGACTCTAATAATAGTGTTGTCTTTATCATTAGAATCAATTATCAATGATCTTCTTGTGAGGCTTTCTTGTCTTGAACCCTTGTCAAAAGGCTTTTTTTTAGAATGATAACAACAGAAGTAGAAGGGTAATAATGGTGAGCAGAGAAAGAAGGTGAAAGAGAAGGATAAGAGGGTTTTTACCATAAGGAGGTTGAATTCCCCAAGAAGATTTCCTTTAAAGGATTTTGAATTTACGAAGTTCTGATTCACAAAACTCGCTGAATTTCTTAAGTTCGGACTTTCTAAGAGTTTTGACTTCTCAAATTTTTTTGAATTATTTCATTCATTATTTCGACCTTTTTATATAGTGGTTTGGATACAATTTTTAAATATAAAGTAAAAAAATATGAGTTTGATCGAAAATTAAAAATTTCTCAAATTTTAAAAATTTTGCACCTATCAACGTTTGTCGTTACCAGCGTGCATCCTGAGGTGCACAAATTTATGACCGAGCCAAGGGTTTATCCATGCATGCAGGTAGCTTGTGCATGTAGAACACGAATGCGCTTAACTATTGATAAGGTGCATGTGCAGCATTGAAAAGAAATGAACTATTGAAAATAAATGGGATATTTTGTAAAATTAAGGTCACCTTTTGTCCATATAGTTATTGGGCTGGGCACTAAAAAGAAATGATATAAATAACACAATTAAAAACAATAACGATCACTTGTCAGTGTGGCTAGGTGATGTAAAAAATAAATTATAAATAAAAATATTGTTAAAAAATTGAGTGGCCATAATCTATCCAAGCGACTAAAAAGAGTATTGTTGAAAAGATAAAAAAGTAGGTAATAAAATAAAAGGATAAGATTGAAAATCAATGTTATGTAATTAAACATTTAAATTAGGCAATATTTATTTATCTTATTAATTAGCAAATTATTAAAAGAATAAAGTAAAAGTAATGTTATGGATAATTGAGCAAGAGAAATATTAACAAAAGAGAAATTGAATGTGAACCCATTCTTTGGTGTTTGAAATTCGGTGACAGTAAGTGTTGTAAATCTCATCCATTAGAACCATTCTTGTAGCTATCAAGAGCATTTTCTAACTTACCCATCTGTGCTCTTTTATTGTTAGAAAATGAAGGTATTTAGGTAATTTTGTAATGGATTTGGAAGCAAAAATTAGGTTGGGGTGGTGGAGATTGATTTTAGCCAAGATTAGCTAAAACCTAGAGTTGAACCAAACCAATAATTCAGCTGAGTGTTGGATTGAGATCAGTTTTTGAACTATTTGAAATTTTTGTTTTGGTCCCAAACCAATAAACCTGCATGTGTATCACTTAATTTCTTCTTTTCCACAAGCCATGTATGTGTCTCCATTTGCAAGGATAAGTTTCTCCATGCCAATGTGTTTGTTAATATTTTAATATTTTCATTAAAACTGCATCATTTGGTAGCAAAACACTTAAAATTTGACTGGTGATCTTGCATTTGAACCTTAGACCGTTGTCTTACAGAAAAAGGTCTTTTTTCTTTGCAGCTTTTTACCTTAAAATCTTAGAGCCTTTGATAGCCATTCCATTGGAAAGTTGTATAAGAAACATGTCCAAAATGTATATTCATATCTGATATTTATACCACACATATTATAGTTTTA
This sequence comes from Vanilla planifolia, assembly GCA_023846275.1. NCBI lineage: Eukaryota > Viridiplantae > Streptophyta > Magnoliopsida > Asparagales > Orchidaceae > Vanilla > Vanilla planifolia. The sequence continues at coordinate 641,748 of JAIUJO010000060.1, read as the reverse complement.
CTGAGCTTTAATGTTTTGCAGGAACTAAAAAGAAACATTCGAGTTTTTTGTAGAGTGTGACCTTTTTTGTTAGACGTTGATGCCAGGGGAGCAGATGGTTCAGTTATTTCATATCCAACAAGCGTCGAGTCTCTTGAGAGAGGCATTGATTTGATGTACAGTGGTAAGGAATTTTTTTTCTAATTTATTACATGCAAGCTTTCATCTGTTTTATAATGTCTTATGGAAACTATAATCTGTAAGGATGAGCCTTCTATAGCTGATGCTTTTTCTTTTGCTTTATTTGTAAATAGCTCAAAAGTATTGTTTCACTGTTGATAAAGTTTTTTCTCACGAGTCATCTCTGGAGCATGAGTTTTTAGAAATCTCATAGCTAGTGCAAAGTGCACTTGATGGATGTAAAGTGGTATATTCTAGGCATTAAATCCATTATGTAATATATTTTATTTCAGTTTTCTTTTGTGAATTTTATCTTATCCACGTTTTTAATGTTTTCATCATTTATTAGTAACTAAATTAAATTTAGATATTTTCTTATGTTCTTCTTATGGGTATGCAATATAAATAAGATTTTATCAAACCTTATGTTCATGGATGCATAAATATTAATAGATGGTACATATACTATCTCAAAATATTGAGCAAGAGGCATTTTCTTAGATATTTTTGTTTTAGTTATTTGTATAGCATGCAAGAGAAAATCCATGATCACTTATTTAATTTTATTTTAGTTAGTGTTATGACAGCTATTTACCATTTATTTTGTATGAATATGCAAAGTTATCATGTTAGCTTACAATTTGTTGGATCATCATATGCTTGATGATTAACATCAGGCATGTCTTTTTAAGATTGGACTAGCCTTCCATGACAAAACTTTTCATGAGAACAAGGTTAAAAGGTGTAAGATTTCTAGAAATCAAGTGTTAGAGAAATAGCTATCAAGGTGTTGGGTCACACAGATCACTGTCATTGTCCAGATTGATTAGGATTCATCAAGCATGATTGGTATTATCATTGTTCAAGTTGAATAGGATAAAACTTAGTTTAGGGAAGGACAAAATATTAATAAAATTTGCACATTTATCATGTGCAAAGGGTCTTTTTCTCTGGTTATAATTAACATGCCACTCCATTATGGTTTAGTTTATGTACCACTTTGGTGCGGCGGGCAACTTTGCTAAATATAATTTTTTTCTCTTTTAGGGAATTTCTCTTTGCTTATCCCTCTTTGTTCTTACCTAAGTTTTATATTTGAATTTGAAGGAGCTTCCTTTCTGTAATAACTCTAAATTACCTTCTTGTGATTCTTTAGCTAAAGGGAAGTAAATCATTTCTTCTTCTTGGAATTTTTGATTGGTTTCAACACTTTTCTAACATTGGATGTTGGAATTAATGAGTAGATAGAAGATGAGAACTAAATTTCAAAAAGTTCTGCTTGTCGATGATCTTGTTTTTAATGTTTCAACGATGTAAGTGATAACTAATTCTATCCCTACACATCTTAAGAATAATCCTCCTTTTAAGCCATTCTTTCACATTTTTTAGTAATATTTGGAAATATTTTTGTGAAGGTCATTTCTATCCATTTGAAATTCTTGTTCCACTGAAGTCTACGATTATAGCTCAAGTTTCAATTGTCTTAAATGAGCTTGTTCATTTTCTTATGATGAACTATCCTTTTCAACTCATTCATTTCCTTTTATTTCTCTGCTAGTTAATTAATTTCTGTATGTGGGATACCTTTTGTTTGTGCCACTTCTTAATTTCCTTTTTACCTTTGTTGTCCTTAGATGTGTTCATTTAACAAAGAGTGTGGCATGTTGTATAATGCGTCTTAGCTATTCTTCTTACGTTGGCATTGTAATTGCCCCTCTTTCTCTTTTAATGGGGACTTTTTTATTTTTATTTATGAATTTCAAATTCAAACTTTCTGTTATGACAAATCTGACACATAAATTTTTCTATGTGAATTCGAGACACTTACGTCTTTTTTTCTTGCTTTTGGGTGCAATTAAGTGAACAATTTCCCCCATCTTGCTTCATGGATGCAACAACGAAGTGGCATTAGAAGGTATCTCATTATTCCCAATTTCAAGTTTTTGAAAAGGATCTTTGCTTCTTCCTTTGCTAGTTATGTCAAGCCAAAAAATTTTGGTTGAATGTTTGCCAGATCTTAGTCAAAATTAAAATGGAAGCCCAAAATTTTACCTCCAATGTTTCCCAGAAAATCTAAGTGAGGTAGAGCAAAAAGAAACCCAGGTGACTCAAGCATCCTTAGTAATTTTTCTTTGGGCCAATGAATTTGAGAAGCCAAGCTTTGCTTACCATCTCATATCTTGCTGAAAAAGTTTTATTACTCTTAGTTAATGAAGAAGACTTATCTATTTCCAACACATTTGGAAGCAAGGGAAGGCTTAAGGAAATTACCAATGAGCTCACCTTAACAATGAAGAAAACGAAATATTTTCATTAAGCGAGTAATTGATAACATCATTATCATCCATCTTAGACCATTAGTTACCTCTTTAAGAGTCTGAGAATACTCCATTGAATGTATCTCTCAAGTAAATTCTTATTGCCACATTACCTTTGGTTATCATCCATGAAGTCTTTGATTACAAAAATTATTTAAGAAGGTTAGCTGCAATAATATTATGGTAAGAAGGGAGAAAGAGAGACATAAAGTAGCCCTCTTAAGTCCTTGTTGGATGGTTAATTGGCTTTATTTAAGAGGAAGCAAGGCTTGACCAAGGGTTTGTAGAGAGAGGATGATGAAAGTGAGGGTTTTGAGAGTGAAAGGAGGAAAGAAGAGAAAAGGTTGTGATTTAATTTTAGATGAGGCAAACTTGAGAAAGGGAAAGCATGTGATAATTTTGGAGGTTTTGGAGTGAGGTATTTGGCAAAAATTTAAGCAAGGATGAAAGGAAGAGGGTTTTCAGGTTTAAGATGGTTTTCAGGTTTATTGAGTTTGCTTAGACTAAAAAGGAATAAAAAAGAAAAAAAAGGAGAGGAAGAAGGAGGTCATTAAGAGTTTCAAGATGTTGGATTGATATTCAAGTCTAGTCAAACATAAGTGCTCAAACTATGCAAGAGTTATCACCAAAAACAATTATCTAAAACTTTCATTTGTCTTATATTTTTTTAATACAAGAGTTTTGAAAAATAATAAAAATGGTAAGAAATGTTCATGGAAAGAAATCTTAGTTAAACTCTTCTTAATTTTCAACAACTTATTTTAGGAAAGAAAGCATGATGAAATAAACAGAGATCACAAAGAAATAAAAAAAGATAATGCTGTTTTAAACCTTGGCACTTTTTACGTCATTCGTTTAAAGGAATTCATCAAAAAGGGAGCTTAATTAGACAAAGCAAGTATCAAAGAGATTGAAAATCCATGGAAAGCTCCCAACCATGCCTTCTATTGTCTTAATCTATGGAAAGGTTCCAATGTGGTGCCAAGTGAAGGAACCAAGAAAATTCAAATTGAACTATGATGTACTATAATAAACTATGATAATGCACTCATAAATCATGAAGAGCTATCATATGAAATGAACCAAGTTATGTGTCATCATCTACAAAGATTGTGAAGCAAGGTTTGATCTGAGTAGCTTTGTGATTGGTTTATGCTTTATGTAGATTCTATGGATTAAAGGAGGTTCAAACTCCACATTTAGTGTTGCATCACCTTGAAGGAAAACCATTTAATACCTTTCGAGAATTTTCATCTCTCTTTAGGGCCATGGAGACAAGTTTAAGTACATAGTATTATTTTGGTGATCTTTGGAGGGAATCAAGCTTGCCGTTATAAATTAATTCAAAAATCTTTTAAGGCAAACACTTTGTGAAATGTAATAATGAGAATATTTTATTTGCTTCCAATCTCTTTTGAGCCAAAGCATCTTTGTTATTTAAAATTTCTTAAAGCCACCATCGTGTTCAGATGACTTATTGCAAACATTGATGTATGTTTGGTATTGTGAATATTGTAGTTTTGTTGATTCTTTATTTTGGAATGCATTTAATAAGATGGGCATTTGTTTAAATCGTGTTCTCCCCTATGTTGGTTCTCGAATCAGCTTCTTGGGAGAATAAACTAAGCTTAAAGTTAGCTTTCTTTTTTTGCATATGGGAATGAAATATAAGTAGTCATGTAGATGGAAAATTTTATGAACATGGCAATATTATTATTTGTAATTTTTTATTTACCTACAATAAATAAATTTCCCATTATTGCTTCAACACCTTCTACGTATAAATTTTACAACCTAGTTTTATAATGTGGAGTTATTGTTTCATTTCATCATCCAATTCAGACCAAAGAGGGTTTTATTCTCAAAAAAATTTTAGACATTTTAAGGCTAAATTATCACATAAATCTCCAAATCATTTTCTTTATAGTCAATGTGGGATTATTTTTTTTTATACCCTTCAAACTAAAATTCTACAAAAAATTACTCTTTGTTAAGTAATTTCAATCTTCGTCATCACCCGTACTCCTCATACTCTTTGATCCCTTGTGTTCAAATAAAGTCTTGCGCCATTAGGTTTTTCATGTTTAAGGAGAACTGCTTCAGTTGATGAGTTGCTACCTGAGTACAATGATGGGAAGTCGTGGCATTTCGTCAATTTATTGGACGTCTTTGTTCTTCTTCATAGAATGTTTTTTTTTCTTGTTAATCTTTTAGTTCCTTCCAAAGTATACGTATATTTGTTAACTTGAATGGAGAGCAAAGGGTTTGAATTAATAGCAAAGGGAGACCACTCTCTCACTCCTACCTCAGCACATTGATATTTTGGCATGGTCTTATTTTGATATGGTTGGTGTTACTTGAGTTATCTTTTACCAACATCTTTATGTTAACTTTGAATGCTTAAGAATATGATAGAAGAAGACACACTTAGCTAAGAAAAACAAGCGCTAGCTAAAGAGAACTAGCATATATTCTTAAGGTTTGATTCATTGTTGTTGTGTAATACATCAAGTGGTTGGAAAAGTTTTTTCTTGTCAAGAAAAGTAATGAAAAAGGACACATTTGTGTTGACTCTTTCTTTTATCGTATTTGGCTTGACCAAAAGTTTCTTTTTTGTTAAGAATTGATGCTTCAATGAGCTTGATTGCAACTTTTAATCATTTAAGTTTTTTGAATGCCTTCTTTGGATGACAATAGATTAGGATTTTTGAATTGGACAATGAAAAACTTCATCTATCATCAATTTTCAATATGTTGCTAAAAGGCCATGTCATTTGTTTTAAAAACTGAAAGGGCAACATATCAATACATGGTTAATATAGTTTTTAGCCATCAATGAGGAATGAATCTTGATGCATATGTTGAGGAGTTCTTAGTCAAAGCAATTATTCTTCGCCTATGTTGAGGATCTTAAAGAGAACGTTCAAGAATTATGAAAATTTGGGTTGCATGTCAATCCACCCGAGTGCAATTTTGGCATCTTATCAAGCATGTTTAAAGAAAGGAAGTGAAGCTAGCCTTGAAGGCATTTGAGACTTTTTGAAAATGCATTCACCAAAGACATTTTGAGACCTATATAAGTTAGATGGTCATATTGCTACGTTGTGTAGAATCATATCTTGCTATGAAGTCGAGGATTAACCATTTTCAAGCCATTGAGGGGCAAAATCAGATTGTAGCTTATAAGAAACTATGAGAATGCGATGGAATTAAGAAGCTCCTCTGTTATGTCTTTCATGTTCTTAAAAATTTGGAATAATGTTATCCAACCTCTCAAGCTGTCTAACATCAATAAATCCGTTTCATTTGTGGATTATTGAAGCAGTTATTTTGGTTATAACCTAGCCACGAGTTTTTTTAACAAGAATTGTGTTGGCCAATAATGCAAAATAATGTTGCACAATATGTTGAGATTGTAAAAGTTGTCATTTTAATAGACATTTGCCTCAATGACTAATAGGTTCAATGAAAGCCATTAATGTATTATGGCATTTCCTAGTTTATGAAACAATTTTCCTTGGGCAAACATTGGTATTTTGTTGTGATAGCTGATTGCTTCACAAAATAGATTGAAGTAAAATCCTTGGTTAAAAGAGCACAACTAAATGAACTTTAGAATGCTTGTGTAATGTAGTTCAAGCTCTTGAAATAACATAGCAAATTAGATTTTAATCTGTATGCATTTTCTATGAAGTTCTAATGTTCTTTGAGGTGCTTCTTGGACACATGATTATCATAGTAAAAACATTTTCTGTCTTCACTTTAGAGTATTCTTATCTACTCCACAATAAGTGATCTATGAGTCTACCAATCTTATGATAATTTATAGAATATACTAAATAGATAAATTTGATTACAAAATAAATATTTAAAGTGTTTATTATTATCAAAATAAGATGCTATTTTTATTGTCATGGAATTCAATACTACATTGTCATGTTAATGTGTTTTCTAATGACTTAATTGTCCATAAATATATTCTTGGCATTTAGCATATGGAGTTGAGAGGAGGGAGAAGAGAGAGAGAGAGAAAGGAGAATATTTAATTGCCTACTTTTGATTTTCTCTCTTATTGTCATTTTTTCTTTGTTTATCTCTGTATTATTTCTAAGTTCAAATCATGAACTTGGAAGAGCTTCCTTTTTGTAGTACCCCATTGCACCTTGCAATTCTTCAACTCAAATTCTCTATTGTTTCTTCAAATCTATAGTTACCCTCAATACTTTATATTAATGATGTTAATATAGATGGTCAAGACAGTGATTTTAAAAGTTGTTTGAGTATAAGTGCTTAAATCAAATGAAGCTTTATAAGAAGGTATTTTGTATTTCTAAAACCATGTAAATTTTTTTAATTTTAAAGAAGCTACTATAACTTTTTATAAAATGCATTAGATATCATCCGATGCTCTAGCAAGATCAGAAAATTCATGTAATTGATCAATCTTTATTGCCAACGTATTTCGTGTTATAGATCAAAATAAAAACTGTTATGTTGTGGAATGGGTTTTTTGCATGTTTCTTGATTTATGAACTTAATTATATTTTTGTTGTTTGTATTTATTATTTTTTAAGCGTGTTGCTATGGGTTGGTCTTCTCTTGGAAGGAACTGAAGCATGATTGGTGGAAATATCTTGTTGTGCTTGTCCAGTATATTGGTTTATTTTACACTGTTAAATGCTGAAATGGTAAAAAATGGATTAACCGAAGTAGCTAAGCCAAGGAGCAGTGATTTAGTAGTATTTTGTTTTTATCTAACAAACATTTTAATTAAGAGTAAATGAATCTGGAAGTTTAACCTATGGTTGGGATAAATTTTTCTGTTTATTTTTTTAATGTGTTTCTTTTTTTTCATTCACTTTGTTTTCAGAAATCTTTTCATATCTTATTCCTACAACAGACATAAATGTGGACATAAAAAACATTAAATGACCATGCTCACATCACTAGGTCAGCACGATTGAATTGGATGATCCAAGCAGTTGTTGAGCTAGCTGAAAGCCCAGTTTAGTCTTCAACATTAATTCTCTATCTTTGAGAAAATGCATATAACTAGCTTCAGCTCTCATTCATTATTCTTAACTCCTTGTTTTGCTATCTCTTTTTAAAAAGGTTGGTATCTTTGCTTATGGACAAACTGGTTTTGGAAAAACTTATACAATGATGGGCAAGCCTGAAGCCCTTGAGCAAAAAGGATTAATACCACGTTCCTTGGAGCAGATCTTTGGGACTAGCCAATCACTACAGTGCCTGGGTTGGGCTTACAAAATACTGGTGTGCATGTCAATTTACATGAAAACGTAAATTGTGCTCAATCTTTCCTGCTTTCAAACCATGCTTTTCATCTTTTACAGGCATCAATGTTGGAGATCTAAAATGAAACAATTCGTGATTTGTTATCACCCAATCTTAGCACAAGCAGTTGTCTAACTCTTCTTAACAAGCAATATACCATCAAGCACAATTCAGCTGGTAATACACATGTGCCAGACCTTACTATTGTCGATGTGTGTTGCATAAAGGAAATTTCCTTTCTGCTTGATCAAGTTGCAAGGAGCAGGTAATTGAAATCAGCATAGACATAGTAAATCGGAGCATTCTTTCGTCTTTTATTTTCTTGTTTCTGGTGGCCAACTGAATACATCATGTGAATTCAGTTTCCCAAATGTTCCATATTCATGGGCACCAAGCTTTGTTTTTCTTGCATGCATGCATTCATCTTCTGTTTTTGGGTTTCTGGTGGCTAACTGAATATGGCATGTGTATACTTTCATTACATGTTCCATATTCTGGGTACCAAGCTGTGTTTTGCTTGCATGCTTTTGAACGTACGATTCTATATCAGCATTTTTTCACTTCTGCATCATTCTTCTCTTTCCCAACCTGACTAGCCACAAGACTATCATCGCAAGAGATTGGAACTAATGATTTAGGTTTTACTTTGTTCATCAAGTCAATTGGCAAGACTCAGATGAATGAACATTCATCAAGAAGCCATTTTGTTTTCACCTTAAGAATATCTGGGGTGAATGTTGTGAGTGGTAGCTATTCCTTGTTCCTTTAAGCCATAAGCTTGTTACCTAAGACATTTGTTGACCTGACTCTTTCATTACAGGCCATGAAACAACAAGTTCAATGTTATTGAACCTGATAGATCTTGCCAGAAGCGAGCTTCTTACTATAAGTTGCTCGATCGAAGATCGTCTAAAGGAAAACCAGGCAAGAATTGCTTCTCATTTATGTTGAAAATTCTTGTTTTAGATGTATATGCAGAAATTCATTTTGTCCTTGAAACAGGCAATTAACAAAAGCTTGACATCACTGAGCGATGTTATATTTGCAACTGCCAAGGAGGATCATGTTCGTTACAGAAACTCAAAATTGACATACCTTCTACAGGTACATGGCCATTGGATTTCTGGGATGTTTAGTATATTGCAGTGTGTACAATTTCATTACATTAGTTTTGAAAACATTCTAAAAAAGCTGTTTGTTTACTAAAAAAATAAATTTTCAACTTTTACCATCTTTAGTCTCATCATTCTCTATAATCTCTTGGTGTTTAAAGCCTTGCCTTGGGGGAGATTAAAAAAAGTTGATGTTTGTTAACATCTCTCCGGAGGTTTCATTGGCCAGTGAATCGATATGCTCACTGCGATTTGCTGCTCGTGTCAATGCATGTGAGATTGGGTTCCCTAGCCATCAAACCCAGGTGCGACCACTGGATTCCCGTTGAAACAATAGTTGAGTGATTAAAGTACATTTGTCCACGAGGGTTTCTAAAACAGCAATTGAAGCATTTTTTGTTGCCACAAGCCATTAAAACAATTTGGTTGAGTGATTAAAGTACATTTGTCCACGAGGGTTTCTCAAATAGCAACTTAGTGCATTTTTTGTTGCCCCAAGCCATTAAAACAATTTTGTTGAGTGCGTAAAGTACATTTGTCCACAAGGGTTTCTAAAACAGCAACTGAAGCAATGCATTTTTTGTTACCCAAGCTATTAAAACAATTTGGTTGAGTGATTAAAGTACATTTGTCCATGATGGTTTCTAAAACTAGAACTGAAGCAATGCATTTTTTGTTGGCCCAAGCCAATAAAACAATTTGGTAAAGTAGATTTGTCCACGAGGGTTTCTAAAACAACAATTGAAGCAATGCATTTTTTGTTTCCCCAAGCCACTAAAACAATTTGGTGTTGGCAGAATGTATTTTGCAGATGATGGATTTGATCATTGCTTCCTCTTCCATTGCCATAATATTCATGTCAGATGTAATAATTTGTTCGGCATTTGATTGATCTACTACTTTGTGATCTTCGTGTACGGTATTGGGTGATGAACTATATTCCTTTTCATTACCCATTATTCTGAAAACTAAGGTTCATCTTCTTTTACTAAATAGCTGTTGAAGTTGTGCATAGAATTATATTTTATGTCTTTGATATTTTTTTGTACCATTGGTAAAGAGAAACCATTGTCAATCTGTGTTGTGCCCTTAAAAATTGTATGTTATTAAAAAAAAGGACCTAGTGAGGTTTTAATTTTTAAAGTGCTTCTATTAATTAGATGGCAGAGTTGTAATTATATAGTCTTTTAAGCCCTAAAATTGCAAGAATTGGCATGTTTTTGCTTGTATTGCCAAGATATTTTACTATATGTTGCTAGAATTTCAGTATTATCCCTAGTATCAACCAAAAAATGAAGCTTTCAACTCAAATCGAGAACATAATTCCATGTTATAATCGGATTATGATCAATCATAGCTTCGATATATGCACGTGTATGAGAACGCATACATTGGCATATGCATACTAGTATTTTTGAGAATGCATACTAGTGAGACATTCTATAATATATTTTATTTTATTTAAGTACTTGTATGGATGAAAATATCAGGTATTAGTTTAACAAAGTGCAAGAACTTAATTTTAAAAGAAAAGGACAACATTAGTCCAGTTATTCTCACAAAACGTGCTGTTAATGTGACAATTTTTATTCATAAAAAACCTTCCTATTTTCTTGATTGAGAAAGTGGCCAAATTTGAAAATCATTGTGATGATTTAACTCAGTTTGTTATAAACTTTGATGCCTTAAAAAATATATATGTTCCTAAACATGTATTACAGCCTCTAGTGACATGCAAGCATTAATTGACTTCAAATTAGCCATAATAAAAAAATATAGGAGAGTTCAAATATACTTTTGAATAACAAGTTTTGGAATAATGGGTATATTTATGATGGCATGCATTGGCTAAGTGAAAAAAAAGGAATTTTTAGGAATAAAGAGGATGTATATGCCATACACAAGTATCATTAAATAGAGATGAAATGATCAACTCTGCTAACAAATTAATTCAACTTATTTTTTGGACCAATGTTACCAATAAAACCAAGAGAATTACTAAAATAACCTAAAATCATTCAACATGATCTTAGAAAACGTAGAAATCAAGTAACAAAACAAAAAATATATGCGAAATAAGTATGGCATTTTTCTACATTGCTTAAAAGCCAATGATTCTTAATACATCTATTTTGATGTGACAAATTAAGTGAGAAATATTATAAGGTATGCTTTCATCTTTTTCTCTTAATAAGTTTAGAAACTAATGATTTAGCCTTGGTATTCAAAAGAAATGAGGAGAATGTTTGCATCATTTATATTTTTTAAGAAATTTTGAGGAGTTTGCCCCTATTTGAACTTGAACCTCAAGTTCATACGAGACCCATTAGAACATAAATTACATAATTGGCAATTTTTATTCGAAACACAATCTAGATATAGATATGGAATGGAAAGGGGCACCAAACATGATAAGAATGCAAATACATTAGAGAAACCAAATAGGCACCAAACATAAAATGTTGGGAGGAAAAAAGTCAAGTTGACAGATACCTTTTCAAGGTTTACTGGTTGACCAGGGCGACGAATGTGCAGGGGAGGCCCCCTTATTTGCAGTGGAGGAATGGGCCTCACTTGCCTATTTTGTAGTTTAGTAATTCCCTCTATTTTTTTATATTTAATCTAAAAAAATAAACTATTTATTATGCAGATGGCAAATGAAGGATTTGTATTACTACTTGAGAAAAAAAGACCTGAAAAAACTATATATGAGAAGATTCACAACAAGCTTACAGAAAACAGCGAATTCCAAAACAACTTCAGAAGGCATTAACATAAAGTCTAATTAGTTGATTGTAACTGTTAAACAGTTTTCAAAAGAGAGAAAATTTTCTTATATTTTTTTTTCATTGGGTGAATTTACAAATTAGGTTCCACAAAACTTTTGTTTCTTGCAAACAAAATTGTGAAAACCATATCAAAGAATGACTACACCCAACAAAGAAAACATAAATTGAACTTAAAATGTCATCATTTATAATTCCATGATTTAAATATTCATAAAATGTTAAATTGTATCGAACCAAATGAAAAGAAAATACAGGAATCATGATATAAACATGGAGATATGGAAAGCAAACTATGTTTGCTATGACCATGGGCAACTCCCACATACTCTTAAAAGTCTAGCACTATCATGGGAAGACATCCTATTCAAACAGTTGGCCACTCTAATAAGAGAATCAAGAATTCTTTAAGCTAAGCTAGCTCCAAAAAACCCTTTACCAGAAAAAGGAAAAAAAAGGGTCAATCCTATATTTTCACCCCGCTTTTCTATTCTAGACTATCATTAGTGCTCACATGCATGCTGATAAAACCATTCACATCAGCAAATTCCCTGAAAGTTGTGGCTAGACAGACAAGAATTTTAAAAAGTGTCTCATGGACTAGTCTCACACTGACATTACTTTTAGTGTGCAAGTTAAATTGTTACAAATATAATCAAATAATATGGCCCCAATAAGATAGCAATGCTTCCATTTTGCAACTCAAAGCTTGAATTGAAGTACAATGTTACCGTTGATTACCAAAAAGATGGCAAAAAATGGCAAATGGATAGAGCTTTATGTTTAGTCAAAATGAAACAAAAACATGGTTAATAATATATTCTTTTATATTTCAATTTTCATCAGAGGAGACAGAAAAAACAGGTTGCTAAACATTAGATGAACAAAATAAGCTATTGCTTATCTAATGGCTCCCAAAATTGTTACCAACTTTTTAATAGGAATTGAAAAAGAAAAATATCAATAACTACAACAGCTATGAAACCTAACCAACATTCCAACTTGCTTATGAGAATGCCTAAAATAAGCATCAAATTATAAGTAACCATCATTATCATCTCTGAGAGAGCTTCCATATTAACCTGTAGAATAGATCTTGTTCAAGGTCATCATCATCATTAAATGAATCAAAAAAACAAAAATAGGTACAGAGGTATAAGCATTTAAAATATATTATATTTGTAAACAAAGTGTGTATGAAAGAACATTAAATAAAGACATTTTAGTACCCAATTCCACATTAAATTAAATCATAATACAAGCTAAAAAACATGGATGGTGCTATTAGTTTCATGAACACTATGATTGTGAAGAATAAGATTTATGCCCTCAAAATATTCATTTTAGACTTTACAAATTGCAAGGCTATAAATGACTTGATCCAAGCAAGTAGAACAGGTCTTAAGTTCAATTATGTTAGGTCTACTGGAGCTCAATTGGAGTATAATGGAAGGTATTAAAGCTTGTATCATTTAAATCATAAATGCTTAAGTTCACAAATCTAAAACAAGCAACTTGATCAACAAATATATGAATGAGCTGTAAAAAGGACAACATGCAATCAACAAAACAAGTTGGCACGTGTTAAATATTTGAGACGAAAAACAAGCATGTGAGCATAAAATGTTTATGAACACTAATTGATACATTAAAAATCATATATATACACTACATTCATGAATATTAATTGATACCTTAAACAAGTATGCCTTTTCTGAACAACATTAGGTGCATAAACAATCTCAGTTATTAATTTTTAGGAAAAAGGTGTGCATGAAAAAAATGAAATCAATAATAATAAAAATAACTTATGCATTTTGTTAAAAATATATATAATGTAATGTATTGAAGATAAACAAAGAGAAGCATAAGCCAAACAAGTAGAAATAATAACATAGCAAAAAACATGTACAAGATGTTAGAACTATGCAATATGCATGGCATTTGTGAGCTCCTAGAAAGGAATAGTTAATGACTATGAATCAAAATAACTAAAGATAAATACTAAGGTAAAACATAGAAAACAACAAAGCCTTGTAATCACAAAATGTATATTAAATAATTAAGCTTTTATAAATACATTATGTCAAAGAATGGAGCAATTTAACAAAAGCTAAATAATCCAACATCAAGATTTCATTCAACACCATCTTAATTAATAAGAAAATTACGTTAGCTAGGTTTTATAATAAGACAATTAAACATATCATTCACAAATCAAATAGAGATCTTGGACCACTCTATTCAACTAGCCATAATATTGTGCTTCTAATTGAGAATGGCTGCTGTAGTTGAAACCAAGCACATTTTAATTTCAAGATCCGATGAAATGACATGAGACAAAATCATCATAAAACTCTAAAATCAAACCTTAAGTTATTCACTATTAAAAGTAAAGGAGCGATTTCAAACCTCATTAAACTTTTGGTTGCAAAAAGTGCAAGGTATTCCTTTCCTAAATGATATTTTGATAATGAAGTAGATTTAATGAAAAACCATGTAGTGTAAATATCAACATGGAACTTGGCCCACACTGCACAAATTAATCAACATGAAACTAAACTAGCCCTTGTTTCCTGATCCAGATAAACAAATTACGATAGACAAAAACAAAACTCTACATCGGAAGATATTCACAATCTCAGCTCACAAGAATTACAAGACAATGTGAAGCACTGGATAGATAACAAAACATTAGAACAAAAATACCAGTATCAACTTAAGACCAGGTAGGAAAGAGTAATAACCACTTATAATCATCATGGACAGTAAGCTATTTAAACTCCTACAAGAATCATTGGCCTGAAAAAAGGAAGGTGAGAGAGAGCGAGAGAGCGAGAGGCAAAACCTCCGGCCTTGGAACACCTGGAGAGCACAAGCGAAGAGATGAGGGTCGAAGGAGACACACAAGTGGTGGAGCTTGAAACTCCTATAAATAGTGGCATTCAGTACATCGAGATCAAGAATGGCATCAGTGGAGGTAGACAAAATCCTAAATATAGGGCCGTCAAAGTGAGAAAAGGAGAAGGGAAAGGAAGACCTTCTATCCGATGAAAACCTTATAACTCCATAACAAAGCTACAAAGATGTAGCAACAAAAAAAATCATTTCTAAAAATCAAAACAAAAACAAAAGAAAAAAATAAATTATGTGGGTAAATAAAACAATCGATACATCCCATAATAATCAATTAAAGTTTTATATAATTGTTTACAACAATTTAAACTTATTGAGTTGTATATCATAATAAATCATCTATTATATCATAATTAAAAATTATTCAAATAATTTTTAGGCTATGTGTGATTATCAAAATAAAACTTTAATCCTCTTAAAAATAAAAAATAACTATTTATTATTAAGTGAATAAAAAATGATAAAAAATATTTAATATCAAGTTTTAAGTATTATTAAAAAATTATATTTATATATATACATATCATGAATAACATATAAAAAAACAAATATTATCGAAATAAAGAAAATATACAAACAAATCATCATTATTTATTACAAATTTTAAAGATGAACTTATTAAGAGTTCTATAATTTTTGTAGTTACTTAATAAAAACTATGAGTAATTAAGAAACGACGATTTAGTAGATTCAACAAAAACTTTAATATGATATTGATGGAAGGGACTTTATCATTGAAATGGTAATTAGATATTTAAATTGAGACAAAGTGATTTTTCTTAATTTATGATAAATCAAATATTAAAATATCATTTTTTTAATTTTTTTATCTTTATTTATTTACAATGAAATAAATAGATTTATAATGAATGATTTTAATGTATGTATTTTTTTATTATTAAGCATGATTATAATATTTGATTAAATATTTTATTTTTTTATAAATTTAGCCAATCATAAAACTATTTAAAATGATCTATTTTTTAATAGTTAATTATAGGTATAATTTTTTAGTATATCATAAAACAAAAGATCTTCTATAAAAACAGTTTTTGTCAATATTTCAAAATATAAATTTTAATTCAAAACATGAAAAAATTATAAAAATTACTTTAAAATATAAACATACACTTATATAATAATTATAATATTAACCATTCTATTAATCTGTTTTTAGTACCATATTTATCAAGACTATTTGGAGCACTAATTTCAAACTTATTTTTTCTAATGAAAATGCTTTTCAAAATATTATCAAATGTTTGTTTAGCCAAGTTTAAGTACATATATTTAATTTAAAAAACAGAAAACAGTGTCAAAAAATAAAAGATTATTTTATCACCATAAAATAACATTAAAAAGTTTAATTCACTTTTATTAAGAGATAAAATTTTTTTTAATCATTTTTCAACACAATTAATAACAAATTTATAAAACCCATCAAGTTCTTAATAATACTTTTTAATAATATTATTTAATTTATTTTAATTAATTAATTAATTTTGAACTTAAAATTATTATAAAAAATATAATAAAAAAACATAATATTTTAAGTTGCCTCTGCGGCCGGAGAACTAACGCCACGGAATGAGCATCGAATTCCAAGACACTCCTCACTTCAGTTTTTCCAATGACCTTCTCCTCGATCCCCCCTCGAATACCTTCGTTTTTCTCTACTCCCTTAACCCTTTCCCATCCCTACGCTTTATAGATCAGAACTCATTTGCCACTTTATCTACGTTTTCCATTAGCCTTCGTGTTGATGTTGCTCAGTTTTACAGCTCTCCGTTGATGCTTCTTTTCATCTGAACAGCAACCGTGAAGATTACATTCTTCTCCGACGGAGTATTTTTCCATCAGTGTACACTATGCAAGCTCAAGGAGGGGGCAGAGTTCCGAAGCTGGAGGCGATCGTTGATTGTCTTCAAAACGAAATGGGATACCCTGGTCAGCTTCCTTCTGTTGACCAGATCCACAAGATCTGCCGGGGAAACATGGTCCCCGTGTGGAGCTTTCTCGTTCAAAGTGTGCGGTCGAAGAGAACCACGGCGACGGTTCATTGAAATGTTTTGTTTCATGGAGTGGCAGCACCTACTGAAGGGGTGAAAGCGAGGTGGTGAGAGAAGGAAAAGGGAAGCTTGAATTTCGAGGATGGATCACCTTTATAGGCGAAGGAAGTGGCAATGAGGGAGAGGGACCTTGCGGAGTAGGTGCCGGTGAGGTTGAGGAATGTCGTTAGGCGGCAAAGGAAGGAGTTGAGGTCCTGGATGGCGGAGGTTGAATAGAGGAGTCGGAGCGGAAGCAAATGGTCGACGAGAGGGCCAATGCTAGGTGTGTTGTCTACTTTTTTTAATTGATTTTTAGATTAGGGGATTCTTGTAGCAGGTGGATTATAGAGAAGTAAATGTTGGAATTTGGAATTGGAGAAGTGGTTTTTTTTGCTCTGTGAGGTCATGAATACGTTATTGTTCATGTTATTGTTCACTAAATGCATATTTTTTGAAGTTGTGTGACATTACTAATGTGTTTTCCATTGGAATGACGGCATAATTGCTAATTACCTTTAGGTTTGTACTCGTTTAAAGAATATCTATTTCCTTTCTTTTGGTTAACATATAAGGTATAAACAGGTGATGTTAGAAGCTTATGATCAGCAATGTGTTGAGGAAACTAAGATATTTGTAGAGTACCAAAAACAGCTACATCAATATGTAAGCCAAGCAAGAGATATTAGGAGGTGGACTACAGATAATGTTGCTGATTCTGTTGGTGAGACCCATTCGCACAGTGAGAAAGAAGCAGTCTACACAATGGTCAAGGGTAGCAATTCATCAGATGCTGTCATTTTAATTGAGACATCATGAGATAGAATCATTAGATTGACATGTTAATCTCTTGCAAGGCATATGATTGAAAGAATCAAAAGTACCTTCCCGGCGTATGATGGGATTAGAATGAACTCTAGTAATCAAGTAGATGCTACCAAGTTTCTCGATGACTTGGAAGGTGATGTACCTGAAGATCTAATGGCTGTGATAACTGAGTCTCTTAGAAATCCTTCATAGTTACTTCAGTCAATCACTGCATACACATTGAGCTACAATAAATTGATCCTTAGGGAGACTGAAAATATTGACATCTGAGCTGATGCAGAGGTTTTGAGGTAATTCTTTTTATCTTCAAATCATTGTTTTATTTTTTATTTCCCCATAGGCTGACTTTATAAAAGATTTTCTTTAGCTTTGATAAATCTTTGTTTGTTTCTCATGTTTTGGAAGTCCTGTGAGGCAGTTAGCATACATTTATAGCTTCAAAAACACATTGGAGCATAATGGTTGTAGATATGAAAATATTACAAAGTTCAACGTCAATGTCGCTCTACCAAGTGTTTCCTTATGGAAATTGTGTATGTACTATTATGACTATTGTTTGATACTGTTTAAGAGCTACTTTTTCTTTGTTGTCATATTGATATTAAACTTTAATTTAATTTTTTATTGTATAACTTATGCAAAGGCCGTATTGATGTCATTTCAATCATCTAAGGGTGCTCTCATTCAAATGCACTAGTGAATCATCAACAAATAATTTAACTTTATTTCATTTTTTTGTTTAATCTTTGTCTATTTCCATTTATAAACTCATTCAATGCACACTTATTGTGAAATGTTTTATTTTAAATTTGTAGTCTATTTTAACTCCTTGTGTAGCTTATTAGCATTTGGTTATTTGTGCTTGATGATGTCAACTTAATTAAGAATTTGTTGATGAAGCATTGATAACATAAGAATTCAAAGTTAATAGAGCATGAACTAAGGCAAAAAAGAGAGGTTAGAAAAGGCTCTGGAAAGGATGGTAGATAGATTGAATATATTAATCTCTTTTTTATTATTAAAGAAAGTTCAGGATTATGATTAGATTTGTATTCTTGCCAGAATTGTAAAAAACTAATGACAAGGTCAAATTAATGTGTAGAGCAAATGTCTTGTTAGTGCCAAATCGATGTTAGATTGGGATTATAATGAGCTTTGATAATGATGTTTATTTCTCTTTAATTAAATTCAGTTTCTTATAGTTTTTTATTAAGAATTAGATTTGTGATGAATAATATATTTTATTGGCTATTGTAGGAAGTTGCATAATTTATTCATTTCAATTGTATGGTTAATCATTCTTTAAGGTAAAATTAAAAATAACATATAAAAAAATGGTTAACGAATGATTATGATATTGTTGGTTGTGTGTGGTGAAGTAAGTTATATTAGTAAATTTTAAGAAGAGAATTAAATATTACTATTTTACTATTATAAATAATATTTTAGGATAATTATTATTTATCCATTTTTTTGGTTAAAAGGTTAATTTTTTTTGTGAATTATTAGTTTTACCATTTTACAACAAAATATTTTATTTAATAATCAATTATTAACAACTAATTTAAAATTAAGATTTAGAATCTTTTATAGCATTTGTGAATGACTTTATGCTTTGGAAATACCAAATTTATTGGTCTATCATAGTAAATGGATTATCAACTTTTCCATTCAGGTAGAAATATAAGAATGATATAGTAACAGATACTGCAACTTGGGATGCAAGTTCACATTTACTATGTCAGGTTTATGGTACTCCAAGGAGTGGTATAGATCTATCCTTAAAAGGAAGTTACAATAAACTACTTGAAAGAAAAGTATGCCTTCTCCTTATATGTAGAATAATATAGAGTATGCTATTTTAGTTGCCTATTATTTCTCATATTAGAGATTACTTGTACTTACTATTTGATATCTTGTATTTGGTTATATTTCTTAAAATTTTATTTGTGATTATTTATCAGAGGAGACCTTATAGTCATTCTCACATTCATTTGTTTTTTTCCTTATTTGCCACCTTTTTTTAACTTTAGGTATTTTGTTGCAAAATTTTTTGTGATTAATGTTTCATGTGCACCTTTTGACATTTTTTTCATTCATAAGGTCATCCCTTTTCATATGGCATATTCACACGTACAATAAAATCTTAATTTTAGATTATTCCGATAGAGTGCTTAACAAAGTGATTGGGTTTTTTTATTATTTATTCTTATGGGTTCTAACACTTGCTATTTTTAAGGGATCTCACCAGTTATATTTAAAATAGGAGTTTTTTTGTTATCTTTTCACTATTGGCACCACAAGCATCTTTGTGTTGACATTGGTAATCTTAGCCTAATGAAGAAAGAATAATAAATATTTAAGCAAGTAACTTAAGAATCCATTAAAAAATTACTTGACCATTAGTCAAAGTAAGCCTTTTTTGAAATTACTACAATAATTTAAGAAATAGATATTCTAACAATTGTGGTACTTGCGAAGAAGATTGAGACTTTTGCCCTTGAGTGATTTTCATAATGATCCATGGCAAAACAGTTTAGATAGTTTGGTAAGCAAAATATAGTCTAGTGAAAAAATGCCAAAATTTGAGGAATGGATGATGAACATGGGTAAGGGATACATTTATTGAATACTACAACTATAAGAGTTGTACCTTCTAATTAGAAATATTACCAAGTGATAGAATTAATTGTCCCTTTTCTTAATAAGCATGTTTGCAAAGCACTAATTCCATTTACAACCTATCAAAAATTACATTAGAAAACTTTAAAATTGCTTGGGAAGTCATCAAAGCTACTCCAAAAAACAAGTCGATTACCAAACAAAGAAAACTAAGCATATGTTGGACAATGCTTTGGCTTGCACATCATTCTCCCTCTTTTTAAAATTACTTGACCTTGAGTTGACTTGTGAAGTCTTTTGAGGAGAAAACACTGCGTATCTCCATCCTACCATAAGGATATTTTCTTTGCCCTTCTTTTCTACCAAAGGGAAAGCTTGCAAAGCAATGAGGGAAACTTGGCATAATGACCTAGTAGTAATCGAATCAAGTGCTGCATGGAGAAGAATTTTATTAGGGATGTACTACTTGAGTTGTGATTGTGTTTCTTGCAGCTAACAGTATAGTTTCTTCTATTTAGTAGATACATGTATAATATTTATTGTGCCATGAAGAACATCAATGTAAGCTTAGAATTTATCTTCTACAATTTTTCTTTTTTAATTTCTTTGGTTCTTTTGAACAAAAAACTTGGACAACTAGAGATTGCTGCATTAGTCGTAGTGTATTTCACTAATTTCACAGGAATTAAAGTTTTTGGTTCATAACCAAGCTCCTTTTTTTTAATCTCTCATATGTTTTCATTAAAATATTATATAGAAAAAAGATTATTTGTTAATATTACATGATCACATAATACATAAAATATATGGGTACCTCATCATCAAATTATTGAGTGTAACACAATCTTTAAGGGTTGTTAAGCTTTTTTTTACTTGATCTTTGTTTGCAGTTCATAAGGTAATCTTGACTAAATCTATATAAAAGATTAAATGAGTTAAGGTGGTTTGTAGTCTCTTTGTATGTATTATGTATGTATGTATGTATGTATGTATGTATGTATGTATGTGTGTGTGTGTGTGTGTATGGGTGTGTGTATATATATAGTTAAATCATCTATTTACATATTTTATGTAACTCAACTTAATATGCACTAATTGACTAAATTTAATCATCCAAACTTATTATTAATATTTGTATTGATATTATTTTATTAATCACTTAGGTTAGTGAACTTATTGACTTTTTTGCGAGCTTATTTCTAATAAACGTAGAAGTATTTTTATCCATTTCCATTAGTAGACAATTTTGTCATTAACACTTGTTTAGTGATAACTAATAATTAATATTTGTTATTAACTGAAGTAACCTAGCTAATGTAAACATTTCTATCAGGGATAGTAAATTCTATGTTTTTTCGACTATATAATTGTTCTTAATTTTTTTAATCACTTGTAAAGGTTATCTACATGAGGAATGGATTGAAATTATATAGATCAACCTGTAGTTTAAAACAAATGGTTAGGATTTGCACAACTTGTTCATATACTTGCGTTAAAATGACAGTTGGTAGTTTGGGATGGCTTAAGACCTCTACGAAATAGGGATTCCTATTTCATTAACATGGAAATATATACTTGATTAACAAATGTCTCATATGGCCAATTTATTTTTAAGTCTTCAATGCAGAAAATTGTAACAAATATGATGGCTGGGCATGTTGTTATCATTTGGCAAAAGTTTCATTGCCAAAATCTTAAACTACAAGCTATGTTTGTATGAAGTTGTGATTTAACAACGTTCTTGAAGTTGACCTTGCCTTTAATAGTTTACTTTGAAAATTGGCCATGCATTAAAGAAACTGGAAAAAGGAGTAGTAAATTTTTATTTAAGGAGCTCGTCGTTCCAAAGATTTTCATGGTCTCATTTTCCTTGGACATTTATGCTCTGTATATGGAGCTTTTCCAGGTATTTCCTTTCCCATGTTTTAATGAGATTGATGTGAACGTTTATGGTACTGCTTATAGACAAATTTGTTTGGTTTATTTAAAAGCCATGTGCATGTCGGCTACTTTAGATAACCCTTTACACTTTTCATTACGATTATGAAGATATCCACATAACACTAAGGAAATTGTTTCAAATGGAAACACTTATGGAAATGCTTCATCTCATAGGAATCATCTTTTTGCAATTTATTATGTTTCATTTTAGAACTCGTAATGATGTATATCATGCATTCCTTTTCCTTTCAGAAAGATCATGTCCAACAGTTTGTGGCTACTGAAGATGCACTGAACAAGGCAGCTGAAGCTAAAAGCTTTAGACAAAAACTTGTAAAGCAGTTACATGGAAATGGTGAAGTCACAACAACTACACTACATTCTGGAGTCTAGTCACAGAACCTTTGTAACACAAGGCATTTTCAGGTGACGTGACCCATGTGATTTCTTAAAATATGATTTTTTGTAGAAAATTTTTAAACTATGATGTGGATCATCACTATGTATCATTGATATGGAATTTTGTGAATTTTCTTTATTCATGCTTTTGTTTTGATGCTAAGTGTTGTCAATCTTTAACATGCCAAACTTCATGGAGTTGTACCTACCATAAGAGTTTCGAAATTGTACATTCCTAACACCATATTTTTGGATATTTTGTGCTTGCATTATGAATGTTGCTTTTTTATTAATCATCACAGAAAGCAAACATATATTTTATCAAAAAAGAGTGCATTATTGTTGAGCATTTTCATCCAATTATATTCATTACTATTTGAGTTTAAAAGTTAAGGATTTTGATCATGGTTCTCATTGACATTTTTTGAAAATGCATTGAATTATATCATAGCTTAGCTTATAGTGTTTTTAACTTCAATTTGTAAAATGCATAATCCAGCAATGTGAGGATTATTGCACTGTAGGAGTTTTATATATGCAATCTTCCATTGCAATGCAATGAACCCTTTCCTTGATTCCATGACCTTGATCACCCTGTATTATGTATTGTTTAGCTTGATGTTTGGGCTAAAGAAAGAGAAGTTGCTTGACTAAAAGCTAGCATTAATACATTGATATCTGTGGTTCAACGCTTGAACAAGTTGTAATTGGAGTGGAAAGAAGTAGAAGATTCTTTACGAAAGAAATGGAAGAAAATTGAAGAATTTGACTCTCGCAGATCAGAACTTGAGTCTACTTGCACTGCATTTCTATGTGCTGACATTGTTAAGTCTCTTGCACACCATATCCTCATTCAAATGATGTATTGCTGTTATGTGAACTTGACGTGTTATTGAGTTACATCCTTGAGTTCATCTTTTGCTTCCTATGTACACTGCTTGAGTTCATCTTTTACTACTGATTTGTAATGTATTTCTTTGTGTTAACATTTTTAAGTATCTTGCATACTATATCATCTTTTAATTGCATCTTTTGTAGTTTATGTGTGTTATGTGTTTTTGAATGATATACTTGAGTCAATCTTTTTTTATTTAGTGTACTATTTATCATATCCAAAAGTGTTTATGTACTGACATTGTTATGTATTTAACTACTGAATCACTTTTTTTTTAGGACCAGATAAGTAACGCTTTATAGTGTACTTGAACTTGTACTATTAGGGGCAAACATTGCATAAAAGCTCCAAGATGCTTGGGTTTCAGGGAGTGTAGGACATAGTTGATCCACCATGTGTGATCTCACTTTAGGCATATGGTGATTGTGGTAGTATGAATATGGGAATGTTTAGCTATAAGCTATAACAGCACAAATATGATATCCAATTCTGGCCTAATGCCACAATAGAAGTGAGCACTCCTAGAGTGGCTAAGTCTTTTTTCTTGATATTATAATCTTATATATTTTTTAGTTGTAAAGTTAAAAACTGAATTATTATATTTGTATTGAGGGAATCTTTTATGAATCCTTAAAACTTGAAGGTTTTAGTGAGTTTTCTTAGGGAAAAAACTTTAGAGTATCATATATTCCACGAATGAACACCAAATATGCATTTTATCTTTAGGTTTGCTTTTTGAATTTGAGAATTAGTATATATCGAAAAAAGATTTTTGATCTAAATGAAAGATGGAAATTACAATCTAAATAGAAGTAGAATTATTACTTTCTCTTAAAAGCAAAAAAAATTAGAATAGTGAAGGATTGCCTTTTGCATTTCAGTATCAAAAATTATATGTTCTAGATATTTCTAAATCAAGTAAAGTATCATTGATCATGAGTCCTACTTGTAGAAGCATTTGTTGAAACATTCTTATTTAAATTCTCAATAACTCATTGTATTATGTAGAATTGGGATATATTAGGATTAAATAGAAATTTCTTTTTACTGTTTTATTTGTTTAGGTCTCAAATATATCATATTTAATTTTTAAGAATCATTATTCTTTTATGAATTTATAGTGAAACTTTACCCTAACACAAACCTTTTGTTATTTCCATATTGATAAATCGTTAAATATTAATAATGGTACTTAATTTGATTGCAAATAATTTGGATCTACTTTTGTTCTCAAGGGATGCTTTAAGAGGAATAAAAGACATCTTGAGGGGATGTTATAGGTCTTGAGAATACTCAAGGAGGATAAAGGAGGTGCCTTAAGATATTATTCTTAAGAGGTGTTGGTTGGCCTTGAGTCCCATGTTAGTGGGCTTGATGTGGATGAATATTTTAAGAGAGAGCTTGAGTAAGATGTATTCTTTGAGAAAGCTTACTTGAGGTAGTGTTGACAATCAATAGGCATATACAAGGTAGATTATGGTCTTAAGAGACATAGTCGAGGTGTCAGTTGGAGTTCTCGAGGGTTAGGCCTTGAGTATAAGGAATGTGTAACAAAACTTTCTACAATTGTTGAGAAGGAAGTATAGATCTCGAGCTAATGGGAACAAAGGCTCAAGGAGTGCCCTCAAGAGTAATCAAGGCAAGTACACATGGGAATCAAATCACATCAAACACTTTTGGTGATTTTTGGATTCATTTCAATTGGATTTTGATCGAGTAATGAACTAGAAAATTTTAGAGAATCTTGTCGGCTTTCTAACTCTACTTTTAATAATCTAATTTCAATATTTGTGGAAGAAGTTACTCCAAATTTATTATATTTGTGCAAGGACATTTGGGTAAGCGCAAATTTACAATTTGAATGCATCAAATTAGTCTTTGATTTTTAATGGCCCTGATTTTTGTTTTATTTATTTCTTAGTTAGTTTTGATTAGTTTTTTTATGTATATCTCTTAATTCTTGTTACTAAGAGCTTTTAGACTACAAAAATTATTTGTGGAAGAGTTATTGGTATTGGTGCAAGTGGCTTGGTACTTTAGAGTGCCATGTGATTTCATGATTCAGGGTACCGTGAAAAATTACTCTAGGTGAGAGGTGTTTTCTTTGAACTTGTTTCCAAGTTTTTGAGAATTTAATTCATAAGTAGACTAGTTTATGTTTTCTTTAATTTAAAAGTTGGAGTTTCTCTATGTAACTTATTTGTATTGCATTTTATTTCTTTCTACATGTTTTTGTTGTGGTAATGTAATCATTTTGTCTATCAGATGGATCATATTTTTTCCATTAGAGTATTAGATCTTACCTAGTGTAGATCTTGGTAAAT
Source organism: Vanilla planifolia (assembly GCA_023846275.1). NCBI lineage: Eukaryota > Viridiplantae > Streptophyta > Magnoliopsida > Asparagales > Orchidaceae > Vanilla > Vanilla planifolia. The sequence continues at coordinate 616,108 of JAIUJO010000060.1, read as the reverse complement.
GGATGGTCTACTTGAGATGTGGAAATATTGTTGAGGATAAAGGCAACATGAGAAGAGAAATGACTTAGTATGATAAATATTTATATCATTGCAAAAGCATGTGGTTTTTCTAACTCAACAAGTACAACTTTTGATGGAAATGATGAGACAAGAGGTGATTAAAAGTACTTTTGAGGATCGTTGATAGTTGGAGATGAGTCCACTTCAAGAAGAAGCATAGATGATGATAAAAGGTGAAGAAGAATGAACTTTAGGTGATGGAATGATGACCATTGTGATCTTATGGCTCCAAGTGACAATGATTTCTTGAAATCTTTCAAAGTGGCTGCTAAGATAAGCATCCTATCTTGTAGTGGTTGATGTAGGGAAGTTGAATGCATGGCTAGATAACTGGAAATGTATTTTTGCATCTTTGAGTGTACAAGTTTCAGCAAGGTATCCTTTAAAAAACTAATTTATTATGCATAAGCATGATGAAACAATCTTTTGTATTCTAGAGTTGTAAAGATTTGTAGTTGGAGTCAATTCAAGTAGTTTCTATGGATGTTTTATCCCAGCTATGAGGAAGCTAGATAGAGGAAGTAGCATATCTTGATAGCCATGAAGGTAGTTGATGCCAGATTGTAACTCATAATTTTGGAGATGAGTGGTCGCTTGTGTTTAATCTTGGAAAGAAGAGCTTCTTGATGAAGCATTTGATAGGTTTACTTAGATTGTCACGATTATCATTCTATCTCTTCAACGATAATGGGCAATCAAGCATTTTTATAATTGCTATTGAGAAGAATTATGGTTGAGTTTGGATGCTTCAAGAGCAAAAACAAAAAGAAGGAATCCTTAGATTAAGGCATTTCCATTTTTTCTAAAGTTTTTTAATTTTGTCTTTCTTGGAGACTTAGTTATATCAAGAGATATTGTTGGGGATTATGTTCTAAATTGAGGAGATTGAGGGGCAACGATGATAATCAGAAAGGGAAAATGGGATTGGTGTTGTTGCTAAGAATAATGTGATTTTTGTTAGGTTGAAGGAACTTGACCGTAGTCTATCATTAATGATAAGAAGGTTATCAAGACAATAAGGTTGCAGAGGAGGGGACTGCCCTTGAGTTGTTTCTATTCAAATCTAAGTCAAGAAGATATTGGTGAAAGTTATCTTTAATGATGGATGTGTTAATGCAATCAATCCTAGTGACTATGCTTGATTTGGAGACGATGATGAATTCGCACCATGTATGATAATTGGATTCATTGCCATGAAAAGGTCAAGTCAAAGCAATTTTAGTTGACACGATGGCCTCTAATGTGTGCCACTTCAAGCTTGTCAAATGAATTTGATAATGGGTACATGTGGCACCATGATGCAATTTACTTTTAATGACAACAAAGCATGATGCTTCACAAAGAAGAGAAAATTTACTCATTTGATGACGATTGAGAAGTGTTGTCTACAAGACGTTTGTAAATAATTGTGTCGAGTATGCTAGTTCATATTGTAGATTGAAGGAAATATTTAATTTGACATTAAGAAGGGCATTGGAGCATGAACGATAATGGCAAGCGAAATGAGATTGTGCAACACATTGGACGACAATGGATACCATCGGAGGCAACAAATGTATTGTGAGAACTTAGTATTCCTTAGCTCTAAACATCATATTGGAGTGAATCTCTCCTTCAAAAGAGGGGTATATCTTCTAAGAGAATCTTAAAGTTATCTCGAAAAAGGTCTTAAAAGGAAGAAATAATGAAAGGATGTTGTCGACCTAGTGAAGGGTCAAGGATCACAAAAAGAACATCGACAGGTTATGTTGTAGGCCTAGTGAAGGCTCCATGATATAAAAAGAACCTTGAGAGGTTATTCTTGGGAGATATTTGAGATTCAAGGTGAGTGAAGATTTCAAGAGGAAGATTGAAGAAGATGTTTGTGGTTGTGAGAAGGTATACTTGAGGTGGTTTTGACACTCAATGCTTAAAGTAAATTATCATCTTGAGGGTATGTTTGAGTTTTTAACAGAAGTTCTTAAGGCTTAGTCCTAGGGAAGAAGGAACGTCATGCAAGACATTGCTCCAAAGGACTGTTTTCGAGGTGACTAATACAAAGCTCAAGGAGTGTCCATAAGAGTAGTCAAGGCAAGGCTTTCTGGACACATTTTAGTTGAATTTTGGTCGAGTTATGATCTAGAAAATTTTAAAGAATTTTTCTTGCTTCCCATTGCTTTTTGGATTATCAAAATTCAATATTTGTAGAGGTTATGCTCCATTTACTATGACTATGCAAGAGTTTTGTAGATAAGCATGAATTTGAAACCTGTCTACATCAAGCAAAGGTTTGGTAGATTTTTGTTTTTAAAATGTTTGTATTTAAGCATATTTAGTTCCTAATATTTTATGTTTGGAATTATAATGTGCTTCTCTTATTTCCTAATGTTCCAAGGACTCGGTTAATAAAATGGGAACATTAGGTTAAGTTTTAGTATTTATATGAGTTGCTCGATACATGAACGCAACATGTGGTTTGGGGGTAATGGACTTCTGCGTAAAACCTCCATGTTCAACAAAGAATATGAAAGGTATAATTTTGCTTTGATTTAGTGTTAGGTTTTATTTCTAAAAAAGATTAAGATTGAAAGTATACATACTTGCCTAAAATTCTCTAGGAACATTGCATGCTTTTTAACTTTCTGAGTTGAGAAACCCGATCAAGGATCGGGGATGGATATAGTCAAAGATTTTGGCTCAACTACCTGAAAGTTTTTCATGCATTTTGTTTACTATTTAATAATCTTATTATTTTGATAATATTTATAAATAAAATTTTATTTTAAAGCTAAAAATTTATTCTTCTAATTTTTGAATAAAAAAATTTGTTAAACGCATAATTTAACTCTCCCTTATTGTTTGTTTTACTTCATATTTTATAACAATGATCACTTATTTCTCTATGGTTTGAATACCCATTTCTTTTGATTATGGTTTGTAAGTGAGGTTATGACCTTTAGCTTAATAATTTTTAAATTTGAATTAAATAATAATCTCTCTAGTGGATCAATTGAAAACAAAACATATATATGATCAAGAAATTGTTACAAGTTAGAAGAGTTTGAGATACAAAACATTTGTCAAATTGCAATCAATCTATAAATGAATCAAATCGTCCCTCCACTATCAAGTGTGTGATCTGATTAGTTGGGGAAATCCTATGAATCTCATTCCAAAAATACTTCTTTGAAGAAACATTGCATGGCTTCGTGTTAACTAAACCTCTCCAAGGTTATATAAGCAGTTCTCATTCAAGAGGTATCACACAAAAGACATATGAACTCTAATATTTATAGTTAAACATAAATTTAATATATCAAAATAAATTATAAAATATATAAAATGAATTCAATGATTAAAGAAATTTTATGGCTTAATGGCGTATTTTTTAGCCTCTTGCTGCAACAGTCGATCCTCGCATCACTGGTGGGGCATATTCTTCTCCCCTCCCTGAGCCTAGCTCTTGCTATGTTCCCTTCCTCCATGCCGTAATGGCTAGAGGCTAAGACAACTCCCTGTACTTCATCTTTTGCGTCAAAGACGCCTTCTCTTCAAGTGGAAATGGTCTTGGCGACGCTGCGGCATAGCTGGAGGAATGTGTCGGTCATAAACATCATGATCCTAATCGTCCTCGTGGTGGTTTACGCCTTTGCATGCGGCTTCAGGAATAGCAAGTGGATGGAGAATGGCGAAGCCTATGGGCAGGCCAGGATGACTAAGAGCAGGCCGAGCAGGTTCCTGTTTTAGGTCAAGCTTGAAGAATCATTTATGTTTGCATATGTGATATGTTGATGTCTTCGATGGTTTCATGTTATTTTAGTCATATTGTCATTAAGGTTTTTGAGAATTATTTGAAATTAAAACAAGGACATCAACTTGTGTTCCGTTGGTGAGCTGACAAATATTTCAATTTCTTATTTATATATTTGAGGTTAAATTTTATATTACTGTTGTTGAAATCTAAATTAAATAATAAAAATATTATTTTAAAATGATAATAAAGAATACTATTTCAAAATAATATTAATTATCATTAAATTCTTTTCATTTTTTAATTTTTTTAAAATAAAATTAAACTTTTCATGTTATATGCAAAATTTAATAAATTTATATTTTAAAAAATATATTTTTGGAAACATGAATGACAGGCACGATCAAGTTTTTAATATGGGAAATTAAAAAATTTGAGAAACCATTTTGACACAAATTTAAAATTAAAATGAAAATTAATTTAAGAGATGCTTTAAATTTCTTCCCTACCAAGCATTTTTACACACCTAACTGTCGTGATGTTGTGTATCAACCCAAAAAAATTGTTATTTTTTGGGAATTAATTTGATTTTTGGAAATTTTTAAAAAAAATTTTAAGTATTATTTTATACTTTTTCAAATAATCGTATATCATAAAAAAGAGGTATGACATCTCAAAAAAGAGATATGAAGTGAAAAATAAAATGTATGAGTTATTTGAAATCTAATGAAACAATATTATTAAAATTTAAATATTTTTGAAGTATTTAAAAAATTTGTTTTTGATTAATAAGGAAATATTTATAAGTTTAGAAAAATCCAAAAATTCAAAAAATATTAAATGACCTAAAAAGATTATGAAATTTTTCTAAACACCAGAGCTTAAAAGAATAAGATTAATAAAATTAACACAAAAAAGAAGCTCGACGATCGTAGAATTAAAAGTATAAAATAAATTGAGAAAAATAATACAATAAGTTTATTGAGGATTTTTAGTTTAAAAAAATATTAAAAATATTAAACGTCAACAAAAAGGAAGAAATTTTGTTAAGAAGTAGAGCTCATTAATATGAATCACACAAAATTAATTAGTTAACTTTTGGAGACTTAATTGATTGTAAAGTATATAGAATATTATAATTTTTTTTAATTTTGATTTAAAAAAGAATTTAGTTAATTCCTAAACTCCTAAAAATTTTTATTTACCTAAAACCTAATCCAAGAACCACTAGAAGAAACTCATTTGTTAACGACCCGAATCAATGACAAACTTTCAAATTCTAAGTAAAAGAGTGGCATGGTGTTCTTTGGAGAGACATGACTATTTAGAGGGAGTTGGAGAGTTGATAAGTGATAGGGATAGAAATTGCTTTGTCCTAGAGTTTAGAGAAAGGAGAGTAAGAGGAGGTGCTGTTGAAGCATTTGGGATAGCCAAATAAAGAAATCACAAGAGAGATCTAAAATTTAGGAGAAATATTATAACAACCGCTATAACTTGGAAAGTAGAAGATTGAGGTAAGTAATATTGTGTATCATATGTGCATTTGTATGATGTATTGGTGGTCCACATTAGCATTACCAACTTTTCAAATCATTGCTTTTTAAATCCAATCATATGAGTTAGGTTTGAATTCTAATTAAAACCAAATAAAAGATATATGTTTTATTTTTAAATTTGTGTTCGTACAACAACTATTGCAATATAAATAAAATATAAGCACTAAAATATGACCAATATCCTTGTTTTCATAGTAGTGTTATACATTAATAAAACTTTCCTAACACAAGAATTCTAAGACAAATTAAATGAAAAAAAATCCAAGACCTCTTACGTATCCCCTGAAGTCTCATGATGTGCTTAAGATTTTACCTAAAATTATTAACACCAAAGAAAAACAAAGCACATAACATTAGCTTAATAAACAAAAACTATATAGCATACATCTTTGGCTTATGCCACATGTTAGGTCAAATAAAATATTATAATATTTACAAAATATTAAAATTATTAACATAAACAAACATAGTAAAGAAATGCTCTCACTATATGTAATGAAATATTATCCCTTTGTTAATTTTAATATTTCAAAGGTTCAATTTATCTTTTTTGGTAATCATCAATGATCTCTTGACCTTAAGTTTAAAATTCCATGGAGCCTTAACAACACCTTATGATGAAACAACAAACTAAAAGTGCAGTTTACTGAGCCTCATTCTATTAGAGTAGCACTCATTAATAAATTTCTCATGAAAATTTACATTTCTATTTTAAGGAATGTCATATTAAATTTAGGATACACACTTGAGAGGCCCTGTTTGACCTAAGTAACTCCCTTGAGTCATTTGCATATATGATCGGTTTTCTTTGTGAGGAATCTCATAATAATTCTTTTGTAATTTCATAGTTATTTCAATGATGATGACTCAATTTTTTATAAATATAACTCACATAATGCCAAAACATATGAAACATCCCATAATAGTTTTAAGCATGTCAATGCTAACATGTGAAAAAAACATGATAATCTCAACTATGACTAACAAACATGGTTTACATCCAAGCAAACAGTCACCCATGAAACAATTTGCTTAAACACGAATATATTTTGCTAACATGTCACTAATAGTAATATATCATACATGTAATGCATGTACAACTATGCGAACCAATAATCTTTATCTTTTATAAATCCAAACTAAAAGTAATAAAACGACATCCACCAATACATCATAATAACGCACATCTGATACACAACTTTGGTGACTAATTTTTTGATGTAATAGTCACACCAAACAAATTGATTTGTATTCATGAAACTTTCACTAGCTTAATTCATTATCTTCCTTGATTGACTAGTTGCTATTGGATTTATTTCAAAATCCTCCCCTGTATCAAAGTAATTGATTTATCTCTCTTACTTCCTTTCTCTCTCTTATATGATAACATCACAAATATTTATTTTTTGCTTTTAATTTTCTTTTGGCTTGGCTCCTCAATTTTTTTCTCAAACATTTTCACAAAATTCCCTTTTTCTCCACTCCCCACAAAAATTTCTCATAATGTCTCTCTTTTTTCCCAAAACTTTGCTATAATACTTCACTCTCTTCTCTCTTTCTCTCTCTCTCTTCTATTTTTCCTTTTTCATTTTTTTTCCTTTTGGTCAACAGTCTTCCTTGCTCTCATATTCTCTTATTGTATACATGTTATTATGTTTCCTTTTCTCTCTCACTCTCTTATTCTATTTGCTTTAATGTCTCTCTTTTTTTGTTTTCACTTGATGCTTCCCCATTTCTCTCCCATAGTCTCTTCTCTTCCAATGGAGACCCTCCTAATAGTTCCCTTCTATTTACTCCTCTTTCTCACTTGATGGACTTTCTCTTCGCTCTTGGCTTCTCCATAAGTACTAGGGCCTCCCTTTCTGTAATAAGCTTCATTATAATTTCTAAGATATTTTCTATGATAGATTTATATATTTGAAATTTTGTGTTTGATTAAAAAAATTTGTAGAGAGTAGAATCATAAATAATAGAAGGTAAATTATGTTAAGCTAGATTTATAATTTTAAGAATTTTAGCATAATTATAATTAGCTTGCTAGAATATAGAATTATAAATAATAAAATATGGGAATGATAAAATATTAATATCTATTGCTATAGTTTTCTACTAGCTTCTTATGACATTTAGCATAGTGGTAGAAGTGCATTTCAATGATAATTATTTGTTTGAAATAGATGTGACATAATTAATTAAATAAAAGAATTAGTTTTTTTATTTTCCATGCACTTAATCAAATCACCTACATGTTTTTCCTTAATAAAATCAATTATGAAATTAATAATGATGACCTTTAGCACACTAATAAAATCTGATGGAAGAGAATTTGGGTTGGAGTCTATATGAGTGAAGGTGACTGAGAACTTGAGTGTCTGAAGGTTATCAAAGAGCTGAGTAGCATCATCAAGAACCATTAGGAGGAGTTGACCAATAGAGTTTAAAAATTTGAGAATGGCATCGTTACTATGCTGTAATTGTCATTTAGCAAAGCAAAAAGAGTGAAGAAGACACTTGGGTATAGAGAGAAAAATATAAGAAAGAAGGAGAAGTTGTGAAACTATTGAAAAAAGCCTTGTTTTAGGTCGAGGAAGAGATAGAAAATAAGTGGAGAAGAAAATAACAAAGGAAAATAAGTAACTAAGAAGAGTTTAAGTATTTAAATTTATTTTTTATTACATTTACTTTGATTTATGCAAATAAAAATAATAATATTGGTTGTATAAGAACTAGGTTTAAATTGATTATTATGTAGTATGAAATAAATTGATGGTGATTTGAAGTGAACTCAAGAGATAAAGGATAAGAGATATTGGTTATTAATGTGTATTGTATGTATGTTGATCTATATTATATGATATGATTAGTTTAAAATCAAAAATAATAAAGGATCAAAATGCTATAATGAAAGATGGCATGAGACAATCATATTAAACAAAATTTGGAGTTGTGCTAGTATGAGAAGAATTTAAGTTTTAGGTTGGGATATCGAGTTCATCACATAAGGATGATATGAGTGTTGTACTTGTGCAATGTGTTGAGTTGTCAAGTTCACTATACGAAGGCAATATGGGTATTGACTTTGTATGATGTAATTAAGGTGAAATATATGATTGTATTGATATAATTATAATGATTCTATTAGATGATCCTCCAGCTTAAAGGTTAAGTAGTGAGAATCATATAAGTATGATGCTTGGAATCATATTGTATGAAAGAAATAGTGATTTAATTGAAGCATGAGACAAGTTTATTAGAAGGATCGTGTAAAGATTTCTAGATAAAATCACATAAAATATGACTGAGTTGATCATACTGGATGATTAGTCAAAGCTATTGACAAAATAGTTAATTCTTGAGATAGAAGACACTATAGTCAAACTTGTATGTTGTGTATCATTATAAGTTATGATGTATTAGGCTGGATTAACAGTAGAAATGTATGGTATGCTCAAGGGATCATATTGTCTAAAAAAGGAACAATGAGTTGTTCAAACTTTACAATGGGAGCATCATAGTTATATGAATGATTAACAAGCTAGTAGGACAAAGAGAAATAGAGAAAGAGAGTAAAATCATATAGTACAATGTTATGGGAAGTTTTGTGTGTTTAATAGGAAATATGAATTATGTTAAAATAGGGTATCATTGTATAATATGATCCCAATGATCAAAGTGCATGTTCAAAAATGATATGAATAATAGAGTGCTAATTTTGGGAATTAGATGATTCAATTGAGAGATTATAAAAGTTCAATATAATTCAAAATGCTTATTTTTTTATCGATCTTATGATATAATAAAGAAACCATATTAGTACATTCCAAGACAACAACTTAAGTGTTTATAAGAAATTAATATGATTTTAGTTATTTGCTAAGCATACTACAATATGATATATGTATACCAATACATATACATGACATTATAGAAAATCAAGAAAAGAATAAGATTAGAAAAGGAAATCAACTCATCGATTTAAGTAGATAAACTTGATAACTATGTTACAAATAGACTCTTAAATTAATTTATAATTTATCTATAAAATGATATAATTTTTTATATCTTTTAATAGGGATTATAAGTATTGAAATTTTTTTATTTCATTTTTTATACATTATTTATGATAGGTAAATCTGAAAACTGTGATATAAATACACTAGTAAACAATTTTTATGTTATTTAAAAAATGACATATTTTCAAGTTATCATTTTGAAAAGCATCAATAACGTAGGAGCATCTAATATTAGCTCACAAACATACATCCTTTAGCATCACATTAGTTTCATAAGTTTATCGGTGTAAACTTAGTTGAAATTTGCTTAAAAATACTTAAAATTAAATTTTTTTGTTCATTTTGTCGCCTTTTGCAATCTGTCACCATCACCCCCACTATCGCAACACAAGCCAACCCGACACCCATGTGACCCAAATTGACTCAAGAACACAAGTTGATCTGCTTGACTTGCGTCAACCTACACCAAGCTACCAGTCCTTGCCAAAGTAATTCAGTTCTTCGTGATCTTCACCTACCCAAAAATTAGACTAGCAGCTTTGTCTGTGCTTCTTGCCCCATCATTTTGTTGCTTGTCGTTATTGTCTCCTAAAATGCATGGATACTTGGAAAACTATTTAATTTATTTAAATTTTTAGTTTTAAAATATTTTTATTTTTTTTATTTTTTAAATATTTATTGATGAACCTTTGAGATCCTTATAAATAGGGATATTCACTATGTTGAAGAGAAAAAATGATGGAATTAAATTTCTTTTATTTGAATACTGTAACATTTGTAAGCAAAGTGTGTGCACCAAATTCTAGTTAGAGAGATTTCAACTTCCTTTGTGAGAGACATTGATCAAATGTGCGAGAAATTTCATCAGGAGAGTTGACAACCAAACCCTTATAAGAGACTATGATCGAATATAAGAGAACTTCCATTAGAATAGTTGATAACTAACAAATTCTTATTTCCATCGATACCCACATCATGATAAAAAAAGGTACATTCTTTTAGTCACTTTTATTTTCTAGATATTAATTTAACGTTTCAATTATCATTTTCTATTAAAATACTTCATGCAGAGTTTATCTTAAATTCTCTATTTTATATGTATGAAATTGAATGTAATAAAAATCATGTTATAATATTTTATACTTAACACTTAAAATATTACCACTTACTCAACTTAATAATCAATGTTACAACTTTGAAATAGTAATCTTTAAGCAGCTTTAAAATATCATACACATTATCAAATCCTAATAAATTTATAGTATTGTTTCATATTTCTTAATAATTTATTAAGCATCTCTAATATCATAGACCCCAAATTAGACCATGATAAAAATGTAAATCTATTATACATCATCAAACATATTATAATATGTTTTATACAAATCTAGTAATTATGTAATTGATTTCTGAAGTTATCATATTTTTATAATATGTTGTTATATGACATATTATTCATATGTTATTCTTTTATAACATTATAAAATAGGGACATTGACATGTAATATAATAAAAAAATTCTATAAATTAATGGATAAAAATGATTTAGATGTAAATATTTGACATGCTTTATTATAAAATAAGAAAATGAAGTAGAATGAGTGAAATACATCTTAAATATATTATCCTCAAATATTCATGTACTATATTATGACCTCACATATAATAAATATACATGATATAGGACAATGATAATTCATTTATATCTATACAAATTCTGCTTCACATGATAATAAATAAGAATAACCTATCCAGAGGATAACTTATATATATCTATAAAATTATATTATATATAATAAAGGGCAAGAATAGCCCATTTAAATCTACAAGAGTCTACTATACACGAGATAAGGTTAGTTTAGTCCAACTATATGTACATAATTTTATTTTATATGATATGAAGTGAGTATATCATATATTTATCAACGTGATTCTACTATAAATGATATGGGAGGATGAATGCTTATTATAGTGTGGATATTCTGTTATGTCATCTATATTATTGGCATTGATTTTAGAGAATAACGATCTAAAGTGAGTGGAGTTTGGGATAAGTCTAATTGTATTAGAAATGAAAGGAATGAATAAATAATGAACTTATCTTTAAGTGTTACAAAATTTAACAAATAAGAAATATGAAAATAACAAAATATACATATACATGTTCATATTTTTGTTAAATTTATTACCTTTTCTATATAATAAAATTTTATTATGTGTATAATTTTTAATTACTATGAAAAAATTATATCTTTTTATTATATAACTATTTTTATATATTATAATTTATTTTTTTACTTATTAAACTCTTTAAAGTCTTACTAGTATTTATATCATAAGTAATGTATAAATTATATTTTGAGATGTAAATTTGGATGTTATAGATAAGAATTTTAATTATTAGTTTTTATATCATAAGTAATGTATCTTTTTATATAAAATTAGTATAATATTTATTTTTGATTGGATGGTTATATATATTTTTGTAATAGATCATTTATTTATATTGATATTTATTTAGTCCATCTAATTAAAGGATTAGTGTTTTCGGAATTTAATATATATATATATTAAGAGCATTTTCTTTTATTATCTTTCTTACCCAGTGTAATGAATGATATAAAGGATTATGGAATTTTCAAGAAGCTCATTGGGGAACAAAGGAGAATGTGTAGCAAATGTTTTGGAAAGGAAAGTTGGGCAGTAACTTTAGGAGTTAAATAGTTGTCATTCCAGTTTAACTAGAGAGGAATTTCAACTCAATTGGCAAATTAGAGTTCTACTATTATTTCGCACTTGAGATTTAGTTTTCTTCTCAATTTTTATATTAAAATTCTTATTTAATAATTACTCAAAATGATACTTAATACAATAATATAGGTGGGATTTGACAGTGTTAAGGGTTGGATGCTACTCACAAAGCTGTAGACATCATCGACAATAAGGTAAGATCCTTCAATAATAATGATGTTGAGGTTTAGGCATCTATTCTAATAAGCAAGATTTTAAGATATTATAATTGATATTGTTAATTTTTACATTATGCATAATATATACTACTCATCAAGCAATCTTTATGCATATATTGTATGGAGGAAGGTAGTAGGAAATGTCGAATGGAACAGAACAGTGCGAAATCAGCCTGCAGGGAAAGCTAAACGGAATGGAACAGTATGAAATCAAGCAGTAGGGAAAGCTGAACAGAAATCAAGTGATCAAATCTTGGTCGAGGAAGGGGCAGACAACCTCAATTGACTCGAGAGTCATACGAACCAAAAAGCTTATAGAGAGCAATGGAAACGTAATTTGGGCGGTATGGGACTAAACTCTCGTCCAATTGTCAATGAAAGTGGAAGGGCAGGCACGATAGGGAGGCTGCGGTTAATGAAGGCAGAAGGGCAGGCACGATCTGATGGTTTAGGTTAATCAAGGTAAAATGCTGCATGTAAACACAGTAAAATGCCAAACAAGAGGTTCGAACACGAGTCAGGATGCAAGATGATGCGTAAGCACTGCAGTTAGTTTCTAATTCAAGTTATTTCTGGACACATTATTTTAATACAGGTAGGAAAACCTACGCGTGATCCAATGGCCTAAATCAAGGCCGCCTAGAGCCAATGGCCAGGATTGATCTTGAATGGTAAAATCAGGATTCAGTCAGAAATGTCCATATCAGGATCCAAATCAAATAGTGAATGCTGTGTCCGTTACCTGTGTATATTTTTGACATAAAATTATTTTTAGATATTTTCTCAAACTTTTTAAAAATAATTTTTAAATTATTTTCTTAAATGTTTTTATAAAAAAACTAGAGCTTTATTCTTAATAATTTAATTTCCTCGAACTGAACCACATCTCATATGCACAAAGAACAATACATAATAATACCATAAATAAACTTTGATAAAATAAAGTGAACATTGTTGAATACTTTTCAAAAAAAAATTAATTGAATATTGTTCTTCTTATCAACTCAATCAATAAATTTAAATTTTTATATACTTTTAAAAAGTAAAGTAACATATGCAAAAAAGAACTATATATTATTGTAGTGAATATCAATTCTTCATGAATAAATTTCTAAAAAATTTTTTTCCTTAACATAGCTTATATTGAACCCTAATTTTAAAGTTTGAAACATTTATTATAGACTCGTTAAGTCTTTTGTACAAATATTGCTAATCTTTAGTGTACACATTTTCATGCTTCCTTTTATGTTTATATAAAGATTTTAAATCTTTATAATATTTTAAAAAATTTTCAACTCTCTTTATGCGTGTATGTGTCAGATATATATATATATATATATACGTTTATAGTTAGATATGCAAAATCTTATTGATGTAAAAATAAAAATTGAAAGATAATCATTATCAAAATTCAAAGAATAATTAGATAATCTTAAACAAGACATAAGTAAATAAATTTATAAAATTTATGATGGAAATCTTTTAGAAAGCAAAAACATATGCTTAAGATAGGTCAAAGAAAAACTTCCACTACAACAAAGTTTTACAACATCTATTGAAGGTATCCAAAATGAAAATCCTTTGTTCGTATGCTTATTTTTGTATTCTTATATCTTTCACAAGAATAAACTCGCTAATGTTTTAGTAATAAATAATCTAATCTTCCTTTTAATGTACACATGTTGCTAATATTTATTGTTCACATCCACATCCTTCCATTTATGTTTATATACGGCTTTTAAATCTTAATAATATTTTAAAAAAAAATTCAACTCTTCTTTTGTGTGTTTGTGTGTGTATACATATATACAATATTATGATGTGCATGAGTATATATGTACACACACATATTTGTTTATAATTAAATGTTTAAAATCTTATTGATATAAAAAATAAAATTGAGAGGTGATCATTATCAAAATGCAAAGAATAATAAGATAATCTTAAACAAGACAAAAGTAACTAAAATTATAAAATTTATGATGAAAATATTTTAGAAAGTGAAAACTAATGCTTAAGATAGATCAAAGAAAAACTTCCACTACAACATAATTTTATAACATGTATTAAATGTGTGAAATACAAAACTCTTTTTTCATTATGTTTCTTTTTGTATTCTCATATCTTTCAGCAATATCTTTTTCATTTCATTAAATTTGTATTAATGTAGCAAAGAAATTTCTTTTAGAGGTTGGTATATCTCAAAAAGCTTGCCCATCCACTCTCTTGTCTGCTTTTTAAAATTTCTTCTCGGAATGCTCAATTTGTACTTCCATGCAAACCCTCAAAACGAGCCCTATTAAAATATGAATGAACCATGTTGCACATCCCAATAGTTCGTTATTCAATTTATTAAACATTCTCTTCTTTACAGTTTGTTATTTTAATTTTAAGAAAAACCAAGAAAAGATGGGGCCGTACAAAAAGAGAAAGCAAGGGCTCTTTTGCGGAAGCCATAAACTTTGTATTTTTCATATGGCAGTAACCCCATTTGGCCTTTCTCCACATGGGAAGCCGTACTGAAATACATGTGTCAAATTCTTAATACTACTCGATTGGCGTTTGCAAAATTCTCACGATTAGTCTTTTTGCCGAACGAGCGAATGCAAACTGTTGAAAAAAATTAGTTAATAGTAAATAATTATTAAAATAAAACTTTACATTTAATTAGGTTTAAATTGAAAATTACGAGATGATTTGGCGACGTGCTAACATTGCGTTAATATAGGGACCATTTGGGATGACGTTCCAAGGCCGATTTAGTCGTTTTTTACGTGTAGTGGTTGTTCACAAAATAAGCACAACTTCTGCCCCTGCTTTTTATTTCACGAAAAAACCACGTGTCCTGAAATGAATGCATCTGTGGAGCCTTTTATGGAAAAAATTTATATTTTTTCAATTATTGTTTTTAAAAAAGCCTTTTTATAGTTCATTTTGAAAACTAAAGTAAAAAAGTTGTACTTCGAATGATAAACAGTGAAAGAAATATTATTAGAATATGAGATTTTGAAATACTTAATAAGAAAATGAAATTAGCTAACAAAAAAACTCATAAGATAAGCATTATTTTGTTAGAGTTGGGAAACTTGAACTTAGTCTGATACGTGTTATTTCTTTCATTTGTCAAAAGCATTCCAATATTATTATGAAAATAAAAAATTATATTTTAATTTATCATATGATTTTTTATTATTTGGATGTCTATGATGAAAAATGAAAGACTATATGACTAGCTTTTCATATGACATGTCAAAAAAATATGCATATTCACCTATATATAATGGTGTTGATAGGTTGATGATTCATCTTGCTCTTTCTCTAAGTGTAATCCTCAAGTGAGAGCTATTCAAATTTGACATTACCATTGTCTTGTATAATCAAAATCATCAAGTTCTCTATTAGGGCCTTGGAAAAGTACTTGAAAGTGAAAAATACTCAACTTGGTTTTCTCTTAAACCATTCATAATGATAACACCATTAACCTTCTTTTAAAGGATGACCTTGATAGTTATTAAGAGTCATCAGATTCCATAATGTTCTTTAAGTGATGACTCCCCCAAAATTTGATGCATAGCAAGTTGTAGTTGAATCCACATCTCAAGTGGTTTGAATGAAAAGATGGATACTTCTCCAATGGCCATATTTGTATTTTTTTAAGATCAACTAAATTGTTAGCAAAACAAAAATCATGGCACTGTATCACGATGGGCTTATGAAGAGAGAGGCTTGTTGATATTCCTATTAGAGTTGACCTCGACATGATGAATGAAAATGAGGCCTTCTTTTCTTAAAGCCAATACAAGAAGAAAGCATGTCCCAAAAAAGTTAGAGTGCTACTATGATTGAAGAGGAAGAGGATCCAAAGAAGCCAAATGTACCTATTTTGGAAGCAATTGTGCTGACTAAATGGGATACAAATGAAAATAGTGTTATTATGGTCTACATTGCAAGTTACCAATTATTTAGTTAATTTTTTTTATCAAAGAGTATTATTAATCATTTGGAGCAAAAGCATAAAAAAATTATCCATTTGTTAAATCTATTGCTTAGAAGAAGAGAATTAAGTCTTTGGGCTCCACTCTTGAGAAATGGAAAGAACTTGGACTAAGTGAAAGACTAATGTCCAAAGCCAAAGTGTCAAACTCTTTACTCGTTGTAAGTGGTTGAGTAATGTCACCTCTCATTTTATTTTTTTGAAGTATCGACCCATATTTTCAATTTATGTAGTTAAAATAAGTTTTGTTCTCAAAAAGAATTTATATTTTGAAATAATAGCCTTGCATATATAACTAGAATCATTCTCATTGCTGTTATTGTAAGACTATTCATATATATGCCACTTTACCTTGATGCTTGCTATAGGATGTTTCTTGTCCAATGATTTTAACCTTAAGATATTGCCTCATGATCACTACCTGCTTTTTTTAGTCTTGGATATTATGGCCATAACCTAAATTTATTATTTTAATGAATTAACCATCTTTGGTCATCATTCATAAATCAAAGTAGATTATTTTCTAAAATTCAATTTTACAACTTAAAATTATTATTTTACATATATAAAACAAATATTTTTCTCCTTTTTCTTATATGATTATTGATCCTTACAGTCCCCGATCTTGAAGTATAACAATATACTACTTGTGTCATGCACTACTTGATTTAATATTAATTAAAGGTACTAATATCCTCTAAAATACCAAATTATTGAGTAAATAAATATAGTAAGAAACAAAACCCTTGAGGGCACCATGTAAAAGAGAGATGATTAAAAACATTACAAATTAAAATATTAAACTCAATTATATAATTATATAAATAATTATGCTCATTTCTTAAAGCTATTATTCAAAAATAAAAGTTGAAATAGCTTTTTTATACAATATTTATCATACATACAAAACACCTCATAGAGTTCTCAAAAGAAAGCATCTCCTCACATAAAGGATCTGATGTTATAACTTCTAGGAATCCTTAACTCTATAAATATCTCGTTCTTAATCTATAATATAAGTATGTATAAGTATAATAAATATAAAAAATAAATTAATAGATTTAAGTAGTAAAGTAGTGTGAAATTGTGATATATAGCATACAAATAAATATGAAGTAGTAAATAAGATTATATGATAAAAAATATTAAATATGTTGAATATTTACTTATGAGCTTGTATGTTCTATAATCAAGTATGTATATAATTATCATATAATACTAATATTATATAGTAGTAATATTATCTCTTTCTTTTCTTATTTTTAATTATCATTTTATTCATATTTTTATTTTTATTCTTTTCTTTCTTTATTAAGGCATTTTTTTATATGGCTACTATCCTTACTTAATATGATTCTATATTATGTTATATCTTTGTGGTATCAATCATATCGCATGACCTCTATCGATAATTGGCCAAGCCAATAAAGTATATCTCCTAACACCACTGGCCTTCATAGAAATACTAATAGGAATATGTCTTTACTCTTTGTTACCTACTATTGAAGTGCTCACAACAACAAAAATGAGGTCAATTATCAATTCTAACATGGAATCACCCTTTAACATTGTTATGTATAAAGTACTAACGATAGTGAGATCTCTGTCTATTATGCCCCTCATTTAAGTACCAATAATAACAAGAGATAAAGTTATAGATAAAGTCATATTAATCAATTATGAGATAAAGTCATAGATAAAATTTTATCTTCTAATTTTCACATTTCAGTTATGCCCCTCATTTTAAGTACCAATAATAACAAGAGATAAAGTCATATTGATCAATTATGAGATAAAGTCATAGATAAAATTTTATCTTCTAATTTTCACATTTCTCATGATGATATATGTCATTAAGCTTATCTAGTCAATCATTATCTTTCATTTTTTTTATTCTATATCTTTCTTTTTTTGTGTTTTAAAACTTATATCACATACATAATTGTAAATATTAAGATGTAGGTGGGGTAGAAATTAATTTTTATGATTATGATTTTTGTTGGCTTCTTATGACCATTTTGTGTGGTGTGTGGAGCTAGAAGTGTATTTCAATGAAATTATTGTTTCAAAATAAATATGATATATATAATTGAATAGAAGAAATGTTTTTAATACACATGCATTTCATATGATTGCACATCCATTGTTCCCTAATCTTATAGATTATAAATTAATAATGGTGTTTTTAATACACTTATAAAATTTGATGAGAGCGAATTAAGGATTGAGTCTATAAAAGAAAAGATTTTTGAAAGATCAACGTGTGAAGCTTGTTACAAAGTTGAATAGTGTTGTTAAGAACCACCAAGAAGGAATGAGCCAAGGAGGTTGTCGAGTAAGGCACCATTACTATGCTATGAGTTTTGCGAGCAAAGAAGACAGAGTGAAGGTGAAGCTCTATTATAGATAGAAAACTATAAGAATGAAGAACCATTAGGAAAACTTTGTTGTAGCTTGAGGAGAAGATCAAAAGCAAGAAGATGAGAAGAAGAGAGACTATCACAAGCAAATAGTGAAGGAAATTGAGTAGTAGTTATCAAAGAAAAGATGGACATTTAAATTGATTCTTTTTTAAAATTTAATTTTGTTTTACATAAATTTAAAATATGATTATGTTATAAGTTAAGTAAGAACTAGATTTAAATTAATTTAGATGTGGTATGGAGTGAATCGATGCTAATTTGAATTGAACCCAAGACATATAGAATGAGAGTTGTTATCTATTATTAATATGTATCATTCAAATAATTTTGTGTACATTATATGGTACTATCAATTTAATCTTGTAAAGAAAGCTATGATAAAACATGGTATAAGATAATCACATTAGGAAATTTTGGGGTTATAACAGTTAGAGAAGAATTGAAGTCATACCTTGAGGTGTCAAGTTCATCACATTAGAATAATTTATGTGTCATATTTGTATAATGTATTGAGTTGTGAGGTTCACCATATTAATGGAGTTGTAAATACCAACATAAATAACATAATGTCTTGTGGGATCAATAACATTATTAATCAAAGCTAAATTTTTTAAAATACAAAATCTATTAATTATAAGAAACAAGATTGTAAAATAATATTGTAGAAAGTCAGATGAAATATTATATAGTGTGACTAAGTTGATCGTGCTGAACAGTTAGTTAAAGCTATGGATAAATGATTAAGTCTTGAGAGAGTAGAGACTACATTAGAGTTGTACATCATGTGTCATTATAAGTTACGATATTTTGGTGGTGGATTAACAATGGAAACGTATGATTTGATTAAGAAGATTGTATTATGTAAAGTGAGAAATAGTGAATTGATCATACTTTATGATTGGAGTATCATAAAAGTATGAATGATTGACAAGGTAACAAAATTAAGAGAGAATAAAAATCGTACAGTACATTGTTAAGGATCATACTATATGTTTAGAAATGATATAAATAACAAAATACTGGCTTTGGAAATTATACATTCTGATATAATAAAAAATGCTTATTTTTTATACAACATATGGTATAATGAGAGAATTACATAAGTACGATCTAAGGCAATAACTTAAAGGCTTATAAGAAAATTAAATTCCTAAAAAAACATGCCACATATAGAACATATGTTGAGCATTAAATATAAATGATAATGTAAAAAATAAAGAAAATATTTAGATTAAAAAAAGAAGTTAACTTTTATATTTAGATAAATAAATTTGATAATTATGATATAAATATACTAATAAATTTATTTATAATTTTTTTATAAAGTGATACATTTTTTGATGTTATTATCTTTTAATAAACTTTATGAGCTTCAGAATAATTTTTTATTTTATTTTTTATGCATTATGGATAATAGAAAAACTTAGTAATTATGATGTAAATATGCGGATAAATTATTTTTATATTATTTATAAAATCACATTCTTTTTATGTTATCCTTTTATAAAATTCATAGATATTAGAAAAGTTTTATACAAATGTAATAATTATGTAATTATTTTCTTGGGTTATCATTATTTATCAGTATTTAATTCATGAGTTATTAATTTATTGTATTATATAAAAAGGATATTGACATGCAATATAATATAAACTTTTATAAGTTAATAAATGAAAAATAATTTGGAATATAGATATTTGGTATGCTTGATTATTAATTAAGAAAATAAAGTTATTGATATACCTCTAAATATATTATTCTCAAATAATCTTATACCATATTATAACCTCACACACCATAAATATATATGATACAAGATGAGAATAGCTCATCTATATTTATACAAATTCTATTAGACATGATATAATACGAGGACAACCCAAGGAAAGAATATCACTTTCCATATCTATTAGACATGATATTTGGTATGTTTATTATACCTAAATAAGGTGAGAAAAGCCTAGGATAAGGATAGTTTATTTATGTTTCAACATTTTACTATATATGATATATAACAAGGATAACTCATTTATACCTATATAGAACTACTATAATGATAAAGCATGAGTATAACCCATCAGGGTGAGAATACTTTATTGTAAGAGATGAGTAATGAATGACAAAATTAAAAAATATCATAAAATAAGATGAGTATAATTATATAAGTATGATCAAGTTAACAGTAAAGTTGTATGTGAATATCATTGATTATGACATAAACAAATGTGCATTAAAAGGTAGCATATAAGTATGATTATGAAATTGTATAAGATTAATTAGTTTAATTAATAATAGACAAAATTGAATATCATAATTTGTATGATACGAAATGAAATGATCGTATAGTATGACACCGCATAACTGAAAGGATATCAATCCTAAAACAGAAAACGACTAAATAAATCATCATGGAGAGAGGATAATTGATGGGAAACCATTAGAGTTATGAAGGCATGGAGGTGAGAATACACTTAAATGAAAGAACATAGTTGTAGCAGGAGGAACTAATGAGAATGTAAAGGAACATTGGCTATGTATAATAAAAATTTGACGTCAAGCTTGGACAAAAATGTGAAACACCATGGGAATATCGAGAAAAAGTGAGTTCTAGAATGTAATGATTTGAAAGATATTACATTGTCATAGAAGTGTTGTTATGGGTTTATTAGGATTATTTTATCAAAATGACATGCATTATAATATCATTAAGTAGTGATGGATGAAATTTGTGACTTTAAAAGAAAGTGTGAAAACTTGTAATTTCTAGAATTGCATGGATTGTTGGTTTTATTCACTTTTGCAATTCATTTAAAAAGATTCCTTTAAATTGTTTGGATTTTTTTGTTACTTGATTTTTAAAGATTTAAAAAGAGTGAAAATTTTTCATGGTATCAAAATGAGTAAAAGAAATAAATAAAGAAAATTATTACTACTCAAATCAAAAAAAGGTTGACTGAAAGAAAAAGGGTCATCACAATGAGTCCTATTTTTGTACTTATTTTATTTCTACCCCACTTATTATTTTGTGAAGTGAAAATTAAAATAGAATAAAGTATTTTATTTATTTTAATTAGAATTTGAAACTAAATCATGTAATTGGATTTAAGACAAGAAATAGTTTGAACATATTGATGACACTAAAGTAGGCATCTCAACTTTGGGAACGACATAGATCATATTTTTATTTGAATGATGAAAGTGGCATAGAACAAATAAAAAAGAGGTAAAAACTATTTTAGTATGTGAAAAACATGGATCAAAGTATATAATGCATCTTGGGATAACAAAAATGTATCATGATACAACATTGTTTTGTATAAACGTTAGGTTTGTTGGTGAAATTTGTATCGCAAGATCCCCTTATCATTCTTCTTTCAAGTTTTTTATCTTTTAGTCCTATGTAATGAAAAGCCTTACATGACTTATATATAAACTCCATATGTAATGATGCTTAGGTTCTTATGTTTAGCTAATTTTGAATAATATAATGAGCTTTAGAATTAGTCATTTGATACAAATCTATTAATGAGTTAAATTCAACTTGGTGAACTTTGAGTTAGCTCTTGAGAGGGTGAAAATTATGACACTAATGGAGAGTTTTTGTTATTATCAAATTTCATTGTAGTTCATCCTTTGATAATCCCTTTTCTATTTTTTCAACTTTTGTCCAATCTATTAATCCTCATGATTTTTGTTTAATAGTTTCCAATTTAAATTTGGCCACCCCTCACTTCTAAACCCTAAATTGCTAACTCTTAATCCAATTTCTCACTTCTACCAACCACTTTGTTGGCTAAATTTCTCACATACCCTACCACCTCACTACCCTCAGCTCACTCGGTGACATCGACAACCTTTCCCAAAGTTAACAAAATCAACAAACAACTGCCTCCTACTTTCTGACTGCCTAACCATGATTGGCCCTCATTGATTTTGTCCCTCTAATACTAATGCCTTTGGTCTTCACTTATTCTACCTTCACCCACACTACTCATCCTGGCCACTACAAACATCACCTACCACTTCTTGATTTTGCAACTCTTGAAGCTAGCAACCTCCTTGTGTTGTCAAGGCCTTCCGATCATTAAATCTTCCCATGAATTTCCTTATTTTAGAACTTCAACACAATGTTTGGGGATCAACCCTATATAAGTTTGAATGCTTGATAATTACTAAACTTTATGAAGCTTTATGTGATGTTAGTCTCACTTAACCACTCATGTTCAGCCAGAAGTTTGCTGTTGTATGATACTTTTCTGTGAGATCACTTGTGTTTATCTCCATGTTCACTGACGTGTGATCTTTTTCATTATTTCCATTCAATACATCTTATATAATTTTTAACACTTAAGTATTTTTCCAAATACATAAGTTGTGTGAAATCAAATTCTCCAATTTGTGTGAATGAATGTATGCATTGAAAAGGTTTTTAAATTAATGGTATTCTTATTCTTTGATTTCCTTTGAATCAACTAATTGTACTTTCATTCATGATGTTCTCTTTAATTGTTAGTGTCCTTGTTACACTCTTGTGTTTAATGAGTTAAGAATAAATGTTTATATATCATTTAGGCTTGCTTTAAGTGAAATTATTAATATTAAATTAAGTCAAGCCATGAACTTTAAAATGTCCAAAATTGTGGTCTTCAAGACTCTTAGAGTGATGGTAGGCTTCAAGGAAATTGAAGGCATGCACAAAAATCTTTATACTTGAATATCTCTTCATTTTTCTTGAATTTGATATGTCCAAGAATTATTGATGTAAAGTATAGATACTTGTGTTTGATTTTTTAAAATTATGTAAGAATTATTTTTCATGAATTTCTTTTCATGTTCAATTAAGACACTTGTAATGCTATCATAATATAAAATTATTTTGCTACACTTATATTAAAAATTTTGGCACAAAAACTCTCACAAGACACTATAAAACCACTTTAGTCTCGAGAATTTTCACTGTAGCGTTGGGCCGGTCGACTCGACTCGATGGCTAGTCCGTCCAGGCTTTAAGGATTTAAAAAATAAAATAAAGAACTGTGTGATATACCCAAAAGGGGCGAGCAAAGCCCAAAGGCCGCATGAATAGCACTACTGAATGGAACAGGTGAGAAATCTGCCCACAGCTGTTGAACGAAACAAGTGCGAAACAAGTGCTAACTCAGCTCACAGAGAAACCTGACCAAAACATGTGGGAAATAAAGTCAACCAGGACCAAGTGATGAAATCTTGGATAGAAAAAGGGGAGCCAACCCCAAACGGCTCGAGAGTCCCATGAACCGAAAGTGTTATAGAGACAATCGCAAAGACATTTGGAGGAAGTGGGACTA
Source organism: Vanilla planifolia (assembly GCA_023846275.1). NCBI lineage: Eukaryota > Viridiplantae > Streptophyta > Magnoliopsida > Asparagales > Orchidaceae > Vanilla > Vanilla planifolia. Next base: position 592,035 of record JAIUJO010000060.1, on the reverse strand, counting down.
AACTCCCATTCAATTGTCAAAGAAGAAGAAGGGTAGGCGCAATCAGACAACTTAGATTAATCAAGGTAAGTTGCTGCATGATAACAGTAAAACGGCCAAGCAGAAGATTCGAACCCGCGCAAAATCTACAAGAGGATGCGGAACCACTGCAGTAAGTTTCTATTTTATTTGATTTCTGGACACATTATTTTAATAAATGCAGGACAACGAACGTGCGATTAAATGACCCAGATCTAGGCCTCCTAGATCCAACGACCATGATTGATCTCGAACGATAAATTCAAGATTCAATTAGAAACGTCCATTTTAGGGTCCAAATTGAACGGTGACTGCTTTGTGTCCATTACCCAAACGGTTAGTTCATTTTAGAGCCCTTAGGAGTGGATTTAGAGCTCAAATTAAGATCTATAAATAGGGAATATTGAAGAACTCCTAGAGGTTACCATTGCAGAGATTTCAAAGCTTTCAAATCTTAATATCAAGAAATTCTATGTGCATACGGTACTTCCAAAGTCACAAAGTGAAAGATGCAAGAAGGAACCTAAAATTGGAGGTTTTTGCTTCAACTATTTTTCAACCTCTATTTCTCCCTCTTTTTGGTATTGTGTTCCTCATATTTCTCTTAAAATCGTCTTAAATTTTGCAAATTTTTTGTATTTCTTTCTTTGGGGTAAGAGCATCTCGACAATTGTGTAAACACCTGGGGTTTGAGTTGAGCCCGAAAAAACTCAAGTAAGTTTGGGATAGTCATAGGTAAAATCCCAAGTAGGTTTGAGGTGAACTGTACAAAAATCCTCGCTTGTAATTTGGTGATTTTAGTGGTTTTTTCCTAACATCGGTTGAGTCAAACAACCTTAAAAATCTTTTGTGTAATATTTTTTTTGTTCTTACTTAAAAGATTTAAGTTTTAATTAAAACAAAAAATTGAAAGAAAATTTTATTTACCACAATTCACCCCCCCCCCCTTTTTGGGATTATCTTAAGCACAAAGAACTTCAGTGCTGTTTAATGTGAGTTTAGGCTTAATTTAATCTTTATATTATATGGTATTTAAAAAAACTCATATTAGGAATCCTTTAGGCAATAGCAACTTGCACCGACATGCTTACTCAATCCTAAGCAAAATGTAGACTTGCAAGCTTGGCATCATACTCTACTTAGCCAAAAATGCAGTGCAAGAAAATGAATATATGGCCAAAGGGTCAACATGGGCTATGCTTGCATGAACCTTCAATAAGAAAATTCTTGAGAAACTTACTTAGAGAAATTGTCTACAAAAAGTTTCCTCTAATCTGATTGAGAAATAACTTCTTTGTTAGGTCAAGGAGCTAAAAGGCTTCAATAATTTCCTCACAGCTAGATCAAGCTTATTAATTTATCTAACTTGATGGTAGGTGCCTTGGACTAAACTCTAGCACAAGACTCTTGCTGAGCTTCCAAAAGATTTGAAAAGCTATGAAGAATGGCCAAGGTTGTTTCATTGGTTAAAGCTGGTAAAGTCAAGCACGATGCAAACTTATGTGGTGAAAAAACTTTGATTATTATATATTTTATATATGACTTTAGTAGAAAACATCAAATGAATTCAATGATTCTATTGATACGATCTTTTTGTGAAGTTAATCTCATCATAGATAATCCAAACCAAATGACTAAGAAACAACCATTTTAGATCTATGTTCCATAAAATGTCAATATAAATATTAGCTGTGTTCCTACTTTCTAATTATTTATGTAAAATTTTCATAATCCTTCTTATGAAGTTTCATTTTTTTTAAGATCAAACCGCATGAAATATCTATTTTATTTAAAATAATACTCATAAATTTATGTTTAACTATAAAGATTAGAGTTCATATGATAGTTATATGTTTCTTCACGAATCTCCAATAAATTCTAAGAATGTGAATACCGTGTTATTACAAAATTTAAAATCAACATTAGCTGCAAGAATTAATGTGAGAAAACATATAAAATTATTGTCATGATGAATGATAAAGATTATTCATCAATGCATACTATAATAACACTATAATAATTAATATTTTTTTATTAAAATTGTGCCTCTAAAAGATATGATAGGTCAAAGAAATAAATATATGACTTAGGTTGTCATAAAATGTGTAATTTGTAAAATCAATTATTTTAAATAACTACTACCACTCAAATAATGGAAAACTTTTGTTGTTGTGCCTCATATTAAAAGGAAGGCGAATAAATATTTTATGCAAATAATTAATTATATTTTATCAATCCTACTAATTATAAAATATATAATAAAAGCCGTGTTACTTAAGAGTGTTGTCTAATCTTTTTTTATGCTACGGAGAAGAATGAAAGTTGGTTCTTGTGCTAGATTGTAAAGCTCCTAATTTCTTGATCTGAAAGAATTTGTTAGGTTTCATTACAAAAATTTATATTATGAATCATTAAATTTCATTAGCATTTATAATAATGGATCATCTTTTTATGAAGAGGTACCACGAGAATTGAAAGAGCACCAAAGCCTTCAATATAATATAACACTTGATGAGGGAGATGATTGAATTGAAAAAGCAATATTATTATTTTTGTTAACAAGTCTCTAAGAATTTAAAAAAAAATAGTCCTATATTAATTATTAAAAAAAGATCTTAATTTGTATATGTTGCATACTATGATAATAAAATATCAAGACATTTTTAAAAAAAACCCACTTAACTCTAATGATTTTTTTAGTTTTATATTCTATGATATGATATCGATTATTAGTTTTTTTTACATGATATACATGATATCAATATTTGCTATTTTTATCTTTTACGACTGATAATATCTCCTTTAGCTTTTTATTATTAAGTTTTACTAATAAAATATGTGATGATTGATTTAACTTATTTTAGTTTCTATTATTTGGATTTACTAAATCCACACAATATTTATTATAAACAAACAAGTACTCTTGGAATATCTTTTATCATTAAATTATATAATGATAATTGACTTTCTTTGAAAAATAACAGTATTTTTTTAAATGAAATTTTGCTTTTGTTGTTTTCAAAGTGTGGGGTTAAAATTATTCTGCACATGTACTGTTCACTGGATATATTTATTTAAGTGTGTGGTTAAAATTACTCTAGAATTCTTTTTAATGATGATAATCTCATTTTTTATTTTCATTACATATATTTTTAATCTGAAAGTTCATTTATATTTTATTTTGCGACACATTTATTTTACTTTAAATTAAATTATTTAGTCACTACTTGATAAAGTTTCAAAAAATATCATAATAATTATTTAGAATGTTTTTTGAGAAATGTAATCAAGATGTTACATTGTCATTTTTTAAGTACATCTATGGCACCTGATCAATATATATAAGAATACAAATATTAATTTGAATAATATTTAAATGTTAATAAATAGTATTCAAATTGAATAATTAACTTATTTTGAAATGTAAATGCTTTTAAATTAGCACTTTCTTGTACTCCACTTCTATTCAAAATATTCATATGTAAAACTGCTTTATTTAAATACATTACCTATCTTATATGGTATATACATAACAATTATCATGCAGCAATGATAATAACCACATAAAATGCAGCATTTTGGTGTTACACAATTTTGATGAATAAATCAAGAATTAGTTCATGCATTTCATTTATAAGTAGAACACAACGACCTGAACGAAGCATGACATCATTACTAGATTTTACCTTCCTGATGGCCATTAACACACACAAGAAAAACCAACACTTCGTGGAAAAAGCCAAGAACTTGACCACCAACATTTTACCTCGTAGCTTCCTTATGGTCCAATATTCCATTAGGAGTTGTGATGACAACATAACCCCACTGCATAAAGGAAGGCAAATGATGAATTGCACTTACAAATAATACTATTTGTTTGGTGTTGCGTTTGCATAAGTCAAGTGTATTGATTAACCCACAAGAGGAAGAGAAAACATAATCTCAACTTTCAAAATTGGTATCTTAGATTAAGTACATAACATTAATTAAATTTTAACTTTCCAACAAAGCCTAAGGAAGCACCAAACGAGGTAATCATATACAACAAATGTTAATCCAATCTATGAAGATCACTAGTTCAGTACGATCACACTATTTTTTGCTTCTATTTATAATAACAAAAATCTAATAACTATTATCCTAACGAAAAATACATAGTTTATGCTAAACACATTTAAATCATCTACTAAGTATATCTATTACACTAGAAATGCATTGTTGAAAAGTGTTGTCAAAATATCTTGTTTAAATGTGACAACATTTGATAAACAATAAGGATAAAGCATTCTTAGAAAGAAACAACCATATACGAATATAAAATTATCGTTTAAATTTAAAAGGAAAAATAAAATATGAGCAAAATAATTATAAAGTGAAGGCAAAAAAAAATAAAATTTAATTATTTTTTAAGATGTGAAGGGGCATTACCTACAATGGCACACAACCCCTGAAATGTAGCTAAGTCCTAGTGTTTGGAACATTTTTTGTATCAAGTATATGCATTCACTAGCATGAAAGATTAGTAAATGGAATTTTCATACATATTCATATACTTCATATATAAAAAATATCAAATAACCATTTAAGATACAATCATACATACACTTGTACAACCTCAATAATAAACTACCTTATCACATAAAAACTAATAATTAATCAGTTTTAATGCTAAGAATAGTCAGTAACCCCACCAAATGATGTCTATTATATAAAACTCTTTGATACTATTACACTCTATGTACTGAACACATCTTCATTAAGATTGTAGCACCTTATGTCCTTTTCAATACCTTATATTTTTTGTTTTTTTCTTTTCCTCTATCAAAATATAGAGGTTCTATTATTAGCCACTTCCTATTCAAATATTATGTGATTACATTTAACTTTTCTAAACCATCTAAACCAATTGTCATCTTAAATTTATCCTCTATTACACCCTTGTGTTTGATGAGTCAAGCATAAATGTTTATAAATATGTCATATGAGCTTACTTTAAATGTGTTAATATTCAATTAAGTCAAGCCATGAACTTTAAATGTCTAAAATAGTGATTGTCAAGGCTGTTGGAGTCATGGTAAGTTTCAAGGAAATTAAAGACATGCACTAAAATTTTTTATACTTGAATTTCTCTTTATTTTCCTCGAATTTGATATGTCCAAATTTTGAGATGATGTGGCACACTAGTTGTATTAATATTTGAAAATGTTATAAGTTTAATAATTGTTGAATTTTGATTTTTGGGCCAAGCATTATTGATGAAAAGTATAAAAATTGGTATTTGATTTTAAAATATAATTTAGAAATTATTTTTCATGAATTTCTTGTCATATTCACTTAGGGCACTTGTAGCACTATTATAATATAAAATTATTTTGGAACACTTATGATCAAAATTTTGGTGCAAAAATTCTCACAAAATACTATAAAACCACTTTTGCCTTGATGTTTTTCACTGTAGCATTTGGGCGGGTCCACTCGACTTGACCGCTGGTCCGTCTAGGCTTTAGTGATTCAAAAAAATAAATTAAAAATAATTCGATAGTCCCGTAAGGGGTGAGCAAAGCTCGAAGGTGAAGGAAGAAGGCATTAGGGAAAGCTGAACAAAATAGAATGAAATTAGCCTATAGGGAAAGCTAAACAGAATAGTGCGAAATCAAGTCAACTAGGACCAAGTGATCAAATCTTGGTCGAGGAAGGGGATGCCAACCCCAAACGGCTCTAGAGACATGGGAATCGAATTCCTTATAGAGAGCAATGACAACATAATTTGGGCAATATGGGATTAAATTCACATTTGATTGTCAAAGAAGGCAGAAGGGAAGGTGCGATCCGACAGCTTATGTTATGCCAGGTAAAATACTACAAGTAAATAGTAAAATGACAATCAAGAGCTCTAAATCTGAGGCAGATTTATGAGACGATGCATAACACGGAACCACTGCAGTAAGTTTCTAATTTAAGTAAGTTGTGGATACATTATTCAAATACATGTGGGACAACCTATGTGCGATCCAATGGCCCAGATCAAGGCCGACTAGATCCAACGTCCAGGATTGATCTCGAATGGTAAAATCAAGATCCAATCAAAAACAACCAATTCAGGATTCAAATCGAACAATGACTACTATGTTCCCATTACCCAAATGTTTAGTTCATTTTAGAGTCATTAGGAGTGGATTTAGAGCTCAAATTTAAGCTCTATAAATAAGAAAGGATGAAGAACTCCAAGATGTTACCATTGCTAAGTTCTCAAAGCTTTTAAATCATAATTTCGAGCTATTTCAAGCGTATACGGTGCTTATAAACTGAGAAAGTGAAAGTTACAAGAAGAAACCCAAAATTGGAGGTTTTGCTTCAACTATTTTCAATTTCTATTTCTCCCTCTTTCAGTTTTTCCTTGGAATATTTATTGTACTGAGTGTGCCTCATACTTCTTTTAAATTTTCTTAAGTTTATAATTTGTTGCCAATTTTGGTATTTGTTTCCATGGGATAAGGGCATCGCGACAATTATGCAAAAGCCCGAGGTTTTAGTTGAGCCCGAAAAAACTCAAGTAGGTTCAGGATTAGCCGTAGTTAAAATCCCAAGTAGATTTGAGGTGAGCCGTAAGAAAAACCTCGCTTGTAATTTGGTGATTTTAGTGGCTATTTCCCATCACTGGTTAGTGGATGTAGGTTCAATTTTGAGTCGAACCACCTTAAAAATCTTTTGTATACTATTTTACTACTCTTTCTTATTCTTGCTTAAAAGATATAAGTTTTAATTTACACCAAAAATTGAAAGAAAATCATAAAATTTTATTTACCGCAATTGACCCCCTTCTTGTGGGTTTACTTTAAGCATAAAGAATTTCAAAAAAACATTTACTACTGAAGCTAAGTTCAAAGTTTGAATAGAACATTCTTATTATGATCTTAGATTAGAATTAAGTCAAATTGAGATTGATGATAATCTATTGTAAAGAGACTGGTACTTATGAAATATCTTTTATGATTAAATTATATAATGATAATTGAATTTTTGTGGAAAATAATATTATTTTTTAAAATAAAATTTTATTTTCTTTTTTTCAATTTGTGGGGTCAAAATTATTCTGCACAGGTAATGTAAAAAATTGTTATCTATGCAACAGTGATTTTTGAATTAAACTTTTGTTTGAAAACATAGATTAAATTTGCATCACTCTTGAACTCTTGTTAATGATGGGAATCTCACTTTATATTATTCATTAGATATATTTTTAATCTTAAAGTTTATTTATTCTTCATTTTGTGACACATTTATTCTAGTTTAAATTGAATTATTTAGTCATTACCTAATAAAGTTTTGAGAAATATCATAATATTTTTTTAGAATGTTTTTTGAGAAATGTAATGAAAAGTTTACATTGTCATTTTTTAAATACATCTATGACACTTGACCAATATCAATAAGAATACAAATCTTAATTTGAATAATATTTAAATGCTTTTAAATAATATTCAAATTGAATAATTAAATTATTTTAAAATGTAAATGCTTTTAAATAAGCACTTTTTTGTGCTCCACTTCTATTCAAAAGGAGCCATCGCCCTTCGATAGGCTTTAGATCATTAGTAGTTGGGTGCCAACGAGAGGAAGTGACTTAGAGCCTCTTGAACATACACAAATGGCTTCTTAATCAAAATGGTTGCTCATGTGTTGATCAAACTATTGAACCCTACCATTGGAGTTTTAATCTCTTCGACTTGCCTTTGCATTTTCCTTCTAAATTATTGATATCAAGTTGCTAAAATGCACCAAGCTCAATAGATTATAGATTCTGAATCACTGTCCATCCAGCTCAGTTTACACTTGGGTTTGGCAATGTCAACCCACATTTTTTAAGTTATTGGGACAAGAAGGCATCTATGTAAAGTACACCTTATTGTAGTGCATCTGATGATCTTTCAGTCAAACCTCAAGTCAAATAAAGTTGGTCCCCCTTATGAAGAGATTGAATAGGAGATCTTCCTACTCCTCGAGATGGCCCAAAACATTCTGATGTAGAGTAATGCCTTAGGTGGCTAATGCCATAGGGTACACTTTGGTGGTTACACTTTATATGGATGATCCATTGAGTGCAAAAAGGGAAAAGTAATAGTCCAAATTAGTAAAAATGTTCTTTTTGTGCACTCTTAACTATTGATAAAAAAAGTATGATTTTAAGAAATATTATTCTTTGATATAATAGACAACCTAGCTTTTATTAAAAAAAAACAACGTAAATTAAATATAGTCTACCGGAAGTCCCTTGATATTGTGGACACCACGACAATGTCCTATTCCCTTCTGCCCTAAATGAACAACCATGCAAAACGAGTAATGCACTCCCTTCACCTCCACCCTTCCCCATCCCTTCAGACACAAAAAATGAAAATGTAAAGCTCATTCTAACTAGGCTTCATGCTTAGATGAGTTTGCCTGACTTTACCAGCTTTAACCAATGAAACAACCTTGGCCATTCTTCGTAGCTTGTCAAATCTTTTGGAAGCAAGAGCCTTGTGCAAGAGTCCAAGACACCTACCATCAAGTTAGATCAATTAATAAGCTTGATCTAGCTATGAGGAAACTATTGAAGCCTATTAGCTCCTTGACCTAACAAAGAAGTTTTTTCTCAATCAGATTAGAGGAAATTAGTTGTAGACAATTTCTCTAAGTAAGTTTCTCAAGAATTTTCTTATTGAAGGTTCATGCAAGCATAGCCCATGTTGACCCTTTGGCCCTATATCCATTCTCTTGCATTACATTTTTGGCTAAGTAGAGTATGATGCCAAGCTTGCAAGTCTACATTTTGCTTAGGATTGGGCAAGCATGTCGGTGCAAGTTGCTATTGCCTAGAGGATTCCTAATATGAGTTTTTTTAAATACCATAAAATATAAAGATTCAATTAAGCATAAACTCACATTAAATAGCATTGACGTTCTTTGTGCTTAAGATAATCGCAAAGAGGGGGGTGAATTGTGGTAAATAAAATTTTCTTTAGAGTTTTGGTTTCAATTAAAACTTAAATCTCTTAAGCAAGATCAAGAAAAATAGTATACAAAAGATTTTTAAGGTTGTTCGACTCAACCGGTGTCAGGAAGAAACCACTAAAATCACCAAATTACAAGCGAGGTTTTTCGTACGGTTCACCTAAAACATACTTGGGATTTTATCTACGGCTAATCCCGAACCTACTTGAGTTTTTTTGGGCTCAACTTAAACTCCTCTCTTTTGCATAATTGCCGGGATGCCCTTACCCCAAAGAAAGAAATACAAAAAATTGGCAAAACTTAAGACAATTTTAACAGAAATATGAGGCACAGACAATACAGAAAAGAGGGTGGAATAGAGGTTGAAAAATAGTTGAAGCAAAAACCACGAATTTCGGGTTCCTTCTTGCAGCTTTCACTTTGTAACTTTGGAAGCACCGTATGCACATGGAATTGCCTGATATTGTGATTTGAAAGCTTTCAAATCTTTGCAATGGTAACCACTAGGAGTTCTTCATCATTCTCTATTTATAGAGCTTAATTTGAGCTCTAAATCAACTCCCAAGGGCTCTAAAATGAATTAGCCGTTTGGGTAAAGGACACAAAGCAGTCACCGTTCGATTTGGAGCCTAAAATGGATGTTTCTGATTGAATCTGGAATTTATCGTTCGAGATCAATCCTGGTCATTGGATCTAGGAGACCTAGATCTGGGCCATTTAATCGCGCGTTCATTGTCCTGCATGTATTAAAATAATGTGTCCAGAAATCAAATGAAATAGAAACTTACTACAGTGGTTCCGCATCCTCTTGCAGATTTGGCTCGGGTTCGAATCTCCTGCTTGGCTTTTTTACTGTTATCATGCAGCAATTTACCTTGATTAATCTAACCCGTCTGATCACGCCTGCCCTTCAGCCTTCTTTGACAATCGAATGGGAGTTTAGTCCCACATCCTCCAAATGTCTTTGCGATTGCTCTCTATAACACTTTCGATTCATGCGTTGCTCGAGCCGTTTGGGGTTGGATCCCCCTTTCTCAACCAAGATTTCATCACTTGGTTCTGGTTGACATGATTTCGCGAATGTTTTGGTCAGCTTTCTCTGCAAGCCGAGTTAGCGCTTGTTTCACACTTGCTCCGTTCAGCAGCTGTAGGCACATTTCTCACTTGTTCCATTCAGTAGTGCTCTTCATGCAGCCTTTGGGCTTTGCTCGCCCCTTTTAGGTCTATGACACTGTTCTTTATTTTATTTTTTAAATCCTTAAAGCTTGACGTACCAGCCATCGAGTCGGGTCGATCGGCCCAACCAACAGTGAAAATTCTCGAGACTAAAGTGGTTTTATAGTGTTTTGTGGAACTTTTGTGCCAAAAGTTTGAATATAAGTATAACAAAATAATTTTATATTATGATAGCATTAGTAGTGTCTTAATTGACCATGAAAAGAAATTCATAAAAAATAGTTACTACATAATTTTAAAAAATCAAATACCAATGTTTATACTTTTCATCAATAATTCTTGGCCCAAAAATCAAAATTCAAAAATTGTTAAACTTATAAAATCTTCAAATATTATTACTACTAGTGTGCCATATCATCTCAAAATTTGGACATCAAATTCAAGAAAAATGAAGAGATATTCAAGTATAAAGATTTTGGTGCATGCCTTCAATTTCCTTGAAGCCTTTCATCACTCTAAGAGTCTTGAAGACCATTATTTTAGACATTTTAAAGTTCATGGTTTGACTTAATTTAATATTAATAATTTCACTTAAAGCAAACCCAAATGATATATAAACATTTATTCTTGACTCATTAAACACAAGAGTGTAACAAGCACACTAACAATTAAAGAGAACATCATGAATGAAAGTACAGTTAGTTGATTCAAAGGAAATCAAAGAATAGGACTACCATTAATTTAAAAACCTTTTCAATGCATACATTCATTCACACAAATTGGAGAATTTGATTTCATGCAACTTATGTATAAGGAAAAATACTAAAGTGTTAAAAATTATATAATATGTATTGAATGGAAATAATGAAAAAGATCATACGTCAGTGAACATGGGGATAAACATAAGTGATCTCACAGAAAAGTATCATACAAAAGCAAACTTTTTGCAAAACATGAGTGGTTAAGTGAGACTAACATCACATAAAACTTCATAAAGTTCAGTAATTATCTAGCATTCAAACTTATATAGGGTTGATCCCCAAACATTGTGTTGACGATCTGAAATAACGCAATTCATGGGAAGATCTAATGATCGAAAGACCTTGACAACACAAGGAGGTTGCTAGCTTCAAGAGTTGCAAAATGAAGAAGTGGTAGGTGATGTTTGTAGTTGTCAAGATGAGTAGTGTGGGTGAAGGTAGAATAAGTGAAGACCAAAGGCATTAGTATTAGAGGGACAAAATTGATGAGGGCCAATCGTGGTTAGGCAGTCAGAAAGTAGGAGGCAGTTGTTAGTTGATTTGGACAACTTTGGGAAAGGTTGTCGATGTCACCAAGTGAGCTGAGGGTAGTGGGGTGGTAAGGTATGTGAGAAAGTTAGCCAACAAAGTAGTTGGTAGAAGTGAGAAATTGGATTGAGAGTTGGCAATTTAGGGTTTAGAAGCAAGGGGTGGATAAATTTAAATTGGAAACTATTGAACAAAAATCATGAGGATTAATAGATTAGAGAAAAGTTGAAAAAATAGAAAAAGGATTATCAAAGGATGAACTACAATGAAATTTGATAATAACAAAAACACTCCATTAGTGTCATAATTTTCACCCTCTCAAGAGCTTACTCAAAGTTCACTAAGTTGAATTTAACTCATCAATAGATTTGTATCAAATGACTAATTCTAAAGCTCATTATATTATTCAAAATTGCCTAAACATAAGAACCTAAGCCTCATTACATATGGATTTTATATATAAGTCATGTAAGGCTTTTCATTACATAGGACTAAAAGATAAAATCTTGAAAGAAGAATGATTAGGGGATCTTGTGATACAAATTTCACCAACAAACCTAATGTTTATTCAAAACAATGTTATATCATGATACATTTTTGTTATCTGAAGATGCATCATATACTTTGATCCATGTGTTTTGCATAATAAAATAGGTTTTACCTCTTTTTTATTTGTTCTATGCAACTTTCATCATTCAAATAAAAATATGATCCATGTCCTTCCCAAAGTTGAGATGCCTACTTTAGTGTCATCAATATGTTCAAACTATTTCTTGTCTTAAATCCAATTACATGATTTAGTTTCAAATTCTAATTAAAATAAATAAAATACTTTATTCTATTTTAATATTCAAGTTTACACAATAATAAGTGGAGTAGAAATAAAATGAGAAGTACAAAAATAGGACTCATTGTGATGACCCATTTTCTTTCACTCAACCTTTTTTTGATTTGAGTAGTAATAATTTTCTTTACATATTTATTTTACTCATTTTGAAACCATGAAAGATTTCACTCTTTTTAAATCTTTAAAAATCAAATAACAAAAAAATCCAAGCAATTTAAAGGAATCATTTTAAATGAATTGCAAATGTGAATAAAACCAACAATCCATGCAATTCTAGAAATGACAAGTTTTCACACTTTCTTTTAAAATCACAAATTTCATCCATCACTACTTAATGAGATTATAATGCATGTCATTTTGATCAAATAATCCTAATAAACCCATAACAACACTTCTATGACAATGTAATATCTTTCAAATCATTACATTCTAGATCTCACTTTTTCTCGATATTCCCATGGTGTTTCACATTTTGATCTAAACGTGTTCGGGCAAAAATAGATTGACCCGACTGTCACTCGCTTAGTGCCAATATATGTACATATACATAAAATAAGTAATATTTGCGTAGCAAATTGGAATGTCAATTGTGAACAATATAATATATTAAAAGAGCATGTGAGCACATGTATGAGCTGCAAAAATAAAATAAATTACGAAACAAAAACTTTTAGCACCTTTAGGATTTTTATCTTTTGTTCTCTTTATGCATTAGCTTGTTACTTTTAATTGTTGCCATCTTTTACATCCATTTAAGGTTTGGCTTAAAAATAGGCCAATTTATAAACAAATTAGACATATTCTGAAACACATCATTCAAAATATAATTAAATCAAATGAAGGCTCATTTGGCTCATTTCAAGAACAATCATTCTAAAGTAGTTGTCACTAGTTTGGATAACAATTAGCTTTTTCATTTTTTAACAGTCTCCTTTCTTTACCAAAATTTTTCTTTTTTCTTTCCCACATTTGTTTTTTTAATTTTTATTTTGTGTCTATTATCACAAGTAATATTTTCTTTCTTTTGTTTTCTTATTTTGTGATCATTATCACAATAATATTTTTCTTATCTTTTCCTTTTTTGCAAAACTTGTCACAGAATATGTAAATAAATAAAGCAATACAATATCTCATACTCAAGTAATATATGAAAATAAACATGTGAAAAAATTGCTTTTTATAAAGAATCAATTATCCTCAATAATTTTCTTTTAAACCATCTCTTAAGGGTTTTACACTTCTGACAAGTATCAACATAATTTTAAGATTGTTCATTCTATTTCACAATTATTCTTTTTATTTAATTAAGGTATCAATTTCATTTCAATTTAAATAATAAGGAATCCATAAGCACTTTCACAACAAAACAAATAAATGAACAAAACATCAAACTCAAGTTGAATGATTAAATTCTTTTTTCACTATGAAGTTATTACTTTTGATCAACAATGCAACCAATAAGCTTATCTACACAATAATCTCAATTTACCATTTCATATCATAATTAAAGGGAACTCTTGTCTTCTAACATACATCAAACATACTCACTTTTATGCAAGTTATTTATACAAGCATCATCAACAAGTTTTTTCTCAAATGAATAAAACCTATAGTCTATAATACACATTACATCGAAATATATACACATAGTGTGAGATTTTTTACCTCTTAATTTCTATGTAATAGTATCGCCAAGAATCAAAATTTAGCACAAGTTCACTTTCGTCTCTTAGGTGCTACAATACATGTGACTAGATCCTTTGGCTTTTGGTAGTGTTTTCTTTCACTTTTTTCTTCAATCTAATGCACTTAGTTGTGGTAATCTCTTTGATTTTTCTTAGAAATTTTTTGTCCATGCTTGACCTAAAATTTTTATTATGCATAGCCAATGTTCCTTTACATTCTCATCAGTTCCACTTCCTCCAAAAGCTATGTTCTTTCATTTAAGTGTATTCTTACCTCCACGCCTTCATAACTCTAATGGTTTCTCATCAATTATCCTCTCTCCATGATGATTTATTTAGTCGTTTACTATTTTAGTATTAATATGCTTTCAGTTATGTGGTGTCGTACTGTATGATCCTTTCATTTCGTATCATACAAATTATGATACTCAACTTTGTCTATTATTAATTCAACTAATTAATCTTATACAATTTCATAATCATACTTGTATGCTACCTTTTAATGCACATTTGTTTATGTCATAATCAATGATATTCACATACAACTTTACTGTTAACTTGATCATACTTATATGATTATACTCATCTTATTTTATGATAGTTTTTAATTTTGTCATTCGTTACTCATCTCTTACAATAAAGTATTCTCACCCTGATGGGTTATACTCACTCTTTATCATTATAGTAGATCTATATAGGTATAGATGAGTTATCCTTGTTATATATCATATATAGTAAAACGTGAAACATAAATAAGCTATCCTTATCCTAGGCTTTTCTCACCTTATTTAGGTATAATAAACTATGTAGATGCATATAAGCAATTCTTGCTCTATATAATATATAGTACAACACTATAGATATGGAAAGTGATATTCTTTCCTTGGGTTGTCCTCGTATTATATCATGTCTAATAGAATTTGTATAAATATAGATGAGCTATTCTCATCTTGTATCATATATATTTGTGGTGTGTGAGGTTATAATATGGTATAAGATTATTTGAGAATAATATATTTAGAGGTATATCAATAACTTTATTTTCTTAATTAATAATCAAGCTTACCAAATATCTATATTCCAAATTATTTTTTATTTATTAACTTATAAAAGTTTATATTATATTACATGTCAATATCCTTATTATATAATACAATAAATTAATAACTCATGAATTAAATACTGATAAATAATGATAACCCAAGAAAATAATTACATAATTATTACATTTGTATAAAAATTTTCTAATATCTATGATACACAAACACAAAGATACATGCATGCACAAAAGCATATGCACATAGACAAACACCCTTACACACCTACACACACACATGCATATGCAGCCACACATACATGGACACATATGAACCTACACACACCCATGCATTCATATACACACACACTCAAACACATTCACACATTTACAAATGCTCAAAAACACATATGTACACATGCAAATAGATATCAACATATAGAAATGAAGATGCAAACAAACACAGAAGCATATGCACATACACACACACACACACGCACGCATATACACTGATGCACCAACAACATACTCACCCACACACATATGCACACATACACACAGACGCATGCACAAATGTACATGCACCGACTCACATGCATGCGCATGCTCACACATACACACCTACAGACACACACCCATCCATATACATACAAACACGAACCTGCCACACACACTAACATGAATGCATGCATAGAAAGACTTATGCATGCAACCACACACACACATGAGAACACATACAAATGCACAAGAACACTCTTACACTCACACAAATCCACACACAACACTCTCACACACACATGCATACACACATGCACATATGCATGCAAACATACACACACATATGAAACTATACACACACATAAATAAACATGCACATACCCCCTTGCATAGACACCTGCACCTATGCATGCCAATACGCACACATGCATGTACATACAAGCACTCAAACTCACATACCCATGCATAAGGATATGCATGCACACACATGTACACACCCTGCACATGCATTAACATGCACTTCTAGGCATACACACATATACAAGCACACTCAAATACACACAAACGCACAAGCACCCATAAATACACACACATAAATACACACACACATATCGATGCACAACCACACACACATGCATACACATGCAAGTGCATAAACACTCATGTATGCACTCATTCACACACAAGTGTGTGTATACACACACATACACATACATACACACTCACACATGGACACGTGCACATATGCACCTGCATAGGTAGACCTGCACAAGTGTACAAATGCACACACTCATACACACGCATGTACCTGAACACACTGATGCAGATACACACACACACACACGCTTACACACCTATGCATGCACTTACACATGTGCACACACAAGCACACACACCCCAAATACATACACACACTCACAAACATGCACACATATGCATACATGCATATGCACACAAACACATACACCCCACCCACACTAATGCCCACACACAACACGCACATATGCCCACACACACACAGAGACAGCCGCACTCTCTCTCTCAGATACACACATGCACACACATATATACACACATGTAAAGGAACATGCACACATGCACACACACACACATGCATGCACAAACATATATGCACAAGCACATGCACCAATGAACCCATATGCCTACACACATACACTTGCACACAAAACACAAGAACACATAGGCACATGCACACACATGCACACATGTAAACACATAGAACCATACATACATGCACACATGCAAATGCATGATAACACACACACACAAACACACACCCACACACATCCACACATGTACAAGCACACATGCACAGCACAAACACAAGCATAGCACAAACACAAGGACAACATAAGCACAAGCACAATTAAGCATGGACACATGCACACACATGCACCCACACACAAGTGTACATAGGCACACACACACCTATGCACACCTACAAACACACACACACACATATGCATATGTATATACACACACAAATAGCCACACATATACATGAATGCACACATGCACATGAAAGCATGCATAGAAGTACACATGCATGCAACCACTCATGTAAGAACACTTACACACACACAATGACCTACACACATGCACACATACACACCCACATATATACACACACACATCCATAAACACCCACACACATACACATCTACACACTTAGACACACACCCACATAGACACAAGCAAACGTATATGCACGTTGACACATGCACACACACACACATAGAGATGTACACACATAAAAAGACACACATATGAGTGCATTCACATACACACACATGCACACATTAAGCATAGATGCACACAAATGCTCATGCATATGCACACACACACAAACATGCACACTTACACAATCATATGAACACACAGGCACACACACATATGTAAGTATTCACATAAACATACACACATGCATACACTCACACACCACGCACATGCACATGCACATGCACCCACATAGGCACAGACGTGCATGCCCAAGATTAGATACACATATGCATAGTCACATGCAAACTCACACATAACCACACATGCACACACACACATGCACAAACACACACACACATGCATGTTAACACATAAACATTCATGCCATGCAGACACACACAAGCACCCATGCATAGACACGTACACTAATGTGAACACATATGCACATGCATATGCCTGCACACTCTGACGCATAGGCACACACACACAGGCTCATAAACATGTAAACAAATGTACACAAACACACAAACACACACACACACACAGACATGCAAACATGCACACAAACACTCAAATGCACACACATAAAAACATATAGACATTCACACATATACACAAAGACACAAACATATATGTACACATGCACATCCACACATATACATGCACACACGTGTAGTGAACTCATGTGCACATAAGCTCACATGCCCACACATGCAAGCTCACATACATAGGCTCACACAAATACACATAGATTCACTAACATGTACACACTTGCACACATACAAGTACATAGGGATGCACATGCATGTAAACACACATGCACATGCATAAATACATGTACACTTACACACACTATTACATGAACACACATGAGTGCACACATACATATACTCTCAAAAGCGTGTACATATGCACATGCACACACACACACATATGCATGACTGAAACACACACATATGCATACATGTAAACATATGCACACAAACACACACAACATCCACATCCACACATGTACATCCACACATGCACGAACAAACACATACGTGTAGTCCCACACTCTCACACACATATATGGGCCTTAAATATAGATGCACACATAGATGCGCATGCACACATGCACACACATGAAAGCACACAAACATGCACATGATCACACACATGCACAAATAGAAACATGTGCTCGCATAAATGCACACATGCACTCATGTGATCATGTAGTCATGCACACACACACACATATGCACACTGACAAATACATACTAAACACACACTCACACATGCACACATACACATAAACATAAGCATGCATATGCATGCACGCCCATGCACGCACAGCTACACACTCAAACACATAGAGGCACATACTCATGCCCTTGCACAAACACACACATACAAGCACACACACTCACAACCATAAGCACACACAAACACACAACAACACATGGACATGTACACATACATGCACACACACACGTACTTGCTCATGCACACATGCACATAGACACACATGCATGGACACATATATACACACATATAGAGACACATTCACAGCCACATGCATGCATTTTTACACACACACAAACATGCACAAATACACAAACATATGCAAAAACACACATACCAACATATATGTGCACTCACAAACATGCACCTAAAAACACACACAAGCACAAATGCATAGATACATTTGTACTAATATTAACACAAGCACTAAAAGATGAACATGCACAAACACACATACACAAGCATACACACACACTGACATGTGCACACACTCAAAAACATGCCTAAAGACACAAATTTGCATGCACAAACACACATGCATGAATGCACACATGCACACATTAGCACAATTACACTCAAAGAAACACACATACTTACACATGCACTTAGAAGCATAAGTAGAAATGCACACATGCATGTAGACATGCATGCAAGCACATATAATACACACACATGGACATACACAAGCACACACATATGGTCACATGCAAGCACTTGTGCATAAATGCACACACATATACACATGCACACATGCATGCACATATGTACATACACACACACTCCCACGCACACACTTGCTGAAATGCACACTAGTATACACCCATACACATATACAATTACACACACACATGCACATACCCACACTTACACACCTACACCAATACACACTCTCACACACACTTACGCACTCATATGGACACATATGTATACACATGCAAATGCACACATACTCACACATGTCTGGCTACACACACACATGCACACACATTGACATGCACACCCAAATGCATATGTATGCACACATACACATATAGACAAAGACAATATGTGCACACACATGTACAAGTACATGCATGCAAACACATGCATATGCACATGTAAACATATGCACATGTACACACACACACACATGCATAAATGCACTTTCATACATACACAAACACACCTACATAGATGCATACACATGCACATGAACACATGCTCAAATGCACATAAGCATGCATCCATGTGTACACGACTCATCCACACATGCACACACGCACACCTATACACACGTGTGGATGCATACATGCGCATGCATACATACACACACCTACAAACATGCACACACACGCTCACACACAAACACACATGCATACCCTCATAATCATGCATACACATTGATTTCACCTGTTTGCATGTATAGTTACTCATAAGTGCACACAAGAACACAAACATGCATCAACATGCACTCATAAATTCAAGCACACACAAATACACATGTACACACACAAACACACTTACATACACATGCATACACGTATGCACCTATACGTCTACTAACATGCACACATGTTTACTCACACACACAAATGCATTCACACATGCATGCAACCACCCACACACAAGAACACATGAGCACACAAATTCACACACACACACACACATAATACCACACACACACACAAATGCATGCTCACCTACACACACACGCACACACATACATGCCTGCCCATGCACAAATACATATGAAATTGCACACTCATGCTCACAAACACATAGACAAATGCACAAACATGTAAGCACTCTCACACAAAAACACACATGTAGATACATGCATAGACATACATGCATGCACACACATATATAGAGGCACACACAGACATGTACAAGCATCGTACTGACATGCAGGCATACACGTTCACACAAACCCATGTACATACACACACACACACATGCATACACATGCAAATACTCGCACATACATGCAGACACATAAACATGCTTGCACACACACACATACATGCACATGTATAACCATGAAGACACATGCTTGCTCATGATCACACATGCACACACATTAACAAAAATAGGCATAGATAGACATGCACACAAATGCATGCACACACTCACACATGGATACACACAAGCATAGAGACACATATACACAAACATGCACATACCTGTATACACACATACACTAGCATTCTCACACATACGCATGCAAAGTGATGCACAAATAAAAATAAACACACACATACAAACACATGCACATATACATGCACAAGAATGCATGCAAGTACATGCATGTACACAAATATACACACGTACACCCCATCACACACACATACACATGCACACACATATAAGCTCACAAACACACATGTACACACATGCATGTACTAACATATGCACATGCATACACACATGTACACACACAAACACATACATACACAAAAATTCATACACACATGAACACACAAACAGGCACACATGTACTCACATACACACATACATGTAAACATACACACACAAATGCACAAAAATAGGTGAACAAACATACAGAAGCAAACACACACATGCATACAAACATACACAAACACACAAGATCGCACACATACATAAACACATACACACATATACACATGTACACACCATACATACACATGTGTGCAAACATAGATACACACACATGCACACAAACATGCTCACATACATGCATACACACCTATGCACACAATTATGCAGACAGACACTCACTCAGATGCATGCACACACACACACAAAAGCACACTCACACACACAAGCAGATACACACACACACTTGAGCACTAAAACATAGGCATGCACAAGCATGCACACATGCACATGCAAACAGACACACATGCATGCATATGCGCATACATACACACAAATGTGCACACACACACACACATATGCATGCATGCAAATATACACATACACATCCACACATATGTATATGCACACACACATGCAATTACATAGATACACATATGCACAAACATACATGCTTGTGCACACACAAACACATGCATCGATTCACACTTGCATGCATGTATACGTGAATAACCTGCACACAAATACACACAGACATGCATGCATGTGCACATGCATGTACATGCACACACACATGCACACACATGTGCGAGCACAGCATTTCACCCACACAAATATACACACTCATGCACACCCACATGCACACACTCATGAACACACACATGAACACACACAAGGCACAAACACACACTCTCATGCACACACACATGCAAGCACACTTTCACAAAAATAACCACACATGCACACACACATTTGCACAAGAACATAGTGATGCACATGTACATGTATATACACATGTACAAACAGACACATGCACACACACGCATACAAAGTCACACCCAGGAACGTAGTTGCACTAACACATGCAGACACATGTGGCTATGTACATAAACACACTTGCACACACACGCATACAAAGTCACACCCAGGAATGTAGTTGCACTAACACACCCAGACATATGTGGCTATGTACATAAACACACATGCACGCACACATACACAAACACAAACATAAACAAATACTCACGTATATGCATTGACACATGCACATACATGAACGCATAGACACACAAGCATGCGCACACATACACATGCTCCAACACATCGACAGCCCCACACACAGGCACATAGACATAAACACACTCATAAACTTGCACAAATATAAATAGACAAACATAAAAGCTTATACATATATATGCATTCACACATACACACACAAGTAGACACACAACCACACAAATAGGCATATATACAAGTACATAGCCATGCAAACAGACACCTACACGCAAATGTACACACGCACATACATAAACATGAACACACATGCATGCATGCGTATACACACAAACCCATATGCACACACACACACATGCATACAAACTCACTCACATACATGCATACAAATGCAAATATGCA
Organism: Vanilla planifolia; assembly: GCA_023846275.1. Taxonomy (NCBI): domain Eukaryota; kingdom Viridiplantae; phylum Streptophyta; class Magnoliopsida; order Asparagales; family Orchidaceae; genus Vanilla; species Vanilla planifolia. The sequence continues at coordinate 569,496 of JAIUJO010000060.1, read as the reverse complement.
AACACATACAAACACTCACACATACACAAACGTGCTTGCACACACACCCACACACATGCATGTACATGTGTAGCTGTGAAGGCACACACACTTGCACACATACACAGATGAACACACACGCACATGCAAAGGCAAACATATATGAACAAACATAGGCATAGAGATATGCACACACAAATGCATGAACATGAATACACAAACACATATAGGCACATGCATTCGCATGTGCACACATATGCCTTCACACATAATCACATGAACACACATATGTGCACACACACACACACACAAACAAGTATGCACTTACATGTGCAAGAATCTACATATATACATGCACAAGGATGCACATGCACACACACACATACACACAAACACAAGCACAAAAACACAAGCAAACATGCACAGATACACACACCCATACACACATGCCCAACCACACACACAAATGCACATGCACATACATAATAAAAAATCAAACAAATACATATGCAAAAATATCCCTACACACATACATGTATACATATAGAGACAAATACACACACACAAATACAAAAACATGTACATGCACATGCAAACATGTGTGCACACACACATTCACATGTACATATACATGCAAACACATCCCTACACACCCACATGCACATAAACACATACACACACACACATGCAGACACATGCACACACATGCATAAACACACATATAAGAGCACACACACACACACACATACAATAACACATAATCATGTAAACACACATACACAATCACACATGCACTCACCCATGAAAACACACACAAACATGTGCCAACTTAGGTACATACACATGTACACAAATAGGCACACACACATGGGGCACAGACCTACACACATGATCATGCATGAACATACTCACATGCACAAACACACACACAGCCATACTCATGCACACACTCACAAGCACACACTTGTGCACACACAAACATACACATGCACAAACATGCATGCATGCACATGTAAACACACACATAACCAGGCACACATGCATGCATTTGCACATGCAAACATACATGCATGCATGTATAAGCTCGCATGCATGTATATGCTCACATGCATGTCCACATACACACATGTATGCGCATGCACACATAGACAAAATCACACACGTATGCATAAATACATGTGCCTGCATGCGCATGCACATAGGAATAGATGCACTTATGTGCATGCACACATAAATAACTCACACACAAATGCATACAAATACACATAGACACGCTTGCACACATGCATGCACATGCACACACATCTCCACACACATACCTACACACACATGCAGACACACAAGCTCATGAACATAATTACATCCACGAACAGACCCAAACACATACACAACAATATGCACACACACAAACACAAGCACACATACACATAGCTGCTGACACACATAACCACACATGTAGACACAAATGCACAAACATACACATGTGCACACTCACAAACATACACACTCACACATTGCATGCACATAAGGACACACCCACATGAAAACATATGTACATAGACAAACATTCACACACACACATGCAAACCCGCATGCACACATCCACACATGTGCATGCACACAAATGCACAAAAACACGAATGTGTATACACACACATGCGCACACAAACATATACATGCATGTGCACACCTATATGCATGCACACTTTCACAAACACATGAGCACACAAGTGATATGCACATGCACACACATATACAAGCATGCACACATTAACAAACACATAAACATGCAAGCACACACACATAAACATAAAAAGATAGCCAAACACAAAGTTGAACACACACAAACTCACAACATGTGCCCATGTATATACACGTGCATGTGTATGCATGCCCACACACACAAATATGAACACACACTCATGCTTATGCACACACACACACACACATAAACACATACACACATACACACACACACATGCATGTGCACAGACATTGACCCCCCCACAAGCACAAAGACGAAAGAACTCACTCACATGCACACACACACACACAAGCATGCACATACACCTACAAGCACACATGCATACATAGCCACATACATTGATGCATGCATGTGCATAGTTGCACGTGCACACACACCCTGCACACACATGTTAACATATGCACCCAAAAACTCACACATGCAAATAGACATGAACATTTGCAAACACACACACACATGTACACATGCACATGTGGACATATATACACACATATGCTTGCACACATTCATGTAGACATACGAAGGCCTACTCCCACATGCAAGCACATGCACACACACTCACACAAACAAAGACATACACACACATACATACACATGAACAAAGATGCACAACACATAGACACAAAGAAATTACACATGCAAAAAGACATGGACACACCCAAGCACAAGCATACATACTCAAATATAAACACACAAATGCACACACACACACATACACATGCACATATGCATGAAGGCATGCACATAGAAACCCACACCAACATACAATTAGTCACATGCACACACACACGCATGCACAAATGCATACATAAATATATGCTCACATGTGCACCACACACATGTGCACACATGTGCACACATACATGCACATAGATGAATGCATATGCACATGCATAGGTGCACACACATCAACAGACACCCTCACACACTGATGACAACACACACATGCACACATACACATATGCATACATGCATGCACACAAACACAACTACTTATGCACAAAAACACATGTGCACATGCAAACAAGCATGCAAATGCACACGTATACATAGACATAGAGATAGATACACATACACACATGCACATGTATACACACAAACACTTGCACGCACACATGCTCACATGCACACACATAAACATGTATGCATACAAATATGTACACATACAAGCATGCATGCATAGATGCACACATACACAAATGAATAAACATGCATACACATGCATACAAGCACATATACATGTATGCACATGCACACTTGCACACTTAAAATCATCTAAATGCATTTACATGGAAACACTTGGACACACATACAAGGATGTATTTTCACATGCACACATGTACAAGCACGAACACATGCACCTACAAATGCAAACAAGCACCGATGAACACAAACACATACATACACATGCATGCACAAATACACACGTGTGCATATTAACACAGAAATGCATACCCATGCACACAAACAATCACAAATGCACACACATGCCCACACTCACGCACATGCCCAATCATATGTATAATCACACAGATGAATATGTTCACTTGCACGCATACACACACACACACACACACGAAACACACACACAAATATATACACACATATATGCACACACAAACCTTTCACACACATAGATGCTCACAACCACATAAACTTTTACACACATGAACAAACACATGCCCCCACATACACACATGTGCACCTATGCACTCGCAAAGAAGCACGCACACTTGCAAACACACATAGGCATATGTGCACCTGTAGACACACACTTGCACACATACATACATACATACACACACAGATGCCCACATGCACTTATGCATTCAGACACGTAAGCACACACACACAAACAAGCACACACATGCACATGCACACACACATGTAAAAATGCTCAATTACACATGCACACACACACACATATGCTTATTTACACATATGCACACACGTGCACGCACGCACACATATGCATATTCATACATGTGCAATGACAAAAGGCCATATGCACACGTCCACTCTTGTACAACATACACACATGCACACATGGATACACGCATACATGCACACACATTCCCACTCGTATGCACAAACTCATACACATAAGAACACACACAAATAAACATATGTGCACAAGCATGCACTCACACACACACAAGTAGAGGTGTATACACACACATATGCATGAACAAACACACATGTGTGCACATTACCACACACACACACACACACACACTCACAAAAATGCACACTCACATACAGAGACACACACACATTGAAACACACATGTACACACACACAAAAGCAAACATACGTAGACACACATAAGCACGAGCACACACATGCTCACACTCATAAATACACAAACATACACAAGAACACATGCATGCACATGTCCCTATGTGCTTACACAAATAAACACACACATATTCATTGCAAACACAGACCTGCAAACACATACACACATGAAAACATGCACACACAAAGATATGCACCAATAAACACACATGTGTGCTATGCACATACAAAGAAACCCATAGAAACACACATATGCCTGCACACACTCCTACACACAGATGTGCAACACACAAACACATGCACACACACAGACATACACACACACGCATGCACACTTGCACATCTAGTAGACACATAGATAGACACACATCGCACATGCATATGCAAAGTTACATAGACACACATGCTCATACACACACACACACATACACATGCATACACACAAGCAAAAGCACACACATGCACATGCACTCACATACACACAAAGACACTCATGTGCACATGCACTGACACACACATGCGTGTGCCCACTTCAATAAACACATGTGGACACACATGCATGCATACACACACACAAGCACACACACACATGTGCATACGTGCATACGCACACACACACACATACCCACAAGCACATCTCTCATCACCCTCATACAAATGCATAAATAGACAAACACACTCACACGCACATGCAGTAACACTAAAACATACACAAATATGTACACGCATACACATGCATGCATGATGCACACACAAGAAGAGACACACACATAGGTACACACATGAACCTACATAGTCACACACACATAGCTACAATTACATAGATTCACCTACAAATACAAATATGCACACACGCACACATAGAAGCACATACATACACATGCATGCACACAATTGTCTACACACACACACACATTCACACATGCAAACACACACACATGTACTCACATGCATATATGGGCATATACACACACCTACACACAAGCTCATATGTGTACCCAAACACATACACACACACAAATATGTGCACACAAGCATGTAGGCTACCACACAGACATCTATACACACACACAAACATGATAACACACACAAATACATGGACACATGCACCTACGCACCCACGCTCACATGCACACACACACACACCCACACACATAAGCACGCACACACACACACAAACACATAAATAAACATGCACTTGCATAGGTACACACATGCATGAACATACACTCGCACATAATCATGCTTATGCACACACAAGCACCCATACACACATAGGCACACATAAACAGAACAACACATGCATTAATGTACATATGAACACAAACAAAACCAAGCAAGCACTCACACACACACATGCATACACATACATATGCAACCATGCACAAACACATATATTCACACATATGTAAGCAAAATACACACATAGACACATGCACATGTACACACACATGTATGTATACATGCACATGTACACACACACGTGTATGTATACATGCACATGCACACAAGAACACACAAAACACACACATACATACACATGCAAACACATGCATGTAGAATAAGTCCACATACATGCACACAAGCCCACAAGCATTGTCTCACATAAACACGCATGTGCATACATGTACACACATAGGTGCACCCATGCATACACCTACAAGCACACACATGCATGTTCCAATGTATACAAACATAGACGCACACACACACATAAATAACACACACACACACACTCATATGCACACATAAAGGCACACAAATAGGTACAAATACATGCATGCACAAATGCAAACACACGCACATGCATGGATGCATACCAACATACACATAGGCACAGTCATGCATACACAAAAGTGCATGCACAAGCAAAAGCACAAAGACACATACACATGAACAAGTAAGCTCATACACATGCATGCACATGCACAGATGCATATATCCACATGCACAAACACACGCTCCCACACACACATGCATGTACATACACGAGCACATATATTAGCAAACGTATGCACACAAACACATGAACAAGCACACACATGCACACATGCATACACTCACATGCAGGAACACCTGCACATAAACATGTGCACACATAACACATGTAAGCATGCACACACACACCTGCACACACGTATGCACACACACACACACATGCAAACACAAATATGCACACATGCACTTACAAATGCATACACATGCACACAACCATAAACATAACCACACATACACAAACTCACATGTACATAAATGCAAATGCACATAAACACACACATACACTCACATGGATAGACATACATAGACATGCATGCCAAGACACACTCACACATTGCACCTATAGACAAATAAACTCATACTCATACACTAACATACACATGCACAACCAAGCACAAACACTCAAACACGTGAACTTACATGCATGCACACATACATGCACATACACTCTCACACATAGATGCACACGTATACACCCCAAGTGCATACATACAAGCATACACATGCATAATCAGGCATACACACCCACACCTACACACACATACATGCACACACACACACACATATGAGTGCAAATGCATACAAACATACACACATGTACAATAAATATAGATAGACACATACATATAAACACACCAACTTACCCCCCCTACACACGCACACATGCATGCTCGCACTCATACACAACAATTGCACTCGTATGCACCCACACAGAAGCACACACACGTACACACACACACCCCCACTCATAGACACAAACACCCACACCCATAGATGAAAAGACACACATACGCAAGCGCATAAATGAATGAAGACACACACGGAATGCACATGTATGCACATGCACACATAAGCACATGTGCACATAAACACACGGGTGTGCACACCTACACATAGATACATAGTCACACACACGTACAAAAACACATACATACATGCACATACTCAGACAAGCTCAAATACATGATCACATGAGAATTCACAAACAAATGTGCACATGCACACAAACATGCATGCATGCCCACATAGGCACACAAAATATACATTAACACATGCACACAAACATGCACACAAACATACACACATGCCCAAGCGTAGACTCACACGCACTCACATGCACACACCACACCCAACCACACTTGCATACACACACACATGCACGTATGCACACACACACACACAACATACAAACATGTACACATGCACACATGAATTCATGCACTTATGTGCACACACACACATGCATAGGAATACAAATGCAAATGCATGCACAAACAAATGCACACACATGTACACAAACATGTACATGAAAAAGCATGCCTATATAAAGGCTCACTGACATACATAGGCACATGCATACACATGTGAACACACACATACACATGCATACACAAACTTAGAAGCACTCACATACACACATATAGAATCACACATAAAAACACATGCATACACATAGACATGCATGCACACACACATAAATATGCACAAGCATACACACACACACACACACCTACACACACATGCACACACAAACACACATGCACATGCACTCATGCGTGTGCACACATAAACATACAAACACACATGTGCATGCCTACACACAAATAAAGACACCTATACAGACATGCACACATGCACACACACACATACACACATATATATGCAAGCACACATGGACATGGTCATGCACATGTATATACACATGGATATATACACACAGACATATATGCATATGTGCACATTTTCATACACAAATGCATAACCTGCACACAAACATGTTTACAAACACACATACACATGGACACATTAATGCATGCAAACATGTAAGCACATGCACACACACACACAAAAGTGCACAAAAATGACCATGAACGCACAAACACATGCATGTGCATAGACAGGCACTGCTACACATGCACACGCACACATGCACATGCATGCATGCATGCACATGCATTTACCTTGCACACATGCATACTCAGACACACATACACGCACACACATATATACAAATTGATAGGCATGTACATGCACACTAATAAAGAAGCACACATGTACACACATGCTTGTGTGCATATATATACACACACACATGCACCCACGCTACTACCCATAAGCACGCACACATACACACATGAACTCATGCATAAAAATAGACATGTACACACCCAAACACACACACACATGAAGACATAGGCATAAACATGAACATGTAATCACACACACATGCAAGAAAATAGACAAATGCACACCCACACACTTAATCTTACATGTACACCCATCCACAAACATACACATACACACACATGCACGTGCACATGCACTTACACAGGGACACACACATTAACACACACAGAAAACAATACACACACTCATGCATAGACATGAAAAAAAATGTATATCAGCACATAAACATGCACACATGCAAAAATGCTCACACACATATGCACCTGAACATAGTCAGACACACATACAGACATAAAAACATGCATGCATGAACTCACATATGCATACACATGAAGAAACATTTGCTTACACATGCACACCCATGCATACATGCACACCAACAACTCTACACACACAAACACATGCACACATAGACTCACACAGTTATACACACACACACATGAGCGAACACCTACACACATATCGATGCACATAGACAAACCCACATGTATGCCTACACATACAAACAACCATCAATGCACACACATATAGACATGCATGCAGATAACAACATAGGTACACACACATACATAATGCACACACATACACCCACCCATTCACTCACATGCACATGCATCAGCACACAAGCACATACATGCATGCATTGACACGCACATACACACACATGCATACACTCTCACAAACACATCCATACATAACCACACATGTATGCACATGACCACACAAACACCCAAAGACATACACACACACATGCACACATACACATATTGACATGAACAGACACAAACACTAAGACAAAACAACATATACACACCCTCACACACATATGCATAAACCTGCATAAGCAAATGCATAAACACATGCATGCACACAAACATGCACACATACCCATGCACATACACAAACACACGCACACACCCATATACACACACAAACTCACACACATGCACACACACATGCTTGCAACACCACACATACACATGTACACACACATGCCCACAAGCACAAACACAAAAACTTGTATGCATACCCACATGTGCACACCCACGCACACTCACACATTCCTACATGTATATGCACACGCGCACATACAAACACAGTCATGCACTTGCATACACGTATGCACACATCCACATGCATAGAGATTTACACATGTGCACAAACAAATTCATGCACATGCACACATACACATGTAGACATAAACACACACACATATACACACATAACAACACATACACACAAACACACACCCATGTTCGCACAAACACACCACATTCATCCAAACAAACACACACACATGAACATAAGCACAAATAAGCACACACAAACACAAATGCATGCACACACACACACCCACACACACATGCATACACACTTAGTCATGCACAACACATCCACATACAAAAAACATACAAGCTCACACATAGACAAATAGACATACACACACATATACACACATATGCACATGCACATATGACACACTCATGCTTGCACAAATATGCAAACACACATACACACAAACATGCACACACATATGCAAAAATGCACATGCAACCCTAAGCACAGACACACAAACATGCATGTATATGTGCATGAACACATGCATGCTCATCGATGCACATACATAGACACACATACCTACTCATACACATAGATATGCACATGCACATGCACACACTCACACACACATACATAGACACACACACACACATACAAACATGTATGCACACATTAACAATGGCACACACACTTGCACCCTCATACATACACATGCAAATGCATAAACATAGCCATATGTAGATAGGCTCGCATGCATGCTTAGACAAACAAATGCCCAAAAATAAGCATGAATGCATACACACGTGTCGTATTGTATATCTATAGTTATGTTGCTTTATTTTGAAGATACCAAATCTTAAATATTTCTATTGAATTTTTTTAAATTAATTTTCAAGTTTTAAGTAGTCGATACTTATATTCTTAAGAGAACTAAAATAAAAAATAGCAAATGTCAAGTCTCATGAAAATCATCTTTATTGGAGTTGCAGACCACCAAGGGATATATTTTGTATATTATTTTAGATAATTTAATGTTACTTTTATCAAAATGTTAAACTTGATTGAAATATTTATCAGAGGCACACAAATCATCTTAAAAAATACTTAAGATTCCAATATTTTTTAACTATCATATCTTGACTATCATTTTAGCTTAATCATATCTTTAAAAATTTTAATTAACCTGTATACAAGCACACACACATATACATAAGCATATACACCTATGCACATGTGCACCTACATAGGCACATGCACTCACATAAACACACCAACAACACACATGCACACATGGATGCACAACATAAACACATGCATACTCATAAGGGCACACATGCATACACACAAACAAATTCACAAGTGTGCACACACCTTTGCATGCTTGCTCATACACACACATATAAACACATACCACACACATGTAGGCATGCATGCATGCAAACGTAAATAGACACGAATGCATAAAAAAAGCACACATGCATGTACCTAGACACATGCACAAGCACACAGACAAGAAAATGCCTACACATGTGTACAAATGCATACAAACATGCACACATAATAAAAACATGTGTTCAAACACATAAGTACACCCATGCACACACATGCACATACATAAGCAAACACATGCTTGAATGCTAACAATCATTCATGCAAACATGCTAAGGCATGTAGATACATACATATACACACAAACAAACAACCATGCACACACATGTACACACACATGCTTGCACACATGTATGCATGCATGCACAAGTGTATACAAGCATACACACACACAGACACCAGACACACATGTAAGCACCTATGCACACACCCATACACTTGCACACACAAACATGCATATAAACATAAGTATACACACACACATGCCCACAAACACACACACATGCATACATGCATGAACATGTGCATGCACATATGCATGCACTTATGCACACGCACCCATACACTCACGTGCACCCACAAACACAAATGTACATAAATACATGCACATGTATGCACTTGTACTCCCATAAACATGAACATGCACTCACACAAACACACACATGTTTGCAAAAGCACATGCACATGCAAACATAGAGGGACAAACACATGTACAAACATATGCACACACACACTCTCATACATATAACACTCACACATACACATACACACACACAAGAATGCATGCACATGCACTTGCACACACACATACACACACGTAGACATACAAACTCGAACATAGGCAAGCACAAACGTGTCCATGTGTATGTAGGCACTCACATACACATAAACGAAAACACGCATAAAACAAACATGCACACACATATACTGATGCACACAAATAAACTCACACATGTACATGCACTAACACATGCACACATGCATACACACACATATACAAACAAACACACACCCATACATACACTTGCTTACACACACACACATGCTCCCACACACACATGCAAACACATACATACAAACACACACATGCACGTGCACATGTGCACACACACACACATACTATTGCCTATGCACACACATACACATATCCAGACATGCACACTCATACATATGTACACATACACACATGCACACACACCTGCACATACCCACACACACACGCACATATGCACACATGCATGCATACATAGAGATACACATACACATACACCTACACAACCACATACACACACATGCATATGCACACACACATAAACACATACATACAAACACATGAATGCACACACACACATGCAAATGAATGCTCACACATATACATATATGCACACATGCATCCACACATCCATGCATACACTTATGCATATGCACATGCACACAAGCACACATACACTCATAGACACACACAAAGCATGCACACATAACCACACACACACACACACATGCACACACATACACACATGTGCATGCACACACACATGCATGCATAAAAGTACAAATGTACATAGGAGCAAACAAAAGCACACTCACACCCACACATGTGCACACATTCCTACTCAAACACACTAACACAGATACACAAACGTGCAAAGACATAGACAAACACAAATTACCAAGCACACAGACGCATATACACATGCACATGCAAATGTACACAAAGACACACTCACAAATACATGCATATGCACACACAAAAATAGCTACAGGAATGCATAAAGATGCACAAACATACACATACACACACAAACAAACACATAGACACTAATGTACACACATATGCACACCTGTAAACATACAGACAAAACCATAGGAATGCACACACACACCCATAGACACACTCACATGCAAACATGCATGCACATGCACAATACAAGCAATTGTGCACACACAAATGCATGCATCTAGGCACATAAATGCACACATATATACACAAACACATACACACAAATGCACCTATACACCTACACATGCACTAGCACACGCATGCACATGCACAAGTAAGAACATGCACAAAAACACAGTCACATGTTTACACACATATGTATGCACACATATGCATGCACATACAATTGTGAGATAAAGTCACACACATGCATGCATCTATAGACATAAGCACACACATGCACATACACATACATAGAAAAGCACACGAACACATGCATACACAGATATGTGCATACTTACCAACACACTCGTCTGCACCAATAGGTACACACACACTCACACACACACATGTGCAAGCACACACACACACAAGCACCCACACACATAAATACAATTACAAATATAGGCATAGATAAGCACACATACACAAATATACATGCACATGCACACATGCACTCATGTCCACACAAATGCACATAAACATGCACACATGTGCATGTGCAAACAAATAAGCACAAATAGACATGTGAACACACATGCAAGCATACATTCAAGCACATGCACTAGCAAATGCATATGCACTAGCACATGCATATGCACACACAAGTGTATACACACACACACACACGTGCACATATGTTTACAAACATACATACACATACATATGCAACCACACACGCCCACAAACTCATGCACACACGCATACACTATCATATAAATGCACAAGGACACACTATGTGGACACACACACACTGTGCCCACATGCAGACACACATGCACCTGTGCACACACACAAACCCACACACACTACACCTACTTGTAGACACATACACACACACACACACACATGCTAACACAAGTACTCATGCTCTCTTATACATGCATAAATGAACACCCACGTGCTTCAACACACATTAGCACACATTCACCTACACACACACAACAATATGTGCATGCACACACACACATGCAAGCATGTGCACATCCACACACACACACTTCTAAATGTACACTCATGCTCACATGCATACACACATGAAGGCATATAGACACATGCACAGGCCCATACACATGCAAATACACAAACCTATGCACACGTACTCATACATGCACATGCATGCAAACACAAACACTCACAAACATATATACACAAACTACCAGATACATACACATGCTCACACATGCATGCAAGCATGCACCAACACACACAAAGGAACAAATGTGCAGATGCACCTGCTCACACATACACAAGCACACATGCAGGCATATCCCATGTCCATACACACATGCTTATGCACACATGCATACACACACACAACCATAAACATGCACAACTAACACAAACACACACATGTGCATGAACACCTACATAGGAAGACTCACACAAACATACATGAACACATGCATACACATGCACACACATACACAAACATGTGCACATGCTCACAAAAGCACATTCACATGCACACACACACACACACTCATAAACACATGTAAAGAATGCATATAAACATGCACTGATGCTTACACAAGCAAAGAGACTCATGCACACCCACACACAAATAGAAACTAATACATAACCACACATGCATGCAACTTACACATACACACATGAACACACACATGCATACACACACACACACACACTCTTAAACATAAAACACATGGAAACACACACACACACACACATGTTAACAAACACACATACATATGCACATGCACATGCAAACCATGCATACCCATACTCTTACACACATCCATATGCGTACACATGCATTCACAAACACTCACACACATTCATGCACATTCACACATGCACACAAAAGCATACAAACACATATAGACACATGTGCACACATGCATATGTCTCACACACACACACACACACACACACACTCGTATGCACGCATACGTACATAAACACATACATACACACAAAGGCACACACACAACTTATATTCACTCACATGCACCCTTATGCATGTTTGTGCCTGAACAAAAACACACACACACATGCATGCATGAATGCACATTCAAACATGCACACACACGCACAAAAGCACACAAACATACACACACACACACACACACACACACACACACTCACTCATAGGCACAAACATATACGTACATGCACACACACACACACTCGCACACATGAGCAAGCGTACACACTCACACTTCTGAACACACACATAATCGCACACATACACACACATGCATACAAACACACATGCATCCACACCCACACCCACACATATGTATACATATAGACACACGCACTCACATACACACACACAAATATTTACCCACACATTACCCATGCTAATGCACACACATAAATGAAACACACACACGCATATGCACATGCATGATTGCACACACATACAACATGAATACATGCATAAACCCACAAACACACATGAATTAGAACACATGTGCACACATGTACACACATCAATGCAGATAAAAATAGATGCATACAAATGCACACACACACAAACACATGCATACAAGCACACACAAGCACAAACACACGCACATACACATGCACACACACATGCACATGCATAAGAACATGCACTCACATGAACACACAAAGGTAAAGGCACACACACACACAAAGCTCACAAGCATGAACACTCATACACACACACATGCACACATAAAAGCATGCACATGCAGATGCTTGCAAATACATGTAATAATGCATGCACACACACAAAAACACATGCATGAGCATGCACACATGTACAAACATGCATATACAGATTGACACATGCATAAGCACACATGCAAATAGACAAAAGAACATGCACACATGCATCCATAAGTGCACATGCACATGCAAGCATTCATGCATAAATGAACAAAAACATTCACATACCTACATGCATACACTCAACTAAAAATATGTTTGACAAATATATATGTGCACACACACACACATAAGTGTTTAAATACACACACACACACATATATTCACATGCACATATCCACACACAGGCACAAACACATGCACATGAACATAAACATGTGCACAAACATACACACACACACATACATATAGACACTTAAACACCTGAACACACATGTACACACTTATACACACATACAGATGCACATCCATACACACACACATACACATGCACATATAGATTCACACACACATGCACACACACAAAGACACACACATCCACACACATACATGCACACACACACACACCTACATAAAAAAACACACATATTCACATGCAAACACGAACACACACGCATGCATGCACACACACACACACACATTCACACATGTGCTCATACACACACACAATTAAGAAAATATACATGTAGACAAACATAGCACACACACATACATGCACACATGCACTTGCACACACACTTACACACATGGACATGCATGCATACTCACATGCATGTTCGAACATTAACACATACACATGCACACATCTACAAGCAGACACATGCACGAATGCACTCCTACACAAACACAAGCATGCACACACATGCAAACATACATAGATACACATAATCACACATGTACACACACACACACACAGATGCATGTGTACACAAGCACATGCACACACATATGTAAACACAAACGCACATGTAAAAAAGCACATGCACACACACTAGTAGACACATGCACATATAGTAGTATGAATGTAAACATAAACATATGCACACACAAACTCACACACAATCACACACACACACACATGAGCAAGTGCACACAAACACACATGCACACACAAACATGCATGCATTCACACACACACACTAATGCACACCCTACCCCACTCTCATGTACATACATGCACACACAAACTCATGCACACAAACATATGCACTACACAAGCATATAGATAGAAAAACTCAGACACACATACACATATACATGCACATTAGCACTCACACATCCATGCATATGCACACATGTACACACACACACACTCACACATAAAACATGTACATACAAACATGCACACACACATACACATAAGAGCACATGCACACATGCAAACACATATAAGTATACACACATGTGCACATAGACACACACATGCACACATACGCACATGCATACTCATGCTCGTACACATGAATACACACACTCAGCAAAAACACACACACAATACATGCATACACACATGCACATGCTCACATACACTCATGTAAGCTCACATGTGCACAGATACACATACACACTCATGTTAGTATGTGTACGTGCATGAACACACACACACCTAGACATAAACATGCAAATATGCTCACCTGCACACGAATGCACACATACATGCACTGACACACTCAAATAAGCACCCACAATGTGCACACACACACATCCACACTGACACAAATATATGCGCACACATGCACACACATGTATATTGACATGCATATGCACACATTCATACAAGAGTGCACACACAAGGGAACCACCTTTATACATGCATAGCCACACCACAAGCTCATAAAAACACTCACACCCAATCCTACCACATGCATAATTGCATACACACACACACGCACGCACGCACGCACACACAAGACACACGAACATGCACACACCCACACTTGCATACATACACACACAAATGCACACATGCATAAGCATTTATATGGACATACACAGACATATACACAAACAAATATGCACAAAAACATGCAAATGCACACATGTATGAATGCATGCACTTAAGCTTGCACCCCTACACACATAAGAACACGAACACATAAGTACACATGCACACACATAAATTCTTATATGCATACACACACATGCAAGTATGCCTGCACATATGCACATATGCATGCACGCACACATGTGCACACATAGGCACAAACAAACTCTCATGTAGACACGCATATATGCATACACACACACACACATTTGCATGCAGGCACACATCTATATGCACACACTCACAGACATGAAGACACACACACATGCTTACACATGCAAACATGCACACACACATGCATACGTACACACACACAGACACTCACTCACCAGCTTTGGCACATAAGCACACAAACACAAACCCACTTGCTCACACACACATACATGCACATGTGCAGCCATGCAAACATGAACACCTACTCTTGCACACACATGCACAAGCACACATGCACGTGTAAAAGCACAGACACACACATGAATGTGCATGCACATAGATGTACATGCACATGCATAGGTACACACACAAGCACACATAAACACACACATGTACACACATGTAGAAACACATATGCACACATATGTTCACACTATAAGCATGCACATATTGACACGTACTCATATGAGCACACACATGCATGCATGCATGCATGCACACAAGCAAACACATGCACATGTATACATGCAAACATACATTGATGAACACACTCATACATGTGTGCATGGACATATGCATAAACACAAAAACACATGCAGGCACACACACATACAGATATTGATGTGCGTTCGTGCATGCATACATGTATACACACTCACACACACGTGCATAAAGTCTCTTACACATGCATACACATGTGCAAAATGACACATGTACACATACTCACACACACATGCACACATGCATATGCATGTACATGAACACACCAATAAAAGTACACAAGCATGCACACACTTGAGCACAACAAGTACACATATGCATAAACACACATAGAGACACAAACACATGCATACATGCACACAAACACAAGCAAGTACATGCTTACACACACACTCGAACCCACAGCCACAAGCATTCACACAGCACAGATGTGCTTACATAAACTACCACTTCTGCTCACATAGAAACAAATGCACACATGCACACAAAGCTGTACAAACATGCACACACACAAATGCACATGTGCACATAAGTATGAACACACACACAAATGTTTGCACACATGCAAACACCCATACACACATAAGAACACACAAAAAAAAATATGCATGCACACACTCAAATTCACATGCACAGACATGCCCACAGATGCATGCACACACACACATTTAGACACATAGGCACAACCATGCACATACATGCACATAGACAAGCTTGCATGCACACACACACACCCATATGCATACACTCATTTAGGCATGTGAACACATGTAAATATGCATAAACTTACACACACACACACATATGCATACACAGGTATACACACATGCCTATACATACTCACACACACCTACACACACAAGCATGTACACGCATCACACACAAACATTCACACACATAGGATCTCGCACACTAGCATATGCACGTAGATGCATACACACATTCGTGCACACACACACATGTACATACACACATGCATGCATACACGTATGCACATGTGCATAAATAGCCACACACATATAGCTACACTCTCATGCATGCAAACACTCACACAAATGCATACACATGTGCACAACATGCACTCATGCACACACATAAGTATACACACACACACAAACACACACACAACCACACACATACACATGCACACACACAAGCAAACACACACATAAAACACTTCCACAAATGTATATGAACATGAAAACAAATGCCTACCAATGCACACTTGCTCATGCCCACTTACACATAAATTCATGCACATACACAACCACATACACACAAATGCACATAGGGACACATGCACCCAAACACACACACATGCATGTAATATGCACCTAGACAAACACATGCATGGATTAACAAATACATGCACATGCATATGCACACACAAGCTCACATATGCAAAAACATAGGCACCTAGAAGCACACACACATGCATGTACAAGCATACAATAACACATGTGCTAACACATGCATGCACACACAGAAACACACACACACACACACACACACACACACACACACATATATATATATATATATATATATATATATGCACATGTGGATATAGTGCACACATATAAATCAATACATTTGTATATGCATACATACCCTCAAATAAACATACACATGTGCACATGCACACAAATATACAAACATGTAGATGTGCATACATGCAGAATTTAACATGCATACACACATTCACATGGATGCATGCACACACACACAGACTCACATGCATACATGCACACACACACACATGCATTCTTGCACACTCTTATGACATGCACACATGCAAGCACCCTTACACACTCACAAAATAATACACACACATAAGTGCACACACATAGGTGCACACACTTACGTGCACACACATGCATGCACAAACACATGCATGGATTCACATGCACATGCACATACATGCCAAGGTACATGCACGAACAAGGACATGTACACTCATGCACACGAACATACATAGGCACACATATGCACACACAACCTCAAAAATATGCATGCATACTCTCACACACATATGCACACATGCACACACATGTAATACACTTATGCACTATCATGCACACAAAAATAAATGCACCCATGCATTAATATGCACATGCATGCACACATGCTCACACATGTGCACACATGCACACACACACATATGCACATGCACGTGTATATATGCATATGCACACACACACGCATGCTCAAACACATACACATGGTTGCACACACACACATGTAAACAGAGGCAAAAATGTACATATACACATACACAAACACATGCAAACACAAACACAAATGCACATGTACATACACACACATGCATTCATGCACATGCACATGTGCACACATGCACATGCACACACACATCATGCACATGCACACACTTGCACACACAAGTACCCACACACAAAGTGCACATACACTCTTACATAAACCCTCATACACATATACACACATATGTAAGCAAAGGCATACACACATATGCATGCACACACAACTACATACACACACACATGCGTGCACACACACCCGTGCACACCCACATGCATGAATGCACAACACACACAAGCATGCACACATATCCACAGACACATACACATGTGCACCCATAAACATGTGTACAAATAAGCATAGACACATGGACACAAACATCCACACACACACACACACACACTCTGTCACTCTCCCACCCATGTGCACTTACTCATGAGCTTAACACACACATGCACCCATGTGCCCACACAAGCACACATGCTTCTGAACGTAGCACACACACACATAAGCACACACACATAAGAGCATGCACAAACACATAGACATGCATACACACACTTATACACATGCATACACAGATAAAACACATGCACATTAACATTCACACGAACAAAAATACACACTGAAACACATGCACACCCACATGCACTTGTTCATACCCACATGTCAACACATGCATGCACAGAAACAACCACACACATGCATACACATAGACACATGTGTACACACACACGCATGAACACAAACACACACATGCACTTGTAGGCACATGCATGCACTCATGCGTACATCCAAATACAGGAAAACATGCATGCACACACATATGTCAATATATAGATGCATACATGTGCACTCACACACATAAACATGCATTTGATTACAGATGCTCACATGTGTGTGAACATATATCAATTTGCACATGCATTCACACACACACACACACATATATTCACACTAAGATGCATGCATACACACACATGCTTACACACATAAGGAACACACAAGCAAAAAATCTTGTGCTTACACACACACACACTTGTAGACATGCATGCAAATATATACACACATACAAAAATTGACTCTCACACCCACACTCACATGTGCACATGCATGGTTGAACACTCACATAACTTGCATGCATGAATGCATCAACATGCACACACACATAAGGACAAACATGCACACAAGTACACAAACAAAAAAGCATACCAACACACATGCACACACACAAACATAGACACACACATGCAATAACATACAAACATGCACACATGCACCCATGTAGAAGCACATACATGCACATGCACAAAAATGCTCAAGCATAGGCATATGCATGTATAAGCTCACACGCAAAAGAACATAAGTACACACACATGCACAAAGACATGCAGACACAATGGCACACAAATATAGAAAGACATGCACATGCATGAACAAACACATCCACTAACACATCTATGAAGACATACACCCACAAACACTCACGCACACATGACTGTTTGCATATATATTGATGTATGATTATGCAAACATGCACATGCACTCACACATGCCCTTGCACATGCACACACATATACACTCATAGACACACACATATGTACACAAACACATATGCAAACACATGCATGCATATACACTTGCACACAAACACACACACAGACACACCAATGCACTCACCCTCAAACACACATTCGTGGTGCACACACACTAGCAAGCAATTTTCCACACACATGCACATGCACACATTCATGACATGAACATAAACACACACTCGTACAGACATGCATACACACAACCAAGCATACAAATGCACACACATGCACTCGCACACACACACATGCATGAACACATAAACACACAGATAAGAACATGCATGCACAACTATATGCACATATCCACACCCCACACACATGCACCATGCATGCATAACACACATATACATGCACACACATGCCCACATGTGCACTTGCACACAAAAATGCACACACATGTAGACACACAAAAATATAGAATCGTATGCAAACACACACACACATACACGCATGCACAGATGCATAAGGACACATGCACACATGCATACACCCACACGCAAACATAAGCACACACAAATATAGACACATATGCATTCACACACATATGCACTCACACACATAAAAAAAACATGCACAAGTGCATACATGAATACACATACACACTCACATGCACGCTCACATGCATAGATATGAACACATATAGACGCATACAGACAGACTTGCAGATACATAAATACACATACACAACCATGAACACATGTACACATAGATTCACACACACATGCACAGACACATGCACACACATAAACATATGCACATGCACACATGCACACTATAATGCATAGCCACATGTGCACACACACACATGCACATGAACACATAGCCACATGTATAGATGCAAGCACACATCCATACACACACAAACATGCATATACACATAGACATGCATGCACATGCATGCCAAAATGCACATGTGTAGACAAGGAAAAATGCATGCATGCCCACACATACATGCATGCACACCCATGCACTCACACATACATAAAACCAAGCACACTCACACCCTTACTTATGCACTTTCACAAAAATACATATGCACATGGACAAGTAGACAAATGCAAACATAGAGGCATGCGCACATGTACACAAATATGTACACACACATATACATGCAAGTACAAACACACACACATGCATGTACACATATACACCTACACACACTCACACACATGCATACACACACAAATTTGCATCCACAAAAACACTCACATGCACAAGTACAAGCAAGCACAAACATAAATGCACACACATGCATGCACACACATGTGCATACACCACTAACACACACACATGCATGCACTTCCAACGCATTCTCACACACTCACTCACACACAAATGAAAACACAAACTTACACATATACATACTTGCACACACACCCATGCCCACACACACACATATTCACTCTAATACAGGTATGTACACATGCACATGCATCTGCACAAGCACACACTCACACATGCATGCACACGCATGCATAAACACACACATATAAATAGGCATGTACACTCACGCACACACAAACATGCACATGCACACATACATAAACACATGGAAAAATGCACATAAACACATAGAAATGCACACACACATGGATATACACCCACAAATGCTAATGCACACACACACACATACACACACACAAACACATGCACACACACATCCACATACACAAAAAACATGCAAATGTGCACACACACACACACATGTAAACACATACATAGACACACCCACCCATGCAGACAGATGCACATGCACATGCACACAAACATGCCAATGCATAGTCTCTCGCACACATGAATGCACACAAACACACACAAATAGATGCACATCACACACACAAGAATTTACATGTCCACATAAACACACAAACACTCACACTCAAGCACTTAAAGAAGCACATGCACATATACACATAAACACAAACTCACACAAGTGCACACACATGCACGCACACATGTACACTAGCACAGAAGCATTCACACATACATATGCATGTTGAAACACATGCACACACACACACATGTATATTGATACACATGCATGCACAAAAGCATGTATGTGCACTCAACACACTCAAATATATGAAAACAAACCCATGAATAGATACACACATATAGATATACACATAAGCAATTACACACATACACACATGTACAAACACAAACAAAAGCACACATACATGCACAAACACACACACAAACACACACACACATGCACATGCACACTTACAGGCACATACACACAGACCCTCGCACATTCACACATATACACACTCACCCATAACCATATACATTTACAAACACGCCCACATGCACACACATAATAACATGTATGCATGCACAAACAGACACAAGCATGCATGCACACATGCACACAAGCACATGCATGCATCGACACATAGATTCACACATGTGCTTATGCACACAAACACACCCAAAAACACATGAACATACAAGAAAGCATGCATCCATGCACATGTACATGCACTCACACATGTAGATACTCACACATATACATACATGCACAAGCACATGCATTCTCATGCATACAAAATCACATTATAGCACATACACCCACATATGCATGCATAAGTACACCCACATGTACAAACAAATGCACACATACATGCACACTCACATACACACACATATCTGCACTCATACACACACACACACATGCATATACATGCACATACATGCACAGGCACATATGCACACACATGATCAAATAAGCATAGACACACACACACATGCACACACACATGTACACATGATTAGTCATACACACATGCACATGTACACCTACAAACACTTGCTTACACTCACATACATAGATGTGTGCACAAACACATAAACTCATGCATGCATGTATGACGACTCACACGTGCATTTACAAACACATATTAGCCTACACAAGAAAATATACATGCTCCCATGCATCCATACATGCACACACAATGACATACATCCACACACGCACACATGGAAACATGCACAAGCCCTCCATCGCACACACTCATGCTTGCATACACACACGCACACAGATACATGCATATGCACACAAATGGACATGCACACAATCACACACACATACATACAAACACATACAAGCATACACACATGTAGGTGCACACACACATGCACCCAACATATACACGCATGCACACAAAAAGATAGATAGACATAAGAACATGTAGAGGCATGCACAACACATAAAAGAAAACACAAATACATGCAAACACATACAAGAATTCATAGGTGCACATGCACACACATACATACAAACACACAACCATACATACGCACATATGTATGCACAATGCACACATGCATGCACATACATGTACACAGAGTCATATAAATGCATGCTTACATGCAAACAATCATATGCTCACTCACACGCCAATATCATAATCAAACGCACTCATGCACACACACACATGTACATAAACGTATACACACACGCACCCACACGCACACAAAATCACATATACACAAAATCACACATACACAAGAGCATACATACACACACAAACACACACCCACACCTAAACACAAACATTCACAAAGATACTTATGCACACATACACACACATAAACATGCACAAACAAACATGCACACACATGCAAACAAAAACACACACACTCACAAACACACATGCATATGCACAAGCAAACGTACTTACATGTACACACACTTAAATGCACCAGCATGCACATACAGGCATGCATATGCAAACACACCCACACATAGACACATATGCACATGCATGTGCATGAATCGATGCACAAGTACCTATAAGAAAACACACATGTGTACAACTAGCACACACATATACACACACAAACATGCACAGATACACACACACACACATGCATACATGCACACAAATGCTTGCACACATATAAAGAAATGGTTGCACTTGCTCACACGAACATCTACACACACATGCATGCACATGCTCAAACATTCACCCACACATGTATACCTGAACACATTAACACATGCACACAACCATGCATGTGTCCAAACAAACACATATGCAAACATACATGCACACACACACACATGTACGCACATGCATATGCACTCACAAATGCCCACCAACCCACACATCATGCACATGCATGCATGCATACGCAAGCATACACATGCATGCACACACGCTTGCATATATGCACTCATGCTCAAACTCATGTGCACAAGTAGGTACCTACATACACAAGAACATACAAACATAGAAATACATGCACATGTTTAACCAAACTAACACACACACACATACACACACACCCACACACACACCCATACATATGCAGACTAATGCACACACACAAACACAAACAAATGAACACACACTCAAATGTACACATATGCTTATGCACATGCACACACTTGCACACACAAGCACACACATGCGCACACGCTTGAATGTATGTGTGCGAACAAGCACCCACACACACAAGACCACACGAACACATAATATAGCCAAACACACACATACATGCACATTCACACACACAAACTTTTGCACACAAACGTAGACATTCAAGCTCAGACACACACATATGTGCATACACAAGCACACATACACATATATGCACAAAAGCACACACATACACTACACACACATGCACACAGACATAAGCACAAACACAAACACATGCATGCAAGCATGCACAAACCCACACGCATGCATAGAATCATGCATGAATACACATACACATCTGCACACACATGTGCAAACTCTCTCACACATGCAGACACAAATAAACATGCTTGGACATGCATAGTGATATTAACATATGCACATGGACATGCTCACATGCACTTGTATGCACATACACATACTAGCATTTATAGGAAAACACAAATGAAATAGCACAAGCACACACACATGTAAACCCATATGCTTGCATACACACACACATGAACATAAACATGCTTATACACTCAAACATGCATGTAGACCCACACACACATGCAGACACAAAAAGCATGCATGCACTAACACATGTGCACGCACATGAACACTTACAAAAGTACACATGCACTGGCATGTACACACACACATGCACACATACACAAACAAATGCATAAATACTCATATGGACACACAAACAGGCACTCACAGGCACACAGACATAAGCATTAACTCAAACAATTGCATGTGATTGAACACACCATAAACTCACAAACACAAACAAATATACGTGTAGACACAAACATACACACACACATTCACATACACACACAAACATGCAAGCAAGTACGATCATGACACCTACATGCACACATGTATGCACACAAAAACATGCATTTACACTAGCACACACACATGCACATCCACCTGCACCCACACATGCACATACACACATGCACACATGCTCGCACACACACACATAAGCAGATGCATGCACACACAAATATAATCATTTGCATGCACACATGCATGCACACACACTTGTAGACACACACACAATCACACATATGCACATGCATGCACACAGACACACACACACTTATGCACAAACAAGCACATACACATGCAATCATGCTTATACACACACACATGCAAACAGACAAACACCTTGACACACCTACATAGACAAATGCATATGCATGCATGTGCACCAATGTAGACATACATGTGCCTACATGCACTCTCACAAACACACACACATGTACATAGACACACATGCATACATACACACAAACACTTTCACATCCATGAAGCACACACATACACACATGCATATGTATGTAGACACATAAACATAGAGGTTCATAGAGCAATATGGATAGCAACACACATACACACACACATATGTGCAAGCACACACACACACACATAGACAAACATAGGAACATGCAAACACACAAACAAGCACACATACACATGCACACAAACCCATACCCATACACATGCAAATGCATACACCTGCACAACACTCTCACATAAATACTCACATGAGTGTGCATATACAAACACCTGTGCATGCACACATGCACCTACTCACATACACATAGATGTAGACACATATATAGATAGACACACACTCACATGCACATATGCACATGAACACACATATACATTGAATCGCATGCACACAAGCATGCATACATGCTCCCACACGCACACAAGCACACATGCGCACACATGCACAAACACACACACACACACATCCACACACACCCAGATAAACACACACACACATGCATACATAGGCACGTATAGACATGCACATGGATGCATGAGTATACACACATAGTGTGCATGCCTACATGCACACACTTACATGTGGATACATATATGCACACATAGAAAAATACCCACATATGCATGCACACACACTTGTATACACATGAACACATGTGCACGAGTGCACACACACTCATCCTTCCACACACAAGCACAGACACACAAACACATGCACACATACACACACACACCTACACACACACACCAACAAACACATTAACCCACATACACACACACGTACACATACAAACACTCACACACTTACACACATGGATGTAACTTGGAAAAGCATACACATGAACACAAACACACCAATAATCACATATAGGAATAAGCACAAGCACACAAATGCATGCGTATGGACAGATGCTCATACAAATATGCACATGTATACATGCACACACATGCACATGCATACATATACACATACACACACACAAATACATGCACATGCTTGTACATACACACATACACACACATCCATGTGTATACATATAGGCATACAAGTATACACACATGAAATGCACACATACATACATGCACACACACACACATGCACTCATGCATACACACACACACACACATAAGAGTGCACAAACATGTGCAGGAACACATAGACATGCACACATGCACAAGTGTACATACATTCACACACACACACACCTATGCACACCTACACACATTGATGCACACAAGTAGACACATATACACCTGTGCATGCATTCACACTACACACACATATGTATACATAGACACACGTGCACACACACACTCACACATGCATCTACACACACACATGCACATGCACATATGTACACTTATACACACACAAACAAAGTCACTCATGCTCACACACACCCACACGCACACATGCATACACACACACATACACTCACAATAACACATGTAGACACACACACAAATACCCTCATGCATATACAAATGCATAGAGTGGCACATGTTGGTACACACATTTACAAACATGAACCCACACACATGCACAAATACATACGTACGCACACACATATGCACCCACACATGCATATACACATACACACCCATATGCACTCACATGCATATTCACCAATAAGCACAAATGTATGCACACAAACATACAAACACATATGTACACACATACAAAATTATACGTATGCACATGCATGTGCTTAATAACCACATAATCATGCACATGCAGA
This sequence comes from Vanilla planifolia, assembly GCA_023846275.1. NCBI lineage: Eukaryota > Viridiplantae > Streptophyta > Magnoliopsida > Asparagales > Orchidaceae > Vanilla > Vanilla planifolia. The sequence goes on along the minus strand of JAIUJO010000060.1, from coordinate 540,192 downwards.
AATTTACACACTTACACACTTTGGAACACGCATGCACATGCACACACACACACAATCACATGAACACACACACATTTATAGACAAACAAGCATACAAACATGTGCTTAAGTGTACACACACACACACATTCCTACATGCACATGCATGGACCAGTGCACACATAAAGCATACAAGTACCCACACGCGACCACTTGTTTGCTAGCACACATAGTCAGATGACCACATAGACATATGCACACACATACAGACATACTAACATGCACACACAAATGCCCACACTAATAGCAACATGTGCATGCATGCTTACAAAACACACTAATGCTTGGACACAAGCACATATGGAAATACTCACACATATAAGCACACACACATGCATGCATGTGATGCACTTGTGCACACAGACACACATGTGCATAAAGATGTGCACACACACAAACACATAGAAATACATGCACACACAAACATACATATACACATGCAAAGACATGCATACATAAACACGCATGCACACATGCTCATAGAATTGCAGGAAAACACACATAAACATATATATGTAGGCACACACACATGACCATGCATATGCATGTACACACACATATGTGCATGTGCACATGCACACACTTACATGCACATGCATGCATGTGTTCACACACCTAAACATAAGCAAATACACACACATGTACACCCATGCTGACACAAATGCACCCACACAAATGTGAGTGCACCCACACATGCACAAGCATACACAGATATGCTCACATACATATACATGCATAGACATGAACACACACATAGATGCAAGCAAGCATGCACACATTCACACATACATGCATGTGCACATATGGACACACAAAAACACACACACATGACCATAAGTTCAAACACATAAACATGCATGCAAATGCATATGCACAAACAAGTACACCCACACGGACACATGCACATGCACATTCGTACTCGTGCACGCACACACACACACACTAATTCACAAGAAAACACTCGCATGCATACATGCACATAAACACACACATGTACACACATGCACATGCTCACATACTGATGTGCACACATGCACACATACATGCACACACTCACACTCACACGCATAAGAATGCATATGCACACATGCCCATGTGGACACGCACAAACACATGTACTCATAATTAATGGTACACACACATACCCAAATACATTCGTACACACATTCATGAACATATCCACATGCTTGCAAATACTCATAGACTCATTAATGCACAAACACAAGCATGGATGCACACTTACACATGCAAACACAAAGGCACAAACACATGCACACACAAATACATACACTCATACACACATGCACTTGCACACACAAACACACACACACATAGAAATGCACATACATCTGCACACACATGCACACACAAGCACAAACTTGTACACACACCTACACTCACATATACAAACACACACACATATGCTCACACATGCACACACAAACCCAAATGCATGCATGCACAAAAACATGCACACAAAAGCACAAATACACACACATATAAAGGCACACAGACATAGACACCCACACACACACATAACACTCACACATGTTGACACAAAAATTGAAAAAACCACACATGTGCACACCTACACACATACAAACAAGCACACACACACATACACACTCACCCACATGAATTTAAAAACACACACATATGCGTGCATGCATACGTGCACAAGTACACACATGCACACACTCATGCACATGTGATGGACACATACACACTTGCACACGCATACACACACACACATGCACAAACTCAAATATGCACCTGCACACACAAGCACATAAACTCACACTGGCACACACACTTAAGCACTCATGTGTACATGCATAGACTCATGCAGGCACATAAAAACCCACACACACCCCATAGACAAACATGAATTTGAACACATGCCTACGTTTGCACCACACACACACATGTGCATGTCTATGCACACACATGCATATATAAACACCCACACACAATTCGCACCCCCATGCATTCACATAGACATACAAACCCAGACATAGGTACACACAGATAGGTGCTCATACACATGTACTCACATGCACATACATGTAGATACAGACATACATGTATACACACATATGTGTACAACAACACACACTTGGACAAAAATGCACACACACACAACAGAAAAAGGAACAATTATGCAAACACATACATACACTCATGCAACCAAACAGACAAGCACACACTAAAACCCACATATTTGTGCACTCATACTCATGCACATGTACACACACACATACATAACCCCCCACACACATGCAAGCATGCACAACACACAAACTTGCAAACAAATGTATCAACATAGGCACACACATGCACATGCACACACACTCACACATGTGCATAAGCACATGCACATGGGCCCACACACAAAAAAACACATGCATACACACATGCACACAAACATTCACTCACACATGCACCCACCCAAACACATAAGCCCACAAATACACATGCACAAACACACCCAGATGTAGAACCACACACACCCACATGCACACATACATGCACACATGCACATGGTCGCACACATATAAAGCACATGCACACTGATAGATATCTGCAAATTTGTATGCAGACAAAAACACATTCACACTGGACACAATTGTATGCACTAACATGTGCACACAGATACACATAAACAACTGCACAAACACATACTCATATGTACACATGCAGATGCATACACATAAATAGACATTCTCATGAAAAGGCATACATGTATTTGTGCATGCACACACATGTGTGCACCCATATGCATAGACATGCAGGCATACAAGTACACAGACATGCACACACACATGCACATGCATGCACATGAACATTCACACGTGCACACCACCCACACACATGCATACATGCAAACATATGCACACACAACACACATAAAAAAATGCTCACACACACACATGTGCACATGCATGCAAACAAATACTCACATACAAACTCTCACGAACACTTGTGCACTTGCACAAACACTCACACACATAATAGTTGTAGCCATAAATGCACACACACACACACACATGCTTGCACACTAACACAACATGCACACACACACACACACATATATGCACCCTCACCCATACTCACATGCATACATGAGCACACATACACACATGCTTACACACACATGCACATGTGCACAAGCTTAAGCCACACACACACATACACATATGTGCACAAACTTAAGCCACACACACACACAAGTACACACACACGTGAACACATGCACAAATGCCCATAGACACCCACCCAATGATGCATATGCACACACAGACAAATGTACACACATATGCATGTATGCATACTCACATGTACACACACATATAGATACATGCACAAACACACACACATACATATGAGAATGCACACACCCACAAAACACATGCACACATACTAACAAGTAGACATGCATGCACACACGTGCATGCCAAAAACATACCAGAAAGTTTGATGATCATACAAACGCATTCACACATTAAAATATACACACATTAACAAACACGTGCATGCACTCACACAAAGACAAGCATATGCACACCAAAATATACAAGATACACACACACTCACACATATGCATACACAAACACACATGAACACTCACTCATAGATGCATGCATGCATACATATATGCACACATGTGCATACACAAACATGTGTACACAAATGCACACACAAACATGCACTGACATGCACTAGTGCACATGCACACACATGGATGCATATGCCAAAGACATGTGCAAGCACACGTAGTTACATGCACATGTGCATGCATACATTCAAACACACGCACGCATGCACATATGCTCACTCATGCACACACAAACACATAGACATGTAATGCACAAGTACATGCACACATTATCACACACAAACACACCCACATGCACATGCACACACACACGCATGCATGCATAGACAGACACACTCACACACACAAATTTGTACACATACATGTATGTGCACATGAACAGATAATGCATATGGGCACACATGCATGCACCCACACACATGTTGACACATTCACACACATGCACACTTACAAAAATGTATTCGCACACATGCAAAAAAAAACATGCACATAAACATGCACAAGTATGCACATGCACACAAATACAAATGCATAGAAAAACACATCCACAAGCACATGGATGCACACACACAATCATAAGCTCTAACACTTACACTCACACTCACACACACATACACAAGCACACATGCACACATGCATAAGCACAGACATGCCCACACACATGAAGACACACACACAACAATGTATCCATGCGCTCACCTAAAAACTCATGTGCATGGGTACACACACATGCACACACACATAGACATATACACCTATACACACACCAACACATAGTGTCACACACATGTGTAATCACACATGCAAGCACACACACAAATGTTTACACATGCACACATGAACGTGCATGCACACAAATGCATCGCCACACACCCACACAAACACTCATGCACACACTCACTCAAAAACATGCAAGCACATGCATATGCACACTCACACCTATGCATACATCAACACATATAAACACACAAAAGCATATACACATAAGAATGCACACAGGCACTTATGCTTGCACACCTACACACATGCACACATGCACGCATAGTATAGAGAAAGGCACACACATGCCCATGTGCACACACACACAATCTCATGCATGCATAGAGATGCACACTCATAGCTGCATGTACACACATACATACATGCAACACCCACACACATGTTCACAGAAACAAATACTCACAAATACATATGCATGTAAACACATGCACACTAGCACGTGCACACATGCACAAAGCATGCAACCACCCACACAAACATGCACACACATGAAAGAACGCACATGCACAAAGAAATGAACACACACCTGTATATACATACACACACACACATATACATCCACATAAAAAGTTGAACACACACAAACACACAAGTAAGTGCAAAAGAATATAAACACACATGTACACATAGACGCACACCTACACCCACACATGCACACACCCACACACCCACACCCACATGCACACATGCACACATAAACATAGACACACACATACATTAACACACATATATACACCTATATACATGCAAATAAAAACTTGCACAAACATGTATGCACACACACACACACATGTACATGCAAACACACACAGACTCACATTCACTCTCATAGACACACATGCAGACACACACAAAATCACAACACACATATATATAATAACGTGAAAATGCACACATGCACATATGATCACACAAGTACATGTGCACACAAGCACATGCACACATATAGACACACATAAGTGTGCATGCATGCATAGAACCAAACACACACACACACATACATAGTTACACACAAGCATAAACACACATGCATGGGCATGCATACATGCACATAAGCTCAAAAGAAAACACATGCACACACATACACACACTGACACAGACAAAAAGAAATACTAAAATGCACAAAAATTTGCACACACATACACATGCACATGGACATACATGCACACATAAGCACACACTTGGACACAAATTCACACACATGCACATAAAACACATACATGTTCACACACATGTGCAAACACCCGTACACAAAACTCTCACATGAACACACACTGACACATGCACATATAGACACACATGCAAATGCAGTCACATACACACATACACATCATACACAAGAACATGCGTGCACACACACACACATACTTAAATGAACACAAAAGTATGCACACACATACACACACTTACACACACAAGCACACACACATACACACACATGCACACTCATACACACAAGCACATGCATAAACACTTACAAACACTCACAACCACATGCAAACACACATAAGCACATATACACACACAACCACTCATGCAAACACACACGCACATGCATACATGCACACATAAACAAACATACACACACACACATGCGCACTTGCACAGACACACACACACACTCATACACACACATACACACACATGTATACACATCCATGCATATGCATATGCACATAAATACATGCACACACATGCATATGCATAAGTACACATACACTCATAGACCGAAACAAATGCTGACAAACACACATATGTAGACACACAAACATGAAATGCATACATGCACAAATGTAGGCACACATACACATTACATACATAAGCATGCACACCAAGACAAATGCAAATGAGAACAAACTAACATTTGCACACACACCCGTGCACTCATGCACCCACATACACACACACACATGTCTGTATGAGTAAAGACAAACATGCACACATACACACACACACACTCAAAGACACACATACACATATGCACAAATGCACACACACGCCCGACCACTCACACATGTAGAAACACATTGGCACACACACACAAATGCCTCGCATGCACATGGGCACACACACATTCACTCATATGTACATACACACATGCATACACACATACACACACACACATAAAAACACACACACCCACGAGCACACAAACATGCAAACAAGCAAGCACACACATGCACATAAGCATGCACACCCATGCGTGTAGATGCACATGCACACACATAGTGACATACATTCCAATGTACACACACACACATGCACACACTCATGCATGCATGCACACAAACATACATGTATACATACATGCAATTATATGAACTAGTACATGCAAGCACATGTGCTAGCACACACTTATATGCACATGCATAGAAACACACATGCATACCCACACACACATTGACGCACACACATGCAAAAGCATGGACATATTTTGACTTGCACACCCATACACATAAAAAAACATATAGGAATGAACAAATGCAAATACTCTTGCATGCAACCATAAATGCACAAACATAGAAATACACATGCACATGTACACATACAAACACACACATGCATACACATATAAACATAGACATGACCCCACACAAAAGATGCACACACATGTATGCATACAAACACACACACATTCACATACACATGCATACATACAAGCACACACACATATGCACATGCAAAAACATACACACCCACACACAAATACACATACACATGGATGCACACACACACTTGAAAGTGCACCCAGACATGCACACCTAGAAAAATGTAGATAAGCACACCAAAATGCATGCACACACACCCATGCACACATGTACATGCACACATACAATCACATGCACACATTGCCACCTGAGCATAGATAAATATGCTGACACACACACACACTTGACTATGCACAAACACACACACACATATGCACACACACCCAAACACACACACATGGTTGTGCTAATGCACACACACATATACATGCACACATAGAAAAGTACATACACACCTATAGGTAGTCACACACAAAAATAAGCAAGCACACACATGCACAAAATAATTTACACCCACATACACATATACTCACACACATAGCCACACACATACATATGCACACACCTACTCACAAACTTACACACTCACACATGTAGACACACACTCACAAACATGTATGTACATGAAACTAATCAGCATGTGCAAGCATAGAAACTAGCACATGCTCATGCACACATGCACACACACACACACACACAGTCTTAGATACACATATTAGAGCACACATGCAAATGCATGCAAAAGCATGTGCATACACACATGTGACACACGTGCAAAACAAAAGACATGAATGCATAAATGCACATTTAGTTGCACACACGCACAAGTGTACAAACACAAACATACACATTCACGTGTACACACACACACACAGAAACATACACATATCCACGCAGACATGCAACCACACAAAGATACACACACATGCACATGTGCATGAATGCACATACAAAAATGACTTCTCTTGTGATTTTTACATCACTTTCATTTGGTTAAATTATTTTGACTCAATTTATATTAGTTTAGCTTCAATATTTTTTTTATTTATATTAAAATAACATGTCATTATTATTGATGCTTATTTAATTTTGTAATACATTTTAATTTTAAAAATGGTCTAATCAAGATGAAACAAATTCATTGGACTATACTACATAAGCTCTATCCATCTTAATATTCTATAATTTTTAAATATTTTAGTTTTTAAGACTTTAGCACATTTTATAAGACATTTTGATTTTTATCTGAGCTGATGATTGAAGATAACACACTTGATTTTATTTGTATATTGGAATATATAAAAATTCAACTTTCTTATACAACTTAACTTATCTCATTAAATGGTTTATTTCTATTTTTGTTATATTACAATGTAACTCTAGATCTCCTCTCGTCTAATTTTTACATCAATTTAATTTAGCTATAGTACATTGCTTCAATTCATCTAATTAAATTTTATTAACTTATTTTTTAATATAAAAGTAATAAATCCTTATTATTTGTACCTATATATTTTTTTAATTTATAGTAGTTCCAAATTAGGTTCGATCGAAATGAAGCAAAAAATGTTGAACTCAACTCGTAGAGCTCTATCAGACTAAATTTGATGATCGAGGATGACACTTGATGTCCCTAGTATGTAAGCATGTCTGTTTCATGTACAATTTATCTCATTTCTTTAAAATTTTGTAATGTTACTATGAAACATTAAATCTCCTATTATGCAATAAAAACATTATTTTGATTTTATTATCTTACATTGCTTAAATTTATATCATTCAACTTTGAGATACTTTTACTTGATATAAAAAAATAATTTATTATTGCTCATGCTTAGTTTGTTAATAGATAAAAATTCCAAAGTTTCTTTAATAAAGATAAAATACTCATCATTAGACACTCTTTTAAATAAGCTCTATCCAATTAATTAATCATTTTTATATTTTAATATTTTTTATCGATGAAGATCTTGATACATTTTACAAGAAATCAATTAATCTTTTTAAGCCCAAATGTATAATAAATTTTAAAATAATAATATATTGTTATTGCTATTTATTTACGTTGGCCATTTGAAGTAATAAAAAACAAGGATTGAACAAGACAAAACAAACAACATTGGACTCATCTTGATGAGCTTTTTCCATTTGAATATTCATCTCTAAATTCTTAAATATTTTATTTTTTTAGGTCATTAGTATGATTTAAAAGATATTTTTGTTACTACTTAATTTATTGATTATGGATATTACACTTGATCACCATAACATCTTGGAATGCTACTTACATATACAATTTTTTTCATTTCACGAAATTTTTTTCTTTGATTTGGATATATTTCTATATAAATCTATATCTCTTCTCATATAACAATACCATCACTTTAACCAGGTTCTATTAATTTGATTCAATTTGTAATTATTTTTTGTTTATATACTTTTATAATTGGAATAATTTCAAACAAGGTCTAATCGAGAAGAAACAAATATTGTCAAACTTGTCTGAGTGAGCTCTATCATAATAAATATTCATTTTTTATATTTTTAAAATTTTTTTTATAAAGTTTTGGCATTCTTTATGAGACACTTTAATCTAAGCTAGATTTGATAATCGATGATATTACACCTGATCTTGTTTGTATCATGGAATGCATGTTTCGAGTAGAACTTTCGTGTTTTTCAAATGTTTTGCCTTCATTTTTTTATGTTACAAAAAAAACTATAACTCTTCTCTTATGCTAACTTTACATCTTTTTGAATTTGTTATATTATAATTCCATAGGTATCTTAATTCAACATTAATATATATTAAGTAAATATTAAAATAATAATTTATTATCGTTTATACTTTTTTATTTTTGTAATTCATAAAAAGCTGAAACAAGGTCTGATCATGATAAAAAAATTTTCTTAGGCTCATTTAGATGAGCTCTATCACACTAAAAAATCATTTCTATATTTGTAAATATTTTATTATTTAAGAAATTTTTATATTTTATGAGGCATTTTAATTTGTACCCAATTTGATGATTAAGAATGTTAAACTAGATATCCTTAGTAACTTTTAATATATATTAAGTAAATATTAAAATAATAATTTATTATCGTTTACACTTATTTATTTTTGTAATTCATAAAAAGCTGAAACAAGGTCTGATCATGATAAAAAAATTTTCTTAGGCTCATTTAGATGAGCTCTATCACACTAAAAAATCATTTCTATATTTGTAAATATTTTATTATTTAAGAAATTTTTATATTTTATGAGGCATTTTGATTTGTACCCAATTTGATGATTAAGAATGTTAAACTAGATATCCTTAGTAACTTTCAATGCCACTTTCTCGTAATACATACCTCAGTTTTACCATTTTTTGTTTCAATTTGCTTAGATTACTTCGATTTGGAATGCAACTTTCATCTCCTTGATTTGGAAATATTAATTTCCTTAATTTGATTTATTTAAACTTTTACATCTATTTACGTAATATTAAAAGAGTAATTTATTGTTCTTTGTGCTTATTTTCTTTTGTAATTCATAGTATATCCAAATAAGGTATGATAAATACTAACTAATAGTCATTGAGCTTGTGTCAACAACATATACATAATTTAATATTTTTTTAATATTTTTCAATATTTTTTTTATTGTTTTTGAATGTTTATAGTGTATTTTGATTTTTACCTAATTTGATGATCGATGATGTTACACTCAATTTTCTCAATAATTTAGAATGTAGCTTTCTCATATAATTTATCTTATTTATTAAACGTTTTCCCTTTCAATTGTCTATATTATTATAAAACTCTAAGTTTGAAATCATGTGACCTATATACATCACTTTAACATGGTTGTATTACATTGGTTCATTTTATTTTATTTAAGCTTTAATATATATGTACTAAACATTTAAGGAATACTTTGTTATTATTTATGCTAATTTAATATTATAATTTATAGTAAATCTAAATGAGGTCCAATTGAGAAAAATTAAATATCGTTGGACTTATCTTAATGAGTTAGGTCCAATTCAATATTATTTTTATATTATTTAATTCTTTTAATTTTCAAATTATTTTTATCATTTTAAGAGACATCTCAATTTGTACCTTTTTAGAAGATTGAGAATGTTACTCTTGATATCTTAAGTATTATTGAATGCAAATGTCCCACACATTTTATCTTTTTTTTAAAATTTTTCACATTGTGCTAGTTATTGTGCATTGAAAAAATGTCTCTTGTCATGACACTATTATATCAACTTGACTTTGTTATATTAGAATATTTTAATTAATCTGATTTCAATTATGACATATATTTATTAGTATTAAAATATTAATTTATTCTTATTTATAGTTTTTTATTATGGCAATTTAAGGTAAATCCAAACATGGTCCAATCGAGATGAAACAAACATCATTGAAGTCATATAGACTAGCACTATCCATTAACAAGATATTTTTTTTTATTTTAAATATTTTTTATTTTTTTATAGTTTTAATACACTTTATGAGACCTTTGATTACTATAAGGATTCATGATTATGTTACAGTTGATCTATTTAGTTACTTGCAAAGTAACTTTTTTTTACAATTTATTTAATTTCTTAAATTTATTTCCTTTTATTTTGTTTGACTACTACATAGCTGTAAATCTCTTCTCATGTGACTTTTATATCTTTTTTACATTCTTACATTACATTGATTCAATTTAAGTTATTTTAATAATAATATATATTTACTTAATAATAGAAGAATACTTTATCATTATTTATGATTATTATTTTTATAATTTGTGGTTATTCTAAACATTTTAATTTAGATGAAACAAACATGGTTGGGACTGTCTCCATCATTTATATCTGATTAAATATTTTTTTTATATTTTTAATCATTTAAGTTTTGAATAGTTTGGCATGCTCTAAGATATACTTAAATTTATACTTGATTTGGTAAATGAAGATCTTACACTCATTCGCCTTAGTATTTTGGAGTAAAACTTTTTTTACCATTTGTTTAATTTCTTTTAAAGTTTTCCTTTGATTTAGATATATTGTTATTTATCTCTAATTTTCTTATTGAGTTACCTTTATATCACATTAATATTGTTATATTATACTAATTAAACTTATCTTATATAAGTTTTAATATATATCTATATATTTACACAATATTAAAATTATAAAATTATTATTATTTGTACTCATTTATAAATTAATTCATAATAATTTCAAAAGAGGATGAATCAAGACGAAATAAATGTTTTTTTGACTAATCTTGACATGCTCTAAAATCTTAAATATCCACTTCTATATTTTTAAATATTTTAATTTCAAAAGATATGACACACTTTAGGAGAAATTTTAGTTCATACTTGATTTGATGATCAATGATGTTACATTTGATGATATTACAATTTTAAATTCTTGATATGTAGATATAAGTGTAAAAATCCAATCAAACAACTAATTAGAGAATGTTTGGATTTAGCCAAATAGGTTAATGGGTTTGAAGACTAGCGTTCCTGACAAGTTAATGATAGACAACTCATTGAGGCACTATCAATTCTATTGTAACTCGTACTAATTCTAAAGGAGGTCTTATTGAAATGAAACCCAAACTTCATTAGAATCATGTCAACAAGGTCTATCCATTTCAGAGTTCACTTTTTTATTTCAAATTCTTTATTTTATAAAGTTTTGTAAGATTTATGAGACATTTGATTTTGTATAAGATTTGATAATAAAGGATGTTTTTAGATTAGAGATTATGCATTAAAAGCTCTGACAATAATGGATGTCACTCTCAATTTCCTTACTAGCTTGTAATATAATTTTCTTGTAGAGTTTATGTCATTTCTTTAATATTTTATATTTTAGTTTACTATATTACCGTGTAGATCTAAATCTCTGCATGTGTGTCCTTTACAATATTTTGGTTTAGGTATTTTAGATTGCTTCAATATTTTTTATTTTGGTTTTAACATATATTTACTTAATATTAATAAACATATTTTTATTATTTATTTTTATTTATTTTTTAAAATTCATAGTATTCCAAATGTGGTCCTATTGAGACAAAAAGCAAAGGTCATTAGACACATCTAAATGAGGAATATTCAAATTTATGTTTTTTTAGTATTTTCTTTTCTTAATATATGCATGCTTTTTGAAACATTTCTATTTGTGCCTAATTCCATGATTTAGGATGTTACACTTGATCTCCTTAGTATTTTGTAGCACAACTTTCTCATACAACTTATGTTATTTTTTAAAAGCTTTATTTTGGTTTGATTTTATTAACTCTAAAACTTTTTTGTGTTACCATTATATCTCTTTTATTTGGCTATATTATATTACTTTAATTAATCTTACTTTGGATTTAATATATATATATATTTACACTAATATTATAGTTATAATTTACTATCTATTTTGCTTATTTGTTATGGAAATGTTTACTACTTTTAATAAGAACCAATGAAGATGAAGTGAATGATATTTGAAACATCTCCACAAGCTCTATCTAATTAAATATTTATTTTTATGTGTTTAAATATTTTATTTTTAAAAGTTTAGCATGTTTTACAAGACATTTTTGCTCATACCTTTTTTGATCATTATGTTTGGTACAGTTGGTCTCTTTTGTATCACAGAATAAAACTGTTTCACACAATTGTTCTCATTTATTCAAATTTTTGTGTTGATATTCCTACTTTATAATCTCCAATTTATTTCACTTTTAGTAATAATAAATATTTGTTTAATTTTTAAATGTAATTTATTATTTTTTATACTTGCCTATTTTGGTAATTTGTAGTAATTCCAAACAAGGTTTGATCCATATCAAACAAAACTTTTTTGGCTCATCTCGGTAAGCTCTTTTCATTGAAATATTTGTTTTTATATTTTTAAATATGTTTTTCTACAATTTTTGACATGTTTATGTGATAGTTTTATTTGTACCTGATTTGATGATTGAGGTTGTTATACTCAACTTTCTTTGTATCTTTGAATCAAGCTTTCTTTTTTAATTTATCTCATTTTTTCAAATATTTCACTTTAATTTGGATAAATTACTATTTAACACTAAATATTATAGTCTGTGAACTTTACATGACCTTAATTAAGCCATATTATATTGTTTCAAATTACCTCTTTTTAACTATAATAAGTTTTATTTAACATTAAAAATAATAATTTATTATTATTTATGCTTATTTACTTTGATAATTAATAATAGTTCTAGACAATGTCTGATAAAGATGAAACAAGTACCATTGGACTGTCTCAGTAAGCTCTACTAATAAAATATTAAATTTTATTTTTTAAAATATTTCATTTTTTTAATTTGAGCATGCTTTATAAAATATTTTTATTTATACCTAATTTGATGAGTGAAGGTGGTATACTTGAACTCATTAGTATCTAAAAATGTATTATTCTCATATAATTTTTCTTATTTCTTCAACATTTACACTTTGATTAGGTTATATGACTATGTAAATCTAAATGTCCCCTCAAGTAACCTTCACATCACTTTAATTATGTTACAACATATTAAATAGACTTGTTTCATTTCATCCAATATATATATTTACATTATATTGCAAAAAAATTATTATTATTTATACTTATTTACCTTATTAATTTCTTAATAATTCTTACTAAGTTATGATCTTGTCAAAATAAGTACTGTTGGACTCATCCCGATAAGCTCAATGTAAATATTTTTTTTTATATTTTTTAAATATTATTTTATTTTATTTGTTTCTCAGTTTATGAGACATTTTTTATTCTTAGGTAATTAATGATCGAGGATGCCACACTTGATGTCATTAGTTTCCTATAATTTAACTTTCTTATACAATGTATCTAATTTAATCATATTTTTCAATTTTATTTTATTATTTTACTATGTTACTCTATATCTTGACTCGTGTGACATTTATATTTCTTTGATTTTGATGAATTACATTTCTTCAACTTATTTCAGTCGATTTTGAATTTATATTTAATTAAGTAATAAGTAGTATTTCCAAACATGGTGTCATCGAGATAATACAAATGTCATTATAGTCCACTCAATGACCTCTATCTAATTAAATATTAATTTCTATATTTTTAGCTATTTTTATTTTTTATTATTTTTTTATGATTTGAAAGATATTTCAAATCGTAATTAATTTGATGCTACTAGATGTTACACTCCATCCTCTTTGTATCTTTGATTTCAATTTTCATATAAAATGTTTTTCGTACCATCAAATATTTTGCCTTGAGTTTGTTATATTATTATGAAATAGTAAATTTCCTATGATGTGGCTTTTACATCACTTTGATTTTATTATAGTATAAGGCATCAATTTATCTCACTTAGCTTCATTATACATTCACTTAATATTATAATAATAATAATTAATAATTACTTATGCTTATTTAGTTTTGTAATATGACATAATTTTGAGTGAGATCTAATAAAGATGAAATAAAACATGTTGGAGTCTCTCGACCAACTAAATCTAATTAAAATTCATTTTTTATTTTTTAATATTTTAATTTTTAAGGCCATGATAGTTTTTATTAGATGTTTTAATTTGTACCAAATTAAATGATTAAATATTTTACATTGGACACCTTACTATCTTAAAATTTAACTTTCATGTATAATTTATCTTATTTTTTCAAATTTTTTACTTTAATTTCTTTATATAACTTTGTAACTGTAAATCCCTTTTTGTGTGATATTTAAATAACTTTGATTTGGTTCTATTATAATTCTTTAATTTATCTTTTTTTGACAATCTCTTTGTTATTAAATTTATTTTATATTATTAAATATTTCGTTTTCCAACATTTTGATGAGTTTTATGATGCAGTTTCATTTGTACTTAATTACATCATTTTCGCAACTATTTCATTTTGATTTTGTTGTATTACTATGTTACTTGAAACGTTATCTCTTCTTTCCTTTGTATTGCTTTGATTTGGTTATATTACAATATTTAAAATTTTAACATTTAAGCCTTAATATTTATTTTATTAATACTTAAATAGTAATTTATAATTTTTATTTATAATTACTTTGCATATTCACTATAATGCCATACACAGTTGAATTATGGCAAAATAAACATTTTTGGATTTGTCTTCACAAGCTCTATCGAAATAGATATTTATTTTCTAGTATAACTCTCTTGCGTAATGCATTTAATTTCTTTGACTTTTTTGCTTTAATTTTCCCATATTGGTTTGCTTAAATTTATCTCATTTGTAGTTTAATATATATCTTCTTAACATATTAAAAACAATTTTTTTATTTATGCTTATTAACTTAGTAATTCTCAATAGTTTTAAATCAAGTCAAATAGAGAAAATAATCCTTATTGGACTTATCTTGACAAGCTCTGTATGAAATAAAATATTCCATTATATATTTTTTAATATTTTATTTTTAAGAGTTTTTCCATTTTTTAATTAGATATTTTGTTGTACCAAATTTGCTGATTAAGGATATCACACTTGATCTCTTTAGTATGTAGAAATGAGACTTTGTTGTACATTATATCTCTTTTATTCAAATGTTTTTTTTATTTGGTTATTTTATTATATAACTCTAAATTTCTTCTAGTGCTACATTTACATCACCTGATTTTCTACAATATATTGTTTAATTTTAAATAATTTTTTCTTGAATATATATTTATTTGACTAACATTAAAACAATATTTTCTGATTATTTATGCTTTTTTGTTTTTGTAATTTGTAGCAATTAAAAATAAGTTGCATTGGAGATGAAAGCAACATAATTAGACTCATCTTGACAAGTTTTATCTAATTAAATATTTATTTCTATAATTTTAAATAATTTTATATTATAATATTTTTGTATATTTTTTAGATATTTTTATTCGTCTCTTATTTGACAATTGAGGATGTTATAATCAATCTCTTGTATATGTTGCAATGCAACATTCTCGTAAATACTTAAATATTTTATTTTTGGGGATTTTAGTTTTCTTTAATGATATATTTTTATTACTAATTGATTTATTGATCAAGATATTTCACTTGGTCACCATTGGATCTTGGAATGCAACTGACATATACATTTTTTTTATTTCAATAAATTATTTTCATTGATTTGTATATATTTATTTATAATTCTATATCTTTTCTCATACAACCTTTGCATCACTTTAATCTAGTACTACTAAATTCCTTCAATTTATTATTATTTTTGTTGATATACTTTGGTATTTGTGATTATTTCAAACAAAATCAAATTGAGAAGAACCAAATATTGTCAAACTTATCTCAGTGAGCTCTATCATCGTAAGTATTCATTTTTTTAAAATTTTTCAATATTATTTTTTAAGTTTTGCTTGCTTTATTAGACTCTTCAATTTATACTAGATTTGACAATCGATGGTATTACACTCAATCTTGTTTGTATTTTGGAATAGAAGTTTTGAGTAGAACTTTTCTTAAATTTTTAAATGTTTTACCTTGATTTGGTTATATTACTTTAAAACTGTGATTCTTCTCTCATGTTGTCTTTGCATCTATTTGAATTGGCTATATTATAATTCCATAGCTAACCTTATTTTAATATCAAGATATATTTACTAAATACTAAAAAAGAATTTATTATTATTTATACTTATTTACTTTCATAATTAAAAATATTCAAAACAAGGTTTGATCAAGATGAAATAAACATCATTGGACTCATGTAAATGAGTTCTATCCAACTAAATAATTAATTCTATAGTTTAATATATTTTATTATTTATTTATTTGGTAAAATTTCTAAGGCATTTCAATTTGTACTTAATTTGATGATCAAGAATGTTAAACTAGATATCTTTAGTATCTTAGAATTCAACATTCTCATAAAATTTATCTTATTTCTAAAATTTTTTAGTTCAATTTGGTTAGATTACTTCACAACTCTAAATGTCTTCTAGGTCAAAATTTACATCACCTTGATTTTGGTATATGCATTGCATCAATTTGTCTAATTTCAGCTTTTACATAGGTTTACCTAATTTTAAAATAATAATTTATTATTACTTATACTTCGTTTCTTTTGTAATTCATCGTAATTCAAAACGAGTATGATCAGTACAAACCAAATAGACATTGAACTCATCTCAACAACTATAGACAATTTAATATTCTTTTTTAATATTTTTTTAATATTTTATTATTTACTTGTTTTTGAATTAATTACGAGATCTCTTAATTTTTACCTAATTTTATAATCAACGATATTACACTCGACCATGTCAGTATATTGCATATAGTTTTCACATAAAATGTATCTCGTTTATCAAAAGTTTTCTCTCTTTCATTTGCATATATTATGCAACTCTAAGTCTCTTATCCTATGACCTATACATCACTTTAAATAGGATGTTTTACATTGATTCATTTTGTTTTTATTTTTTTAGGCTTTAATGTATATTTACTTAACATTTAAGGAATAAGTTTTTTTAATTATTTATGATAATTTAATATTATAATTTGAAGTAAATCTAAATGAGGTATGATTAAAAAATTAAATATCACTAAATTTATCTCTATGAGCTATATTGAATAAGATATTATTTTTGTATTATTTAATATTTTATTTTAAAGATATTATTTTAACATTTTAGGAGACAACTCAATTTTCCCCTAATTAGATGATTAAGGATGTTACTCCCATTATCTTAGGTATCTTGGAATGTATGATTAAAAAAATTAAATGTCACTAAATTTTCCTCTATGAGCTATATTGAATAAAATAATTTTTTTTATTATTTAATATTTTCTTTTAAAAATATTATTTTATTAGTTTGGGAGACAACTCAATTTGCCCCTTATTAGATGATTAAGGATGTTACTCCCATTATCTTAGGTACCTTGGAATGTATGATTAAAAAAATTAAATGTCACTAAATTTACCTCTATGAGCTATATTGAATAAAACGTTTTTTGTATTATTTAATATTTTATTTTAAAAATATTATTTTATCATTTTAGGAGACAACTCAATTTGCCCCTTATTAGATGATTAAGGATGTTACTCCTGTTATCTTAGGTATCTTGGAATGTAATTGTCCCACACATTTTATTTCCTTTTTTCGAATGTTTTTCTTTGTATTTGTTACTTTGCATTAAAACTCTACATGTCCTCACTTGACATGATTATATCAACTTGACTTAATTACATTAGATTACTTTAATTTTTATATTATTAAATATTTAATTTTTTATGGTTCTGACATACTTTATGAGACCTTAAATTACTGCAGGGTTTCATGATTAAGGATTCTATATCGGATGTATTTATTATCCTATAAAGTAACTTTCATGTGAAATGTATCCCATTTTTTCAAATTTTTTTCTTTTATTTTGTTTGATTACTACATAGTTTTAAATCTCTTCTCATGTGACTTCTATATCGTTTTGACTTTGTTATATTACATTGATTCAATTTAACTTGTTTTAGTTATAATATATATTTACTTAATATTAAGAGAATACCTTATTATAATTTATGATTGATTATTTATTAAATTTGTGGTAATTTTAAACATGGTATTTTAGATGAAACAAACATGGTTAGGCTTGTCATTATGTTCTATATCCAATTAAATATTTATTTTTATATTTTTAATCATTTACTTTTCTAAGATTTTGGCATGATTTAAGATGAATTTTGATTTACTCCTTATTTGGTAACTAAAGATGTTACACTCGTTCACCATAGTATTTTGGAGTAAATTTTTCTTGTACTTTTCCAAATTTCATTTAAAGTTTTTCTTTGATTCAGATAAATTACTATGTAACGCTAATTCCTTTCCCTTATATCACTTTCATATGCTTATATTATATTGATTAAACTTATGTTATTTAAGTTTTAATATATACTTACCAAATGTTTAAATTATAACTTATTATTATTCATGCTCATTTACATAGTAATTCATAGTAATTTCAAATGAAGTCTATTCAAGAAGAAATAAATGTTTTTGGACTCATCTTTACAGGCTCTAACAACGTAAATATTTGTTTCGATATTTTTAGATATTTTAATTTCTAAAGATATGGCATACTTTAGGAGACATTTTTGTGCATAACTTAATTGATGATCAATGATGTAGCCCTTGAAGATATTACAACTTTAAATACTTGATATGACTGACAGCGTGTTTGAGGCACTGTCAATAATTTTGGTTCCTTTTCCATATAATTTAACTATTTATTTTTTAATTAATAATCATTTATTATAATTATAATATAATGTTTTTCAAAATTTATTAAGAAAAGACTAAGATATTATTAAAAATTGTTCTCAAGATAGTCAATGAGGATGTATTAAGCTTTTGGGGGCCTAATTTTTTTATGATGATTAATTTAACTAAAATTTATTTTTCACACTTTGTAATAAATATTTATATCAAGCTTAACGTTGTAATTTAGGTAAAATAAAAATACCTAAAATTTAATTAAAAATATATCTCTTGATGGTTATTCGCTCAAGCCAAGATGATCTTCATGTTATTTTACATATGCACATCTTCTTATTTATGTTCCCGCATGAACATGATCATCGAATAGTTAAAATCTAAAATTTTATTTAATCAAACATATTAGAAATATTTAAGGTTTGTTATCATCCAACATATTAGTTTTGTTGGGTTCATAATGATGAGTTTTAACTTAATAAATATTTATTTTTATATTTTTAAAAGTTTTATTTTCTTTTGCTTTTACATATTTTATGAGATATTTCATTTGTACCAATTTCATGATCAAAGATGTTGCACTCAATGTCCTTTGTATCTTGGAATGAACTTTCCCTAAGATTTTTTCTCATTTCTTCAAAACGTTTTCTTTGATTTTGTTATATTACTTTGTAATGCTAATTCTCCTCTAGAATAACCTTTACATCATTTTGAATTACCTTTAATACATTGCTTCCAACTTTTTGTCATTAAAATAATTATTTATTATAATATATGCTTATTTATTTTGTAATAATTCTAAAACAATTTTATTAAGACGAAGCAAATGCCATCGAACTCATTTTAGTGAGCTCTATCCAAGTTAAATTTAGTTTTTATATTTTAACTATTTTGTTTTGTAGTTTTGGCCTGTATTACGAGTCATTCGATTCATACATGATTAGATAATCGAGAATGTTGCACTAGATCTTCTTTGTAGCTTGTAATTCAAAGTTGATGTATAATTTATTTAGTTTTTTCAAGTGTTTCATTACGACTTTATTATATGACTATGAAACTATAATTCTCCACTTGTGAGACCTTTAGAAAACTTTTATTTTATTATACCTTATTACTTTAATTTATCTTATTTTAACTTCAATATTTATTTATTTAAAAGTAAAAAAAATTAATATAATTTCCTCTTGTTTATTTGGGTAATTGATAATAATCCAAAATAAGGTCTGATTAAGATGGAAAAAATGTCAATTAATGCATCTCATGAACTCTATCAAACAAAATATTCATTTTTTGTATCTTTAAATATTGTTTTGTATTATTTTGGAACACTTTATAAGAAACTTTAATTTGTCCCTTATTTTATAGTCAAAGATATTACATGCAAACTCGTAAGTGTCTTCGAATTTTATGTTCTGAACAATTTTTCTTATTTTTTCTAATCCTTTGTTTTGATTTAGCTATATTACTATTTGATTATAAATCATCTCTTGTGTTGCTTTCACATGAATTTTATTTGGTTATATTACATTACTTTACTTTATCAACTTTAGCTTTAATATATATTTAATATAAATTTTCTTTTATGATTTATGTTTATTTACTTTGGTAAATCATAATATCCCAAAATTTGGTCCTATCGAGAGCAAATAAATTTCATTATACTCATTTCAAAGTGATAGATCCTATCAAAAATTTAATTTTAAACTTTTAAATTTGATAGCCATGGGTGTTACACCTTTGGAAAATGAGTTCAATAATTTGACTTCATCACCTTATCACCTGGAATATGAATTTTCTCATATAATTGTTACCATTTGTTCATAATTTTGTCATTGATTTGGTTTTACTTTTTCTTCAATTTACTTCATTTTAATATTAATAAATACTTGCTTAATATTAAAAAATTTAATTATTATATACTCCTATTTATATTTGTAAATCACAATAACTTTATTCAAGATATGATTGAGATGAAATAGACATCATAGAACTCAATTAAATGGGCTCTATCCATTCAAATATTAATTTATATATTTCTAAATTTTTTCTCATGTAAGATCATTGCTTACTTTAAGAGTAGTTTTTATTCACACTTTACTTGATGATTAAAGCCGCTACCTTCGATCTATTTAGTATCATGCAATGCAATTTGTCAAATAATTGAACTCATTTTCCAAAGTTTTTTTTAAAATTTATTATTGTACCTAATACTACATCTCATCTCATGTGACTTTTACATCAACATGATTTGGTTATATTATATTTCTTTAATTAATCTCATTTCAACTTTAATAAATACTTACATAATATAAAAATAATAATTTATTAATTTTTATGCTCATTTTTTTTGTAACTTGTAGTAGTTCAAAATTAGGTATATTAGAGATGAAACAAATGTTATTGGACTAGTCTCGTTGAGGACTATTCAACTAAATATTATTTTTATATTTTAAAATATTTTATTTTTTTATGGCTTTTACATGTTTTATGAGACTATCATTCGTACTTGATTTCATGATAAAGGATGTTAAACAATTTGGTTCAACACTCTTGATTTATCTCATTTGTAAAACTTTTTGCTTTGATTTTGTTAAATTATCATATAAATCTAAATCTCTTATCATGTGACATTTGCTTTTCTTTGATTTTGTTAAATTACATTAATTAAATTTATCTTATTTTTTCTTTGATATATATTTAATTAATATTAAAATAATAAATTATTTTTATTTATTCTTATTGATCTTGTTAATGTTTAGTAATTGAAAGTCTGATTGCGAAGAAACAAACTTTGTTACACAGCACCAAATGAGTTCTTCCTAATTAAATATTCATTTCTATATTTTGAAATATTTTTTCTCTGTGGTTTAAAATTTCCTTACAAGCCATTTCAATTTTTGCCAAATTTGATGATTAAAGGTAATGCATTTAAGTTCTTTTGCATCTCAGAACACAACTTTCTGGCATAATTTTTGTCATTTCATCAAAAGTTTTGTTTTGATTTGGATTTTTTCAAAGTAATTATAAACCTTTTCTTATGTGACCTAAAAATTACCTAAAGTTTGTTATATTACATTGCTTCAATTTATTCAATTTTAGTTTTAACATATATTTACTTATTATTAAAATAATAAGTTATATTACTTTATGGTTATTTACATTAGCACTTTGTAGTAATTCTAAAGTATGTCTAATAAAAAAATGTTAGTAGATTCATCTCGATGTGCTCCTTATAATAAAATATTAATTTCTATATTTAGAAATATTTTATTTTCTATTGTTTAGGTGTGCTTTTGTTTCATACATGAATTGATGCTTAGTGATATTAC
Organism: Vanilla planifolia; assembly: GCA_023846275.1. NCBI lineage: Eukaryota > Viridiplantae > Streptophyta > Magnoliopsida > Asparagales > Orchidaceae > Vanilla > Vanilla planifolia. The sequence continues at coordinate 516,642 of JAIUJO010000060.1, read as the reverse complement.
ACTCAATCTCTTTGGTATCCTTTTCAATTTATCACATGTTTTTAAATTTTTTTATTTGGTTTGATTATATTACTTTGTAACTCTAAATCTCAACTTATGCTATCGTTAGATTGCTCTTATTTAGACATATTACATTATCTAAATTTATCACTTCATAACTTTAATATATATTTACTTAACATTAAAAAAATAATAAATTGTTATTACTTATGCTTATCAAAGTTTGCAGTAATTCAAAATGATGTCCAATTGAGATGAAACAAGTATTACCGAACTAGCCCAAAAAAGCTTTATCAATTAAATATACATTTTTATATTTATAAATTATTCATTTTTTATGTTTTTTAGATTATTTTAAGAGATATTTTTATTCAAACTTGTTTGATGATTAATAATATTACGCTCATTCTCGTCAGTGTCTTGGAATGCAACTTTTCCATATAATTTATCGCATTTTTAAACTTTTTTTTTTCGTTATATTACTATGTAATGCAAAATCTTTTCTCTTATGACATTTACATCATTGTAATTTTGATTTTATATGATTTCTTTAATTTATCTTATTTTTTTTAATATATATTTATTTTAATATTAAATAAATTATTTATGATTATTTCATTTTCTAAGTAGTACTAATTAAAAATGAGGCATAATTGAGAAGATATAAAAGTTGTTGGATGGATTTTGATGGTCTATATCCAATTAAAAATTCATTTTTAAATCTATTAATATTTTAATTTCTAACATTATTTATAATCTTTACAAAAGATTTAGATTCATATCTTGTTTAATGATTGAGGATGTTATACTTAGCTGTTTTTGAATTTTAAAATTTACTTTCATGTATAACTTCTCTCATTTCTTAAAATTTTGTGCTTTCATTTTGTTATATTATTTTGCAACTCTAAATTTTTTGTTATGTAACTAGTTCCTTTGTTTAAATTGTATAGATTACATTCCTTCATATTATCCAATTTCATCTCTAAAATAATATATTATTATTATTATTATTTCTTATTAACTTGGTAATTCATAGTAATTCCAAATGCATTTTAATGAGATAGAACAAGCATCACTTCACTCAATTCGATGAGCTATATCTTATTAGATATTCAATATTACAATTTTAAGATTTTTTTTCTTTAGGTTTGGCATTATTTTTAAGGTATTTCTATTCGTGCCTTCAGTGAAATTCGAGAAAGTTGCCCTCAATCTCTTTTGCATATTAGAAGACATCTTTTTTATGCAATTTATTTTATTTATTCAAATTTTTCATATTGATATATCACAATCAACTTTAATATATATGTTTTGCATATTGAGAAATAATTTATTATCATTTATGCTAATTTACTTTTATAATTCTCGATAACATTAAATGTGGTCTAGTTGAGAGAAGAAAAACATTGTTAGACTCATCTCGATGAGTTTCAATTAAATATCCCCTTTTTTTTGTCCTTTTAAATAGTTCAATTTTTTGTTTTTGTATGCTTTACGAGATTTTGAGATTCATACATGAATTTCTTATCAAAAATATTACACTTGATCTCTTAACAAGTTGGTATATGCTTTCTATAAAATTTGTGTAAGTTTTTCTTAATTTGCTTTTTTATTTTGCATTTATGCTTTGTAACTCAACATCTCTTGTGTGACATTTACAATTCGATTTTTTTGTTATACTACAGTGCTTCAATTAATCTTATTTTAGCTTTAATATATATTTACTAAATATTTAAATAATAATTTTTTTGTTTTTATGCTGATTTAGTTTAGAAATTTGAAGTAATTTCAATTGAGAATAAATTCAGATGAAAAAACTATCATTGAGCTTGTCTTGATGAGATTTATCAAATTAATCATTCATTTCTTTATGGATAAATATTTTATTTTTTAGTAAAAGAAACCTTTGCAAGACATTTAGATTACTATCTGATTTAATGAATAAAGATGGGGCACATGATATACTTAAGTACCTTGCAGAATAATATTCCTTTTGCAATTTATCTCTTTTGTTTAAGCTTTTGACATTAATTTTGTTATATTGCTTTACAACTCTAAATCTCTTCTTATGTGACCTTTACACTACTTTGATTTGTATATATTACATTGATTCAATTTTTTCTATTTTTAGCTTTAATATAGATTTTGTTAAGATTAAAAATAATTCTTTGTTGATATTTACACTTATTTAATTTTATAATTCATAGTAATTCTAAAGGAGGTCTAATTTAATTGAAAAAACTTCATTAGAATCATGTCAATAAGGTTTATCCATTTTAGTATTCATTTTACATATTTTCAAATTCTTTATTTAATAAAGTTTGGTAGTCTTAATGAGAAATTTAAGTTCTTACAACCTTGGCAATAAAAGATGTGTAGGGATTAGGGATTAGGTATTTCAAGCTATGATAATAAAGGATGTCACTCTTAATCTCCTTACTAGCTTGCAATGCAACTTTTTATTATAATCTATACAATTTCTTTAATTTGTTTGCTTTTAGTTTGCTATATTACCACGTAAATCTAAATCTCCTCATGTCTGTCCTTTACAATGTGTTGTTTTTGTTATTTTAGATTGTTTCAATATTTTTCATTTTGACTTTAACATATATTTACTTAATATTAAAGTACTAATTTAGTATTATTTATACTTCTTTAACTCAAAAATTGATAGTATTTTAAATGTGGTCTTATTGACATAAAGAAAAGGTCATTAGGCTCATCTTAATGAGAAATATTCAATTTTATATTTTTAAATATTTTCCTTTTATGGTCTTTGCATGATTTTTTTGATATTTCTATTGTAACTTATTCCATGATTTAGGATGTTACACTTGATCTCCTTAGTATCTTGCAACACAACTTTCTAGTACAATTATCTCCTTTATTAAAAAAACATTACTTTTGTTTGCTTTTATTTTTATGTAACTCTAAATCTCCTCTTGTGTGATCGTTATACCTCTTTTATTTGGGTATGTTATATTACCTCAATTCATGTTATTTTAGCTTTAATATATATCTATACTTAATATTATAATTATAAGTATTATTTATTTTTCTTATTTATTATTTTAAGTTTTATTAATTTTGATAAGATCCAATAAAGATGAAGAAAATGAAATTTGAAACAACTCCACAAGCTTTATCTAATTTAATATTTTTTAATATTTTTAAATATTTTATTTTTAAACATTTTGGCTTATTTTGTGAGACATTTTTACTGATTCCCTTTTTGATGATTATGTTTTTTATACTTGATATCTTCATTTATTTTGGAATGCAATTCTTTCATACAATTGATCTCATTCTTTAAATATTTGTGCTAATGTTCAAATATTATAATTTTCAATTTATCTCATGTTTTGTAAAAATAAGAATTTCTTTAATTTAAAAATTTTTTTTTTTTATTTTTTATACTTTATTAATTTTTGGTAATTCTAAATAAGGTTTGATTCACTTGAAACAAACATTTTTTTGGCTCACCTAGACAATTTCTATCCATCAAAATATATGATTTAATATTTTTAAATATTTTATTTTCATAAAATTTTACATATTTATGTGATATTTTGATTATATTTGATTTGATGATGGAGAATATTACACTCAACCTCCTTTGTTTGTTTGAATCAAACATTCTTATATAATTTGTTTGATTTTTTCAAATATTCTACTTTTGTTTAGTCAATTTACTATTTAACACTAAATCTTCTAGTAGGTGACCTTCATATTGGGTTATATTGCATTGTTTCAAATTAACACTTTTTAACTAGCATATGTTTTTACTTAATATTTAAATAATAATTTATTATTATTTATGCTTATTATTTTGATAATTCATAGTAATTCTAAACAAAGTCTAATCGAGATGAAAGAATTATCATTGGACTATCTCGATGGACTCTATCTAATAAATATTAAAATTATATTTTTACATATTTATTTTTTTAATTTTAGCATGCCTTATAAAATATTTCAATTTGTACCTATCATAAGTGAATATGTTACAGTTGATCTCTTTAATATCTAGAAATGTATTATTTTTTTACATTTAATCTCACTTTCTCAACATTTTCACTTTGATTAAGATATATGAGAATGTAAATCTAGATCTCCTCTTGAGTAACCCTAATATCACTTTTATTTTTTTATATGATATTAATTCAATTTATCTCGTTTCCTTTATAATATTAATTTACATATTATTGCAATAATTTTTTTATTTTTTATACTTATTTATCTTGTTAATCTCTCAATAATTATTACCGAGTTTTGATACTGTAAAAATTAGCATTGTTGGGATCGTATCGATGAACTCAATCTAATTAAATGTTCATTTTTATATTTTAAATATTTTCGTTTTTTACCTAATTTAATGAGTGAGGATGCTATGCAAGATATTATTAGTTTTAAAAAATTCAACGTTCTTATACAATTTATTTAATTTATTCTTCTTTTTCACTTTGATTTTGTTAATTTACTATGTAACAATATATCTTTTTTAGTGTGACCTTTACATTTCCATGATTTGGATAACCATATTTCTACAACTTATTCCATTGAATTTTGAATTTATATTTAGTTCAACAATTAGTAGTAATTCCAAACATGGTCTCATCAAGATAATACAAAATTCATTGTAGTCCTCTAAAAAAGCTCTATGTAATTCAATATAATTTTTTAACTATTTTATTTTATATTATTTTTTATATGGTTTGAGAGATATTTTGATTCATAATTATTATGATGATAGTATCAATTGCACTCTATCTTGTTTGTATCTTTGATTTCAATTTTCATATAAAATTTTTCTCATATTATCAAATATTTTTGTTTGAGTTGGTTGTATTGTTATGCAACATCAAATCTCGTCTCATGTGCCTTTTACATCACTTTGATTTGATTATAATATAATGCTTCAATGTATCTCATTAATCTATATTCACTTATAGTATTGTAATAATTAATAATTACTGATGCCTATTTAATTTTGTGACATGCCAAATTTCGAATGAGATCCAATTAAGATGAAATGAAACTTGTTGGAGTCATCTTGACTGACTAATTTGAATTAAACATTCATTTTTTATTTTTAATATTTTTTTAAATTTATGATAGGTTTTATGAGATATTTTGACTTATACTTAATTTAATGTTCAAAGATTTTACATTGGATCCCATTACTATCTTAGAGTTTAACTTTTATGTATAATTTATGTCATTTTCTCAAATTTTTTGCTTTAATTTTTTTATATTACTATCTATCTCTAAATCTCCTTTTTATGTGTTTTGGTTGCATTATAATTCTTAATTTTATTTCTTTTTTGCTCTAAAATGAGAGTCAATGGAAATGAAACAAATATCATTGTCCCATCTTAACAAGCTCTTTTCTCTTAATTCTTTATTTTTATATTATTTAACATTTTATTTTCAAACATTTCGATCAGTTTTATGATGCATTTTCATTCATACATAATTATATGATCAAGGATGTTACACTTGATCTCCAAAGTATCTTGGAAAGTAACTTTCTTTTATATTTTACCTCATCTCCTTAAATATTTCTCTTTCATTTTGTTGTGTTACTGTGTTCCTCAAAATATTCTCCCAACTTACCATTACATTGCCTTGATTTGTTTGAATGAAATTATTTAAAATTTTAATATTTCAGCTATAATATTTATTTGCTAAGTATTAAAATAATAATTTATATTTTTTATTTATAATTACTTTGTTAATTCACTATAATTCCAAAGAAGGTTTAATTGTGACACACTAAAATTTTTTGGATTTTTCTTGGCAAGCTCTATTAAAATAAATATTCATTTTCATTTTTTTAGATATTTTATTTTCAAAGGATTTTGCACACTTTATAGGATATTTTTAGTTTGTACCTGATTTGATGATTGAGGAGGTTATGCTCGTTGTCATTAATATTTTGAAGTACAACTCTCTCGTACAATGCATCTCATTTCTATTATTATTCTCTTTGATTTTCTTATATTACTTTAATTAAAATTATCTTAGTTGTTGTTTAATATATATATTTTTTAATATTAGAAAAATATTGTTTTGGTTATTTGTGCTTGTTAAACTTAGTAATTAAAAATAGGCTCAAATCACATCAAATAAAGAGAAAATAATTGTTTTTTGACTTATCTCAACAAGCTCGATACCAAATAAAATATTAGTTTATATATTTTTTAATATTTTTTATAGTGTTTTTGCCATTTTTTATTATATATTTTTTTTGTATCTGATTTGATGGTTATGGATATGACACTCGATCTGCTTAGTGTATTTAAATAGAACTTTCTTTTATATTATCTCACATTTGTACAAATGTTTTTCGTTGATTTGGCTATTTTTTTATATAAATCTAAATTTCTTCTCATTTCACATTTACATTACTTGATTTTCTTGTATTATATTATTTAAATTTGAATCATTTTTGCATTAATGTATATTTTATTAATGTTAAAATAATATGTTGCAATTATTAATTCTAATGTTTTTTTCTAATTTATTGCAATTCCAAATAAGTTATTTTTTTAAGACGAAATCGGCATCATTGCACTCATCTTGACAAGTTTTATATAACAAAATATTTATGTTTATATTTTTAAATATTTTTTATTTTATAATATTTTGTATATATTTTTAATATTTTGACTCATTTCTTATTTGACAATTAAGGATGTTATAATCAATGTCCTTTATATCTTTCCATGCAACATTCTCATAAAATTTATCTCAATTCTCTAAATTGTTCGCATTAATTTGGTTATATTACTATATAACCTTGATGTTTTCTTGAGTGATCTTTCCATTGATTTGATTTGATTATATTTTGTTACTTCATTTTACCTTATTTTAGCTTTAATATAGATTATGAATTATTAAAAAATATTTTATTATTATTTTATCTTATCTAATATATTAATTCATAGTATATCCAAATGAGTTCAAACTTAGAAGAAACAAACATCATTAGACTCATCTCGACAAGCTCTATTCATTTAAATTTTTATTTTTATAATTTTAAATGATCATATTCTATAGTTTTTGCTTACCATATGAAGAATTTTAATTTGTACCAAATTTATCAATCGAGGATATTACACTTGAACAATTTTGGATCATAGAATGCATCTTTTTCGTCATGTGTAATATTTATATCACTTTGATTGTGTCATATTACATTACTTCAATTACAAAATTTGAGCATTAATAACTTTTAACTTAATATTAAAACAATAATTTGCTATTATTTGTACTTATTTACTTAGTTTATTTGTAATAATTAAACATGAGACCTAATCTCTTTGAAACAAATATTTTTTATTCATCTTTACAAGATTTATTGAATAAAGTGTTGGTTTTACATATATATATATATATATATATATATATATATATATATATATATTATGTCAATTGTAGCCTTTACGACACATTTCAATTTGTAGCTGATTTAATGATAAATGACATTACACTCAGTCTATTTAGTATCTTGGGGTACAAATTTTTTATATCATTTATCTCGTTTCTTCAGAGTCTTGTCTTTGATTTGGCTATATTACTATGAAACTCTAAGTTTTTTGTCAAGCAAAATTTTTATTACTTTGTTGTTGTTATTTTTTAATACTTTAGTTTATCTTATTTTAATATTAATTAATATTAACTTAAAATTTATATATTAACATACTATTATTTATCTTATTTTTTGGTTATTTAGTAGTAATTCCAAAAAAGTATGATTGAGAGGAAATAATTATCATTGGACTTATCTTCATAGGGTTTATCATACCAAATATTCATTTCTATTTTTTAGGTATTTTTCTTTAGAGTTTTGGTATGCCATACAAGTCATTTTTATTGGTACCTTATTTGGCAATGAATAATATTAAACTCATTCTCATTAGTACGTTGGAATACAATATTCATATAAAATTTATCAATTTTTTTGATATATTCTTGCTTTAATTTTGTCATATTGCTATATAACGCTTAATCTTCTCTCACATGATATTCAGACCATGTTAATTTTTTTAATTACATTACTTTGATTTATATCACTTCAACTTTAATAAATTTTAATTAATATTAAAATAATAATTTATTCTATTTATGCTTATTTATTTTGTCAATTTTGAATAATTCCAAATGAAAATTGATTGCCGTGAAAAAAACATCATTGGACTTGTATCGATGAGTTTTATCCAATTAAATGTTCATTTTTAAATTCATTATTTTTACCTCACTTAAATTTTCATATATATATATATATATTACTTAATATTGAAATAATATTTTTTTATTATTTATATTTATTAACTGTGGTGATTCATAGTAATTCCAAATATTGTTGGATTAAGAAAAAATGTTAAAGTGCTCGACTAGACGTGCTCTATCCTATAAAATATTTATTTTTGAAATATTTTATTTTCTAGGATTTTTTCATGCTTTGTGAGACATTTTTACTTGTACCTTGCTTGAGGATAGAGGATGTTACAATCAATCATATAGTATCATGTAATGTATCAGTTTTATACTATTTATCTCATTAAAACAAATGTTTTATTTTTATTTGGTTATCTCATTTCAAATAAAATATATTTTTTTAGTATTAAAATAATATTGTTTTTTTAATTCTTCTTTAATTTGGCAATTCATAGTAATTCTAGAAAAAGTTTATTTGAAATGAAAGAGATGTTGCTTGACTTATCCTAATAAGCTTTATGTATTTAATATTTTTTATGTTTTTAAATATTTATTTTCTAGAATTTTGACATGCTTTGTGAAATATTTAAATTTGTAACTTATTTTATGATCAATAATGTTGTACTTAGTTTCTTTAGTATATTCGAAGCAACTTTTCCATATAATTTATCTTATTCATTCAAATATTTTGCTTTGATTTTCTTATTTTACTATGAAGTCTAATTTCTTCTCTTGTAACCTTCACATCACTATGATTTGATTATATTAAACTAGTTCAAGTTTTCTCATTTAAACTTTAATATATATTTTCTTAATATTCAAATAATAATTTATAATTATTTATGCTATTTTTTTTTGTAATTTATAATAATTGTGAAAGAAATCCATTGGTCACAAAAAGAAATGTTGCTAGATTTGTGTCCATGCACTCTATATTGTAAGACTTTCATTTTTATATTTTAAAATTATTTGTTACCATAGATTTTGGCATACTTTATTCAACATTGTGTTTTATACTAGATTTAATGATCGAGGATACCCTGTGAAATCATCAAATGCAACTTTCTTGTATAATTTATCTTATTTAATCAAATAGTTTTCTTTCATTTTGTTATATTACATTTTTTTAATTTATTTTATTTTTGTCTTTGAATTATTTACTAAGTATTCCTATAATAATTTATTTTTATTTAACTTAATTTGCTTTGGCATTTCTTATAAGGCATTTTGAGTTATACATTGTTTGATCATTGATGATATTAAACTCAATCTCCTTAGTTTCTTTGAAATAAAAATTCTTTTATAATTTGTCTCATTCATTCACATTTTTTGTTCATTGATTTTATTATATTATTATAAAACTCAAATTCTCCTCTCATGTGACCTTTACATCACCTTGATTTAGTTATATTATATTGTCTTAATTTATATTATTTCAACTTTATAATATATTTACTAAATTTTAAAATAATAATTTAGATTATTTTTTTTTAATTTGGTAATTCCTAGCATATCAAAATGAGGTATATTAGTGGAAAAATAAAAATTGACGAGTCCTCTAATTGAGCCTTACCGATTTAAATTTTTATTTTTATATTTTGAATTATTTTATTTCCATGTGTTTTTGCATGCTTTATGATATATTTTAATTTGTATAAGATTTGATTGTTTAGGATGTTACACTCGATCTCCTTAGTATCTTTGAATAAACATTTTTTATACAATGTATCTAATTTAGTAAAAGTGTTTTAATAAAATTGGTTACAATACTATGTCACATAATTCTCTTTTAGTTTGACTTTTACATAACTTTGATTTGGATAAATTTCTTTTCTTAGATTTATCTCGTTTCAAATTTTATACATAATTACTTGAAATTAAAATATTAATTTATTATTATTTGTGTATATTTATGATGGTTTTCTTAGTTAATCAAAACAAATTCTAGTTGTGATGAAACATATGTCTTTGGACTACTTTTAACAAGCTTTATCTAATAAAAATGGTTATTTTTATATTTTGAGTGCTTTAGTAAGACCTACATGTTATTTTTATTCAAACCTTATCTCACAAATTGGGTTGCTACACTAGATCTCCATAGTATGTTCGAATGTAATTTTTTAATTATAATTATCTAATTTCTTTAAAAGTTTTGCATTGACCTCCTTTCTTTGTTATGTAACTCTACATCTCCTCTTATGTGACTTTTATATCACCATGATTTCATTATAATACACTACTTCAATTCAAGTCATTTCTACATTAATATTTATTTACTTAATCTTAAAATAATAATTTAATGTATTTGAACTTTGTATGACAATTCATTGTAATTTAAAGGATGTTATTGTGATGAAATAATCATCCATGGGCTTAGATCGATAAGTTCTAATTAGTTATAAATTCATTTTAAAATATTTAAATATTTTATTTTCTTGGGTTTTGAAATATTTTAGGAGATATTTTCATTCACTTCTAATTTTATAATTAAGAATGTTACATTTTGAATCCTTTGTATGTTTAAAAAGGACTATTTAGTATAAATTATCTCACTTGCTCAGGTATTCTCTTTTTTTTGTGATATTTCTATGTAATTTTAAGCCTGCTCTCATTTGACTGTTCATCTTTTTGAATTGATTTTAATACATATCATCAATTTATCTCATATTAGCTTTAATATATATTTATTTGATATTAAAATAATATTTTTTATTGCTTATGTTAATTTTATTTAGTAATCCATTAGAATTCTAAATGATGTCAATTGGAGATGAAAAAAATGCCATTAGAACTATCTTGATGAAGTCTATCTAGTTAAATATTTTTAATAACTTTAAAATTTTATTATTTAAGGCTTTACCTCCTTTATTAGATTTTCTCATTCATATCTGATTTAATGATTGAGGACATTACACTCAATGATCTTTGTTCCTTGTAATGTAACTTTCTTAAATAATTTATTTCATTTTGTTTTAGTTTTTTTACTTTAATTTTATTATATTACAATGAAACTCTAAATTTTCTTTTGTGAGACCTTTACATAACTCTGAATTGATTTCATTACATTGCCTCATTTTACCTTATTCATATTTAATATAAATTAGCTTATTATTTATGCATATTTTTTTTGTATTTCATAATAATTCCAATTAAAGTATTGTCCAAATTAAATTGGATGAGCTAGACCTAATTGAATATTAATTTTGTATTTTTTTAATTATTTCTTTTGTAGCATATTAACACTTTATATGACATATTTTTAATTATTTTTAATTTTATGATGAAAGAAGTTGCATTCAATCTCCTTTGTGTGGTGAAATGCAAGTTTTCTCTAAAATCTATGTAATTTCATAAAATTTTTAATTTTAATTTTTTTATTAATATGTAATTCTGCATCTCTACTCATGTGACTTTTACATCATTTTTATTTAGTAATATTTTGTTTCTTCAATTTCTCTCATTTAATCATTAATAAATATTTACTTAATTTTAAAATAATAAGTTTTTACTACTGAAACCTATTTTTTATGATAATGTTTTCTAATACCATATGATCTTCGATCGAGAGGAAACATGTCATTAAACGTGAAATGTTGAAGTCTTCCAAATTTATAATTTGTTTTATATCTTAAAATATTTTATTTTCTAGAGATTTGTCATATTTTATAAGAAATTTTAATTCATATATTATTTGATGATCATTATTGCCACAGTTGGTCTCTTTCGTATCTTGGAATGCAACTTTCCCATAAATTATATCGCCTTTCTTGAAAGTTTTTTATTTTATTTTGTTATATTACTATGTGAATCCAAACATTTATTGTGTGACTTTTACATTGCTTCTATTAGCTATATTACATTACGTCAATTTATCCCATTCAACCTCTGATAAAAATCTATTTAATATGAAAATAGTAATTTATTATTATTAATGGTTATTTACAATCATGATCTACATTAATTTAAGACAGTCTAATTAAGACAAAACAACCATAATTAGACCTTTTTTAATAGGCTCTATTTAATTAAATATTTATTTTTATATTTTTAAATGTTTTATTTACTGCAATTTTATTAAGCTTGATAACATATTTTGAATCATACCTTGTTGATCGAAGATGTTAAGATTCATCTTCTAATTATCTTGGAATGCAACAAGTTTATCTCATTTCAATAAGATTTTCAATTTCATTTGACATATTGCGATACTTTGGTTTGGTAAGAATTAAAATAATAATTAACTATAATTTACTATTATTTAATTTTGGAAATTATAGTAAATCAAAATGAAGTATAGTCAAGATGAAATAAATGTAATTAGATTCATCTTGGAATGCAACTTTCCTATATTATTTATCTTATTGCTTATACATTTTTGTTTTTTGTTTGGTCTTTTACTTTGAAACACTTAATCTCCAAATTATAGTCACGTTTTATGAGATCTTTTAATACATACCTAATTTCATAACAAAATTGTTATACTCAATTTTTGTGAGTATCACGTTACACAACTTTCCAATAAATTAATCTAATTTTCAACTTTTTGGCCTATATTTGGTTGTATAACATTGCTTTAGTTTTTTTACATTTTTGTATTAATATATGATTTCTTTATTAAAATAATAATTTATTATTATATATTTTACTTTTGTAATTTGTAGTAAATTCAAACCAAGTCATATCCAAACAAAACAAACATGATTGTGCTCATATGGACCAGTTCTATAAGATTAAATTATGATTTTCATGTTCTTAAATATTTTATTTTCTAATGTTATTTGCGACTTTTATGAGATATTTTTGTTTGTACATCATCTGATTATTAATGATTTTACAGTTAATCTCCTTAGTATCTTGGAATGCAACTTTGCAATATAATTTATCTCATTGCTTATGCTTTTTTGCTTTTATTTATTGTTCTACTTTGAAGCACTTATTCTTCTTTCATGGACCATTACATCACTATGATTTTTTTTATTATATTGTTTTAATTTATTTCTTTTAAATTTTACTATATGCTTACTTATAATAAAAATAATAATTTAATATTTTTTTGCTTATTAATTTCATTAATTTGTAGTTATTCCATTTAAGGTTAGATTAAGATGAAAAAAAATATAGTTTGACTCATTTTAATTTTCGCTAGCAAATTAAATATTCAATTTTATATTTTTAGATATTTTATTTTCTTGGAGATTTGGCATACATCATGAGATGATTTTATTAGTAACATATTTGAAAATCTATGATGTTTAACTCAAACTCCTTAGTATCATTGAATACCCCTTTCTTGTACAATATATCTGATTTAATCAATTTTTTTTTATTTTGTTATAATAATGTGTTGTACTAAATCTCTTCTCATATGACATTTATGTCGATTTGATTTGGCCATATTATACTACTTAAACTTATTTTAATTTTGCTTTAATATATGTTTACATAATATTAAAAATAATTTTTTTATTTTTTTCTTATTGATCTTTGATAATTAATAGTAATTCAAAATAATATTCAATCAAGATGAAAGAAACATTGTGTGAATCATCTCGATGAGTTTTATGCAAGTAGAGTGTTTTATACTATTAAAAAGTTTTTTCTATAACTTCAACAAGCTTGATGTGACATTTTCATTGGCACCAGATTACTTTATCGAGGTTGTTACACTTAATCTACAAAGTATCTTAGAGGACAACTTTGCTATACAATTTATCTCATTTCTTTAAACATTTTACTTTTATTTGCTTTTATTACAATAAAACTCTTATGGCCTTCTTGTGAAACCTCTACAATATTTCAATTTTGTTATATTACATTACTTAAAATTATCTCATTTTGGTTCAAAAATATAACTTAGTATTAAAAAATAATTTATTATTATTTATGTTTATTTATATTGACAATTTATGTTAAATCAAAATGTCATCTGATCGAGGTGAAATGAATATCATTATACACTTCTAGATGATTTCTACCTAAATAAATATTCAATTCTATATTTTAAATATTTTTAGTTTTTATATTTTGGCATGTTTTATAAAATATTTTGAAATGTACTTGATTTGATGTTTGATGTTGTTATCCTCGACCTCCTAAACATGTTGAATTGAATCTATTTGATGTATTTTATCTCATTTCTTTTCGTTTTTCACTTTGGTTATATTATATTACTATTTAACTCTAAATCACATCTCTTGTGACTTTAATGTTATTTTAATTTAATTATATTTCATTGCTTTAATTTATCTCATTTTAGCTTTAATCTATATTTGGTATGTTTTAAAATAATAGTTTATTAGTTTTTATGCTTATTTACTTCTGTAATTCGAGTCAGTTCAAGACGAGATTTAGTCGACACAAAATGGACATCATTTGTTTGTCTTGATTAACCCATTATAACTAAGTATCAATTTTTATAATTTTTAGTACCTTATTTTTAAAAATTTTGGTGGATTTTATAAGGCAATTTGAATTGTACCTTATTTGATATTCTAGGACGACACAAACGATTGCTTTAGTATGATTGGACACAACCTTATTGTACAATTTATTTCATTTTTTCAAATTTTATGACATGATTAGGTTTTATGGCCATATAACTCAAAATCTCTTCCTTTTTGAGATTTACATTGCCTTAATTTTGTTATATTACATTATTGAAATTTATCTTAATTTAACTTTTGCATATATTTTTTCAATATTAAAATAATAGTTTATTTTTATTGATTCTTATTTACTTTTGTTTTGCATAATAATTCTAAATGTGGTTTGATTAAGAATAAACAAGCATCGATGGATTGTTCTCCATATGGTTTATCCATTTAAATCTTCATTTCAGTATTAAAAAAGTATTTTATAGGATTTCAGTTACACCAAGTGACATGTCGATTTGTAACTAAATAAACTATAAAGGATGCTACACTCGATCTCCTAAGTATCATGGGATGTAATTTTCCAATATAATTTAACATTTCTTCAAATGTTTAACTTTGATTTGATTATATTACTATGATGCACAAATTGTCATCTTTTGTTTCATTTACATCAATTTGATTTGGAAAAATTATATTGCTTTAATTTTATCTTATTTTAGCCTTAATAAATAGTTAATTAAAATTGAAATAATTTACATTTTTTAAGTCTTAATTATTTTTTATTTTGAAGTAATTCAGCCCAAACTTATTGACATGAAGCAAACATCATTGTACTAATCTAGTTCTCTTTCTACAATCAAATAATCATTTTTTTTGTTCAGTTTACGAGGTATTTTATTCGTACCAAAATTGACTATCAAGAATTTTCTGCTCAATCTTCTTAGTATCTTATATTGCAACTTTTCGAAACAATTTCTTATTCTTGGGCTTGTTTGCCTTCATTTGGTCATATTACTATGAAACTCTAATTCTCTTACCTTTTGAGATTTTTATTAACTATAATAGATTATGGTATATTGTATTAATTTATCTCATTTCAACTATTACATATTTTTTACTAATGGTTAAAGAGCATTATTATTATCTATGCTTATTAACTTTAGTATTTTTCCTTAATTTTAGAAAAATCTGATGAAGATGAAACAATCATTAGAGTCATGTTGATGTGGTTTATCCAATTTAATTTTTTTAAAATATTTATTTTTCAATCATTTGCTCATAATTTGAGATATTTTGATTCATATTAGATTTTATGATTGATGATGTCACACCTAATGTTCTCTTTGTCATGGAATGAAGCTTGCCAGTACAACTCGTCTCATTTCTCTAAATTTATTACTTTATTTTTGTTATATTATAATGAAAGTCTAATTCTCCTCTCATATGATTTTTATATGGCTTTTACTTGGACATATCACATTGCTTCAATTTATTTTTTTTAGCATTAATATATACCTACATAATATAAAAATAATAAATTATTATTAATTATGGTTATGAATTTTTGTTATTAATAGAAATTTTAAGAAAATGTCAAGTCAACTTGAAAAAAAAATTGTTGGACTCAACTAAATGAGCTCTATTTTATTAAATATTCATTTTAATATTTTAAAATATTTAATTTTCTATATTTTTGGCATGCTTTATAAGAAATTTTGATTCATATTAGATTTGACTTCACAGGATATTACACTTGATCTCCTTAATGTCATGGAGTACATTCTTCTCAAATAATTTATCTAATTTCTTTAAATTTTCTTTTTGATTTGGTTATATTATTATATACTCTAACTATTATCTTGTGCGGCCATTACTCAATTTCATTTTGTTACATTATATTATTTTAATTTGTCTAATTTTAGTTTTAATAAAAATTTGCATAGTGTTAAACAAATATTTTAATATTATTTATTATTATTATTTAATTTAGTAATTTATAGTAATTATGAACAAGATCAAAAATAGATGAAATAAAAATTGTTGGACTTGTCTCAATGAGCTCTAACCAATTAAAATTTTGTTTATACATTTTGAAATTTTCATTATACTGGGTTTTAGAATGCTTTATAGTACATTTTAATTTGCATGTGATTTCATATTTAAGGATGCTAAAATCTATCTCTCTAGTATTTTAGAATGTAAGTTTTCAATGCAATTTATATCACATATATGACTTTTTTCTTTGTTATTGTTATATTAATATGTAACTCTAAATATCCTCTCGTGTGACATCTACATCACTTTAAGTTCATTATCTTATTTTAACAAAATTTTTCTAATATTCAACTTTAATATATACCTATATAAGATTATAAAATAATTATTAATATTTCTTGTAATTTACTTTGATAATTTTCTTTAATTTGAAAAAGGTTTGAGGAATACAAAAAAAATATCATTGACTATGTAGATGACCTCTATCTAATTAAATATTTTATTTTCTATGGTTTCGCTACACTTTATGAGATATTTTAATTCTTGCTCATTTGATGATTGAGAAAGTCGTACTCAATCTCCTTTGTATCCTAGAAAGCAACATTCTTATTGAAATTTTCTCATTTCTTAAAATTTGTTTATTTGATTATGTCATTTTACTATTTGACCCTAAATCTTCCTTCATTTTCTTTTATATTGCTTTCATTTGGATATGTCACTTTTCTTTAATTTTCATCATTTTATATTTAATATTTATTTATTTAATATTCAAGTAATAATTTTATATTATTTTTACTTAACTAATTTGATAACTCATAGTAATTTTGAATGAGTCTTAATAACCAAAAAAGAAAGGTTTTGGTCTCACCTTAGGAAGCTCTATCAAACTAAATATTTAATTTTATGTTTTGAAGTATTTTATTTTCTAAGGTTTTGGTATCTTTTAATACATTTTGATTTGTATATGACTTGACTATCAATGATGTTACATTCTATTTTCTTAGTTCATGGAATGCAACATTCTCTTATAATTTATCTTATTTATCAAAATATTGTATTTTTATTTCTTTATATTGTTATGAAACTCTAATTTTTCTCTGGTATGAACATTACATCTTTTTGATTTTATTATATTACAATTCCTAAATTTTGTTTTTTTCAATTTTAATATATATTTGTTAAATATTAAATTAATAATTTGATTTTCTTTTGATGTGTTAAATTTTCTAATTAACAATAAATCCAAGTGAGGTCTAATGGAGATGAAAAAACCATAATTGTGCTCATCCCTATATGCTTGATCACCTTTGTATCTTGGAATTCCACTTTTCATACTATTTATCTTATTACTTCAACTTTTTTTATTTGATTTTTTTATGATATATTTCGTTGTGTGTCATTTATGCTTTAATATATATTTAAATAATTATACAAATAATTATTTATTATTATTATTATAAATATTTACTTTAGTAATTCATAAAAACTCAAAACTCGGATGCACTGAGATGAACAAATATTGTTCTTCTAGTGTCTAGGAGTTCTACCAAATTAAATATTCATTTGTATTTTTTAAAATATTTTTTTAAGGTTTTTTGTAAGTTTTATAAGAGATTTCTAATTGCACCTAATCATATGATCGAGTATGTAAAGTCTACTAGTTGAGTATCTTTGAATATAACTTTCTATAGAATTTACGACATTTCTTCAAATATGTTGTTTAGATTTTTTTTATATTGAATTGTTTCTTTTTATATCAATACTACTTTATTATTTAGTTACTTAATATTAAAAGATTAATTTTTATTTTTTAAAATCCTTGTTACTTTTGTAAATTATAACAATTGCAAATAATGTTTAATCAATACAAAAGAAATCTTATTGATTTCATCTCAACGAGCACTATACAATTTAATATTCACTTATACATATTTAATTATTTTGTTTTACTTAACTTTGGAAAATATTATGAGACAGTTTGAATTGTACATGATTTAACTCTCAAGGATATCACACTGAATCTCGTTAACATTTTGGAACTTTCCCTAAAATTTATCTAATTTCTTCAAATCATTTACTTTGATTTTGTTATATTACTAAGAAACAATTATTCTCCTCGCTTGTAATATTTATTTGACTTTGATTTGGTTATATTATATTATTTTTGTTCAACACATTTCAGCTTTAGTATAGGTTCACTTAGTTTTAAAATAACAATCTATTATTATTTTAGCTTATTTATTTTTATTATATGTAGCAATTCAAAATAAGGTTCAATTGAGATGAAACAAACATCTTTCCACTCATCTTAATGAGCTCTATCTAACCAATTATTTATTTTTATAATTTTTAATATTTTATTTTCTAAAGTTTTTGTATGCTTTATAAGTCATTTTGATTTATTTCGTTTAATGATCGAGTATATTACACTAAAAAACCTTTATAATAGAAAGAAAATTTCCCATAATTTAAATGGTTCTACTCATTTTTCATTTTAAATTAGTTATATTGCTATGGACTCAAAATCTCTCTCATCTGATATTTACATCTCTTTGATTTGGTAATGATATATTTTTGCAATTTACCTCATTGGAACTATAATGCACGTTCATATAATATTAAAAAAAATAATTTACAGTGATTTTTGCTCCTTTACTTTTTAAATTTTGTCTCATTTCAAATAAGTTCTAATCAATGTGATACAAACATAATTCCAATCTTTTTGATAAGCTCTATCTAATTACGGTATTTTTTACAAGTGTAAATGTTTTATTTTCTAAGATTTTTGCACTTTTTATAAGATATTTTGATTTGTACTTCATTTAACAATCAATGATTATACTCTTGATCTACTTAGTATCTTTCAATTCAACTTTCCATAAATTGTATCTTATTTCTTTGAATATGTAGCCTTGATTTAGTTATATTAGCATGATACTCTAATTATCTTCTCAGTGACCTTCACATTTCCTTTATTTGGTCACATTATCTTACTTCAATTTATCTCATTTTAGCTTTAATATATAGTTAAATTTTGTTAAAAAAAAGTAGTTATGGTTATTTGCCTTGGTGATTCATAATAATTCAAAACCAGGTCAAATTGAGATGAAATAAATGTTGTTTTACTTGTCTCGACGAGCTGCAAAAAATTAAACATTCATATCTTTATTTTTAAATATTTTATTTTCTAAAGTTTGAGCATGCTTTATGAAGCATTTTTTATAGACACTAGATTTGTCGATCGAAGATTCTACACTTAATCTCCTTGGTATCTTTGAACGTTACTTTCTCCTGCAATTTATCTCATGTATTCAAACTTTTTTACTTTTATTTAGTTATATTAATATGAAACTATAATTCTCCTCTTATGTAATGTGTACATCGGTTCAATTTGTTATATAACATTACTACAATATATCTAATCTTAGATTTAATAAAAACTTACTTAATTTTTAAAAAGTAATTAATTATAATTTATACAAATTCTCTTTGGTTACTCATAATAATTCAAAACAAGCTCTCATCGAGATTAAAAAATATTATTGTATTACTCTCGATCAGCTCTATCCAATTAAATATTAATTTATATATATATTAAATACTTTATTTTGATGGTTTTAGAATGCTTTATGTGACATATCTGTTTGTGCTTGATTTGACGATTAAAAGTTTTACACTCCAACTTATTAGTATCTTCTAATTCTATTGTTTTGAAAACTTTATCTCAATTATTCAAATTGATTTCTTTAATTTGCTATTATTTCTTCAATATAATGCATTTTTATTTTAATATATTGTTACTTATTATTAAAATTATAACTTAATATTATTTATTCTTATTTACTTTGGTAATCCATCATATACCCAAGTGCATCTATTCAAGACGAGATAAAAACATTTGACTCAACTCAAAAAGTTTTGTTTAATTAAATTTTAATATATATATTTTTATGTCTTTTTTAGAGTTTAAGTTTACTTTAATGTTAATTATAATTTTTACTTAATTTAATTATGGAAGATATTATTCTCAATCTATAGGTATCATGGAAGATTACTTTTTGATACAATTTATTTTGTATTAACTTTTTTACATTGATTTTGTTATATTACTATGTAACTCTAAATCTCATCTTGTGTGGCATTCACATCACTATCATTTTATTATATTATGTTACTATCAATTATCTCATTTCAAATTTTATGTATATATTCACTTAATAATAAAATAATGATTAATTTTCATTAATTTTTGAAAATATGCTTATCAATAATATTTCCAAATGAAGTCTAACCGTGATGAATCAAATGTCATTGGACCCATCTATCTGAGCTCTATCAAATAAATAAATTTTTTTTAT
This sequence comes from Vanilla planifolia, assembly GCA_023846275.1. Classification (NCBI taxonomy): domain Eukaryota; kingdom Viridiplantae; phylum Streptophyta; class Magnoliopsida; order Asparagales; family Orchidaceae; genus Vanilla; species Vanilla planifolia. Next base: position 495,692 of record JAIUJO010000060.1, on the reverse strand, counting down.
TTTTCATTTTTTATTTTTTATAGTTTTGGAATGCTTTTTGAGACATTTTAACTTTATCTGATTTCACAATCGAGGATGTTCTCGTTGAGCACCTTAGTGTCATGATCTTCTAATTTCCCACATAATTGGCCACACTTAGTCAAACATTTTTCTTTTATTGTGTTATTTTTCTATGAAATTATAAATCTTCTTTGCGTGACCATCATATTTCATTAATTTGGTTCTATTACATTGGTTTGATTTATGTTATTTAAGATTTATTATAAATTTACAAAAAAAAAAAATTATTATTATTTATTCTTATTAACTTGACATTTTGTAATAACACAAACGATGTCTACTCGGGACACAATGAAGATTATCGTACTCATGTCAATGAGATCTGTCCAATTAATTTTCATATTTATATATTTTTTGAATTTGATTATCTATGGTTTTGGCTTTCTTTACAACTATTTTGATACTTACTTTATTTAACCATCGATCATATTGAGCTTGATCTCCTTAATAACCTTAAATACAAGTTTCTCATATAATTTATATTATTTTCTTCAACTTATTTATTGTGATTTTGTTATTATTGTGATTTGGTTATTTTATTTTGTGAGTTGAAGTCTAATCTCACTTGGCATTTACAACTCTTTTCTTCAGTAATACTAAATTACTCTAATTCATCTTATTTCAACTTTAAGATATATATGTACATAATTTTAATATAATAATTTTTTATTTTTACATTTATTTACCAAGTTGTTTTAGTAACTCTGAATGAGGCACGATATTAAAGAAAGAAAAGTCATTGGACTTGTCCTGATAAAGCTCTTTCCAAGTAAATAATCTTTTTAAAAATTAAAAATTTTAAATATCTAGCATTTGGCTTGATTTACGAGATATTTGGATTCATACTTGATTTATCAGTTGAGGATGCTGCACTTGATCACCGTAGTATTGTTGAATGTAGCTTTTATGTATAGTTTATCTTATTTCTCAAGTTGTTTTTGTTTCATTTTGTCATATTACTATGGAACTACAATTCTCTTTTTATATGACCTTTAGATGACTTCCATTTGATTATATTAAATTACTTAAATTTATATCATTTTAACTTTAATATATATTTATTTTTTAAATAATATTTTTTATCGTTGATGTATATTTATTTTGAGAATTCATAGTATTTCCAAACCAATTTAATCGACATGAAATAAACATTGGTGGACTAATCCTGATGAGCTCTACCCAATTAAATATTTATTCATTTTTATTTCTTAAAATATTTTAATTTATATAATTTCTTCAAATATTGTGAAACATTTTTGTGCATACCAGATTTATCAATCAAATATTTTATACACGATCTTTTTGGTATCTTGGAATGCAACTTTTTCTTTAAAATTATCTAATTTTTCTTATTTCATCAAAGTTTTTTTTTATTTGGTTATGTTACTTTGTAACTTTAATTCCCCTTTTGCACAGTATTTTGATCACTTTAATTCAGACAAGTTTCAATCGAGAGGAAGAAAACATCATTTGATGCATCTTAATGAGCTTTATTCAATAAAATATTGATTTTCATATTTTTTTAAAATTTTATTCTATTTTGTCACCCTTATTGTGCTATTTTTATTTACAACTAATTTTATAACCAAGAATGTTACTATCAATCTCTTGGTATCTTGGACTATAACCTTCCCTCACAATTTAACTTATTTCTTCAAATGTCTTATTTGTTTTGGTATATTACTAAGAAATTAAAATTCTCTTTCAATTTAACCTTTATAATGCCTTGATTTGAATATATTATATTCTTTCACTTTATGTTAATTTAGTTTTAGTATATCTTTACCTAATAAAAAAACAATAATTTGTTATTGTTTATGCTTATTTACTTTAGTGATTCATAGTAATTCAAAATGTGGTCCCATTGAGGCAAAACATGCATTATTCCACCTATCTCTATGTGCCCAACCCAATTAAAAATTTTTTGTTTTATTTTTCAGTAATTGTTTTTTAAAGGCTTTTGTATGGTTTATTAGACATTTGAATTTGTGACTCATTTTACTATTGAGTATGTTGCTCCTAATGTCCTCATTATAATAAAATGCAACATTGTCATAAAATATCTCTCATTGCATCCAATTTTGCACTTTGATTTTTCATTATATATTATATCTGTTCAATATATCTCATTTTTCACTCAAATATATATTTACTAAAAATGGAAATAATTCTTTTTTATTTTTTAAGCTTATTTACTTTTCTAATTTATAGTAATTATAAATAAGGTTTATTTGAGATAAAACAAATACGATTCTACTCATCTCTACAAGCTCTATACTATTTGGTATTCATTTGTATAAATTTCAATACATTTTTCTTTAATTTTTGCAAGCATTATAAGACCTTTTGGTTCTTACCTATCATGGTGATCAAGAATGTCACACTCAATCATTTTTGTCTATTGGATGCTACTTCCTGTTCATTTTCTTAATCTTCTTCAAATGTTTTTGCGTTTACTTGTTATATTAATGTGTAACATCTTATCCTTTCTCTTATGAAATTTAAAATGCTTTGATTTTGTTATATTATATTACTTCAATTTATCTTATTTTCACTTATATATATATATATATATATATATATATATATATATATATATATATATATTTTGACATTAAAATAATAATTTCTTATTGTTTAAAATGGAGTTTTGCAATAATTCTAAACAAAGTACAGTATAGACAAAAATGTCATTAGACTTAGCCCGATAAGCTTTATCCAATTAATTAATCATTTTCATATTTTTAAATAATTTATTTTTTATGGTTCCACATGATTTTTAGGGCATTTTGAGTCATACTTTGATTTAATGATCATTGATGTTACACTTGATCAACTTATTATCTTTGAGTGAATCTTTCAAATATAATTTATTTTAATTTCTCTAAATATTTTCTTTGATTTTGTTATGTTACTATTGAACTCTAATTCTCCATTCTTGTGACCTTTACATCAATTTTTTTTATTACATTGCATTATTTCAATTTGTGTTATTTTAGCTTCAAAATATATTTATTTATTATAATAGTAATAATTTTTTACTATGCCTATTCACTTTAATAATTCATAGTAGTTCTAAAGGGGACAAATCGAGGTGAAAAAATGTTGTTTGACTATCTGAACTATCTGCATCTAATTAAATAATTATTTTTACATTTCTATTTATTTTATTTTCTCAAGTTTTAATATACTTTACGAGAGACATCGATTTATACTAGATTTGTAATTTGAAGGAGTTTAAATTTGATCTTCTTATTTGTACATATTTATTTAATATTAAAATAATAATTTATTACATTTATGTTATTTAATTTTGCAATTCAAAGAATTTTTAAATGAGTTCTAATTAAGGTGAAACAATTATCGTTCAACACATCTTTACGAGCTCTATCTTGTTAAATATTTTATTTTCTTAGCTTTTGCAAGGTTTATAAAACATTTCAATTTAGACCAAATTTAATGAAATAGAATTTTACACATGATCTTTTAATATCTTGGAATACAACTTTGTCATGTAGTTTATCTAATATATTTATTGTTTTTTCAATTCTTTTTTTATACTACAATGTAAATCACACTCTTCAATAATGCGACATTTACATCACTTCAATTTGATCATGTTATAGAGCTTGAATTTTTATCATTTTTGCTTCAATATATATTTTTGCATTATATTAAAATAATAATTTATGATTATTCATGATCTTTTTAAATGGAATGTATTTCCAAATACGGTTCTATTGAGACGAAACAGACTACATTTGACTAGTTTTGATGAGCTTTGTCTAATTAAATAACATTTTTTATATTAATAAAAATTTTATTTTTTTAGTAATTTTGCAAACATGGAGAGACATTTTGACCTGTACTTGACTTGATGATAAAGGATGTTACACTTGATCACTTTAGTATCTTTGAATTTGTCTTTCTGATAAAATATTTTTCATTTCTTAAAACTTTTTCTAAGATTTCGTGATATTATTATGGAACTGCAATTCTCCTCATGTGTGCCTTCAAATTGCTTCAATGTTTTAAAATTATATTGCTTCAATTTATCTTATTTTGCCTATAAGTTATATTTACTTAATTTTAGAATAATATTTTATTAAAATTTGAGCTTATTTAACTTTGTAATTCATAAAAATCTGAAACAGGGTTTAATATATAGAATAGGAATGTCATTTGGCTCATCTAAACAACCTTTATCCAAGTAAATATTTTTTTTTATATTTTTAAATTTTTATTTTCTTTATTTTTGACATTGTTTACCAAGAATTGTGATTCATACCTAATTTATCAATAGAGAATGTTACACTTCGTCACCATAGTTTTTTTTCAATAAAACTTTGTCATATAATTTATCTTGTTTCTCTAAATGTTTCATTTATATTTTATTTCATTATTGTAGAATTCTAACTATCCTCTCGCTTAACCTTTACATCTCTTTGAATCAATAATATTACGTTATTTAAATTTATCTCATTTTATTTTTATATATATTTACTTATTATAAAAATAATAATTTAATGTTATTTATCTTTATTTATGGTCATACTTCATAATAATTTTTAAAAGGGTGTAATAGACATGAAACAAATATTATTGAACTCATCTTAATTGTATGTATCTAGTTAAATATTGATTTCTATTATTTTAAATGTTTATTCTCTCAAGTTTTAACATGTTTTATAGGGCATATAGATTACCTCTTGATTTGACAATCGAAGATTTTACGCTTGATCCCTTAACTATGAAACTATAATTCTCATCTTATTTAACCTTTATAACACTTTGATTTAGTTATATTACATTACTTTAATTCATTTCATTTTAGTTTTAACATATATTTGCTTAAAATTAAAATAATAATCAATTATTACTATGCTTATTTAAAGTAGTAATTTATAGTAATTCCAAAGAAGGCCCAATCGAGAGGAAGCAAATGACTTTGGAATTGTGTCAACCAATTATATCCAATTAAATGGTTCCTATATTTTTAAAAAATTATTTATTTTTTATGGTTCTTACATGTTTTATGAGATATTTTTATTTGTACAATATTTGATGGAGGATATAGCTATTGATTTTCTTAGAAGCTTCGAATGACACATTATTGTGTAATTTCTCTCAATTTTGTAAAAGTTTTCTTTGATTTTGCTATATTACTATGTAAATTTTGTTCTCATCTTGTGTGACCAAACACATTAATTTTGATAAATTACATTGCTTTAATTTAACTCATTTAATATTACATATATATTTACTTGGTATGAAAATATTTTCTTATTACTATTTTTTATCATTTACTTTTATCGTTCACAGTAATTCCAATTGAGGTTTGATCGAGGCATAACAATATCATTAGACTTTTCTTAAGGAGCTCTATCCCATTAAACATTCGTTTTTTATATTTGTAAATATACTTTTTAATATTTTGGCATGATTAGTTACATATTTTGAATTATACCATTTTTAACTATAAAAAAAATACACTCAATAACCTCATTAATAAGAAATTGAACTTTCCCTTATAATTTAACTCATTTCTTCAAAAATGTTATTTTGATTTAGTTATATTACTTTTTTCAAATTATCTTATTTCAACTTTTGTATATATTTACTTAATATAAAAATATTAACTTATTATTATTGAAGCTATTTATGATTGTGATTCTAGGAATTTCAAATGTGGTTTGATTGAGATAAAAAATGTCCACAATTCTTGATGGTCACTGTATAATTAAATATTCATTTCTAATATTTTTTAAATCAATGGATTTTGCATGTCCTATAAGACATTTTTGATTGTACCACTTTAAATAATTAAGGATGTTATAATTGATCTTCTTAGTATTATGGAATGCAACTTTCTAGTACAATCGATCTCATTTCAAATTTTTCTGCTTTGAATTTGTTTTGTTACTATGTAGATGAAAACCTCCTCTCATAGACCAAATAATTTACTTTGATAGAGCACATTAAGTAACTTCTTGTATAACTAAGAATTTAAAAAATATTTAAAAAATAAATAATAATAAATTATTTTTTAATGTTTAGTAAATATAGATTATAACTAAAATTAGATAAATTCAAATAATGTAGTACAACCAATCAAAGTGATGTAAAGGTCACATGAGAATAGATTTAGAGTTGACAAGCAATATACCCAGATCAAAGAGAAGCATTAGAAAAAATAAGTTCAATTTGGTATAAAAATTACATTCATAAATCTTACAAGATTCAGTATAACATCCACGATAATCAAATCATGTAAGAATAGAAATACAAGATAAACAATGTCAACACACTAGAAAATTAAAAATTTTAAAATATAAAATTGAAGATTTAATGTCATAGAGCTCATGGTGGTAACTATGATAGTATTTATTTAGTCTTCCACTTATACTGTTTGGAATTTTTATGAATTACAAAATTAATTATAGATAAATAATAAAAAATTATTACTTTTGCATTAAGTAAATTTATATAAAAATTAAAATGAGATAAAATAAATTAATTTCAATGTCAATTAAAGGAGAATTATCATAATGATAAAACAAAATCAAAGCAAGAAATTAGAAAAAATGAGATACATTGCATGGTAATGTTCAATTCCAAGATAATAAGGAGATTGAGTGCAATAACCTCAATCTTCGAGTAAGATATGAATTACAATATCTCATAATAATGCTAATAACTCGTAAAAAAGAATATTTAAAAATACAAAATGAAATTTTGGATCACATTTTTGATTACAATATCTCATAATAATGCTAATAACTAATAACTCATCCAATTGAGCTAAATGAATTTGCTTTGCCACAAATGGATCACATTTTGGATTACTATGACTTTCAAAATAAAATAAGCATGCATAGAATAAATAAATTTTTTAATATTTAATAAATACATAACAAGACTAAAATGAAATAAATTAAAGAATTAAAATATGCCAAATTTAAGGCAATGTAAAGGACACATGGTTATAGTTTCAATGTAATATGACCAAATCAAAGAAAAATATTTGTTGAAATGAGTTAAATTATAGAAGAAAAGTTATGTTCCAATTTACTATGAAGATCATGTTTAACATCCTCGATCGTCAAATTATTTATGAATAGAAATATCTTGCATAGTATGTCATGAGCCATCAAAATAAAATATTTAAAAATAGAAAATAAATGATTAAATTTGATGGAGCTCATTTAAATGAGTGTAATGACATTTGTTACTTGACAATATAACCTTTTATGTAATCACCACAATCAAACAAAGTAAATAATAATAAAAGAAAATAAATTATAATTTCAATATTAATTAAATAAATATTAAAGCTAAAATATGAAACTTTGGAGCAATATAATATAAGTAAATCAAACACATGTAAGGGTCTCATGATATTAGATCATAGTAATATAACAAAATCAAGGTAGAACATTTAATGAAATGAGATAAATTATAAGGGAAAGTTGCATTCCAAGATATTAAGGACATCAAACGTATTATCCTTTATCACAAAATCAAGTATGAATCAAAATAACTTATAAAGCATGCCAAAGGAATTTTGAAAATATTTAAAAAACATAGAAAATATTTTTTAGTTGGATAGAGCCTATCAAGATGACTACAACTATATTTGTTTCTCTTGATTAGACCACATTTGGAATAACTAAAAATTATCATAATAAATAATAAAAAATAATAGTAAATTATTATTTTATTATGAATAAAATATCTATTATAACTTAAAAGAAAAAAATTGAAGCAGTATAATTCAACAAATCAAAGTGATATAAAGGTCACATTTAAGGAGATTTATAGTTAATAAGTAACATAACAAAATCAAAGATAAAAAATTTATGAAATAAGATAAATTTTGTAAAAAACTTACATCCTAAGGTACTAAGAAGATTGAGTTTGATAACCTCGATAATGAAATCAGGTATCGTTTAAGATGCCCTTTAAAGTGTGCCATAAATTTAAAAAAAATAATTTTAAAATATAAAAAATATTCAATTGGAGAGATCTTATGAAGGTGACTATAATCTCATGTATTTTGCTTCAACAAAACTTTATTTGGAATTATTATCATTTTAAGAAATTAGTGAAATAAAAATAATAATAAACATTAATTTTTTAGGTTAAATAGATAAATATGAAAGATAATGAGATAAATTTAAGTAATGTTTAAAACTAAATAAATATATTAAAAAGGTTACAGTAGAGGAGAATTAAAGATTCATAGTAATATATAAAATTTAAAGTGAAACATTTAAGAAAATAAGAAAAATTTTATGATAAAGTTTAATTCAATGATAATAATAAGACTAAATGTAAAATCCTTAATAATTAAATTAGGCACGAATTGAAATTACTTGTAAAGAGTTTCAAAACACTTAAAACAATACCTAAAAATATGAAACAGATATTTAATTTGATGGTTCTATGCATATAAGTACTTTTGACATTTATTTCATCTATATCAAACCTTATCTAGCTTTGTTATGATTTATTAAATTAAATATTTGTGCATAATAAAATAGTTTTTTAGGAATAAGTAATTATATATTATGACTAGTGTGAGTAAAATTCAAGAAATTTAATACTTTAAATTTAAAGTGACATAAAAGTTAAATGGTTGAAGAATTATAGTTTAACAGTAATTTAAACAAATCAACGAAAAATATTTATTGAAATAAGATACATTATTTGGGAAAAGCTATAACCCATTTTTTTAAAAAATATTAAATTGAATATTTAATTTGATAGAGATCATCGAGAGAAAACTTCATTTCAATTACTAGGAATTACCAAAGGAAGTTAGCATCAGTAATAATACATTATTATTTTAATTTTTATTAAATCAATTTAAACTTGAAATTTGATAAATTGAAGTAATATAATATAACTAAAGAAAACACATGTGAAGGCCACACGAGAGGAGATTTAGTGCTACATACTAATATAACAAAATAGATAAAAATTAATTGAAAAATAAGATAAATTAAAGCAATTTTCATATACTGAAATAAAATAATTTAAAAGTTATACGAGTGTTGAATTTGCGTTTTATAATAATATGACCAATTCAAAGTGAAATATTTAAAGAAATGAGACATTATATAGGAAAGTATTATTCCATGATATTTATGTGACAAAGCTTATCAGAAGTCCTATAAAGCTTACAAAAACTAAATAAAATAAAAATTTTAAAAATTTAAAAATTCATATTTAATTTGATAGGACCTATTGATACAAGTTCGATTATGTTTAATTTATCTCGATCATGCTTTGTTTTGAATTATTAGGAATTACACAATTAAATAAGCATAAAAATATAATATTATTTTTATTTAGCAATAAATATTAAAAGAGAGAAATTAAATGTCAAAAAAGTTACTAATTAATATATTCAAATAAAAGCAAAAACATTAAAGAACTAAGACAAACTATACAAGAAAGTTACACTTCAAGATACCAAGGAGATTCAGTGTAATATCCTTATTCACAAAATTAGGTAGAAATTTATATATCTTTTTAAGGAAGGTAAAACTTTACAAAATGAAATATTTAAAAAAAAGAAATGAATATCTAATTATATAGAGCTCATTAAGATAAATCTAATGATAATTATTTCATCACAAATGTAATTTATCTTGAATGACTATAAATTTCCAAGGTAAATTAGTATAAATAATCATAAAATAGATTATAAAAAACAAACAAATATAAAAAAAAAAGAGACAAATTTAACAAATATAACAGAACAAAATAGAAGGGATGCAGAGGTCATATGAGAGGAGAATTAAAGTTGCATAAAAATAAACAACTACAAAATTGAAAAATGTGAGATAAATTTTATAAGAAAGTTTTCCAATATACTACAATGGTTGAGTGTAAAATTATCGATAATCAAATAAAGCACAAAAGAAGTCAAACAATAATTGCCATCTCAAACAGACATTGTTCAGAATAATTATGAATTACCAAAATAATATTTTAAAAATAAGAAAATATATAATTAAGTAATGTCAAGGTCATGTGAGGGGAGATTTAGAGTTAATATACAATATAGCACAATCAAAGTAAAAAGTTGAAATGAAAAAGATTGCTTGAGAAAGGTGCATTCCATGAAACTATGAAGATCGAGTGTTACATCCTTGATCATGAAATCAAATAAAATTAAAAAGGGATAATAAAGTGTGTTTATTGCTCAGAAAACTATATTTAAAAAATTTAAAAATAAATATTTACTAGGATAGGGTCATCTAGACAAGTCTAGCAATGTTTGTTACATCCCCATTGGGACTTTGAATTATTGCAAATTTAAAAAGTTAAATTAAAATTATAATTAAATAATTATTATTCAAAGATTAATTTTATATATTTTAAATGTCAAATGAGATAAATTTAAGTAGTGAAGTATAACTGGATCAAAGTGTTGTACATGTCACATAAAAGGAAAATTAGAGTCTCATGATAATATAACTAAATCAATGTGAAAAATTAGATGAAATGAGATTAAATATATGAGAAAGCTAAAATTGAGGATGCTAGGATATCGGTTATAACATCCTCATTCACTAAATTAATCGTGAAAACAAGCAAAAATAAAAAAAAAGTAAATTTTTTAAAAAAATAAAAATTAATATTTAATTGGATAGAGTTCATCCAAACAAGTCCAACGTCTTTATTTAATCTTGATCGATCAACATTTGGAAGTTCTCTAAATTACCAATGCAAAAAAGCACATATAATAATAAATTATTTTTCTTAATGTTGAGTTAATATATAATATAACTGAGTTGCCATAAATTACAAAAATTCAATATACCCAATTTAATAGCATTGAATGGTCACATGAGAGAATTATCACAATTTTATCATAAAAATCGAAATCAAAGAAAAATATTTGTAGAAATTAGATAAATTATACCAAAAATGCTTTGCAAAATTCTATAGAGATCAAATGTGACATGCTTGATCATCAAATTATGTAAGAAAAGAAATACTTCATAAAGCATTAAAAAAATAAAGAAAATAATGCATTTTCAAATACAAAATTAAATTTTTAATTTGAATGAGTTTGTCAAGGCTATTCAAAATTATTTATTTGGTTATGAATTGGATTCATTTTGAATTACTATGGTAACTATGTAAATAAAAAACATAAATAATATTAAATTTTTGTTTTAATATTATTTAAATAAACATAAAAACTAAAATGAGATAACTTGAAGCAATATAATATAACTAAATGAAACACATGTAATGGTCACCATAGAGGAGATTTAAAGCAATATAGTAACATAACCAAATCAAAATAAAAAGTTTGAAAAAAATTGATAAATTATGTAGGAAATATGTATTCCAAGATTGTTATGAGATCAAGTGCAACATCCTCTATCGTTAAATCAAATATGAATCAAAATGTCTTGCGAGAGAAGGCAAAAATCCTAATAAAAATACCTTAAAAATAAAGATTTATTTGAATAAAACATGTTGGGATGAGTCTAGTTTAATTTTAAATCAATATTTTAATTGAAAAGTAATTAATTATTAAAAAAAATTAAAAAATTTAATTTTATTAAATAAAATTGTAGCAGAATTAAGAAGAATTGATGGTAACCAATAGAACAAAGTCAAACACATGTAATGGATGCACAAAAGGAGATTGGAGCCACATTATTATATAACCAAATTAAAGCAAAACATTTAAAGAAATAAGATATATAATCTACAAAAGTTGTATTCCAAGATACTAAGGATATGAAGTGTAACATCCTTGACTTTGACATCAATTATGAATCAAAATATCTTTTAAAGCTTATCAAAACTTAGTAAAAATATTTAAATATAAAAAAATATTTTGTTAAGCAAAGAATATGGAGTAAGTCCATTTACATTTTTTCATCTTAATTATAGCTTATTTTGAATAACTTTGAGTTATCAAAGAAAATAAAAAATAACTAAAAATTCTTATTTTAATAGTAAGAAAATATATTAAAGTTGAATTGAGATAAATTAAAGTAAATTAAAGAAATCAAATTAATGAAATGGTCACATAGGAAGAGATTTAGATTTAATATATAATATTACAAAATCTTTGCAAAAGATTTGAAGGAATGTGATAAATTTCTTAAAAAGTTGCATTTCTTGATTCTAAAAAGATAGAGTGTAGTATCCATGGTCATTAAATCAGACATAGATCAAAATGCCCTATTAAGCATAATGACACCTTAAAAAAATGTTTAAAAATATTACATTTAATATTTAATTGGATAGACCTTGTAAAATAATGACAACTATGTTATTTGATCTCTGTTGAACCTCATTTGGAATTCTTGGGAATTACAAAAAAATAATTAAAAATAAATAGTAATAAAATATTTTTTCATATTAAGTAAACGCATAATAAATCTAAATTGAAATAAATTAAAGTAATATATAATAACCAAATGATAATGATGTAAGAGCCACATCAGAGTAGAATTAACTTTTTATTTTAAAATAACAAATTCAAATAGAGACATTTGACGTAATGAGATAAGTTGTGACGGAATGTTAAATTTCAAGAAACTAAGGAGATGAAGTATAACATCTTCAATCTTCAAATAAGGTATAAATTAAAATGCCTCTCAAAGCGTACATAAAACCTAAAAAATGAGATATTTAACATAATAAAAATAATATTTAATTTCATGTAGCTCATTAAGACTAAACCAACAACATTTGTTTCATGTTGTCTGGACCATATTTGGTATTGTTGTGAATTAGAAAATTAAATAAGAGTGCATAATAAAAAAATATTATTGTAATGTTATGTAAATAAATAATAACACTAAAATCATACAAATTAAAGTAAATATACAAAATTCATAATGATTTGAAGTTCACACATGAGAAGAATTATAGTTTTATTGTAATATACCCAAATCAAACAATTTCTTTTAAACATAAGGTAAATTTTACTTAAAAGCTAGGTTCCAAAGAATTATAGAGATATAGAAAATATATGTTGGGTCCAACAAAGATTGTACAATCTCGATCAGAACACATTTTTTAATTTCTATAAAATAACAAATTAAATAAGGAAAAAATAAATAAAATAATATTTAAATATTAACAAGAACAATATTAAAGTTAAATGATAAAACTAGAGGAATTAATATATAACAAAATTAGGCACATTTAAATCTAACATGAGAGGAGTTTTAGAGTAACATTATAATATAAACAATTGAAAGAGAAATATTTAAAGAAATGAGATATATTATGTAGGAAAATTGCATTCCAGGATACTAAAGAGATAAAATATTAAAAATCCTTAATCATCAAATGAAATATCAATCAAAGTATCATATATAGAAGTGATTTACTATATTTGTTTTGTAAAGACGAGTACAACTACATTTGTTTTGTCTTGATTTGAAGTCATTTTGAAAAACTACAAATTACTAAAATTAATTATCATAAATAGTAATAAATTCTTATTTTAAAAATTACCAATATATATAAAGCTAAAATGTGATAAATTAAAGCAATCTAACACACATAATCAAAATAATGTAAATCTTACATGAGAAGAGATTTAGAGTTAATAAATAATATACCTAACTAAACAAAAAATAGTTGTAGAAATGTTATAAACATTATATGAAAATTATATTTCATGATTCTAAGAACATTGAGGGTAACACCATCGATTATCAAATTAGGTAGTAATAAAAATAACTCATAAAATATTCCAACAACTTATTAAATCAAATGTTTAATATTTAATAAAAGAATTTTTAATTGAGTAGAACTCTTCGAGATGACTACAATGATCTTTATTTCATCTCAAAAAGACCTTGTTTGGAATTATTATGAATTGCACAAGTAATTAAACATAAAAAATAATAAATCATTACTTTAATATTACATAAATATATGCTAAACTTAAAAAAAAGATAAATTAAAATAATGTAATATAACCAAAACAAAGTAATGTGAAAGTTACATGAGAGGAGAATCGGATTTCTATTAGTAATACATGAAAATCAAAGGAAAATATGTTAAAATGTGAGATAAATTTGATGAGAATTGCTAATTTAAATATAATAAGGGGATTGGGTGGAACATCCACAATCATCAAAACAAGTGTAAAATAAAATTGCCAAAAAATTAGCAAAAATCCTATAAAATTAAAAATGTAAAAATATTAAAAAATATATTTATTTGCATTGTGCTAATCAAGTTGAGCCTAATGATGTTTATTTCAACTCAATGAAAAATGTATCTAAATTATTAAGAATTACCAAATTTAATAAGCATAAATAATAATAAATTTATTTTAATATTAAGTAAATAATTATTAAAACAAAAATTAGATAATTTGAATCAAAGAAATATAACAATTTTGATAACCTATAAAGGTCACATAAGAGAAGATTTAGAGCTACACAATAACATAACCAAATAAAAACAAAAATTTGAAGAAATGACAAATATTTTTGTTTGTCAAAGTAATGTTATTTAAATACGTCACAATAATGTAAACGTCACATGAAATAAGATTTAGAGTTCCATTACAATATAAGACAATTAAAATTAAACAATTGAGGAAATGAGAAAATTTTATGTGAAAGTTGAATTCTAAGACATGTAGAAGATCGGGTTTTATATTCTTGTTATTAAATAGGTAATAATCAAAATGCCTTCTAAACCATTGTGAAAAATGTTAATTTCAAAATATAAAAATAAATATTTAATTACATGGTGCTTCCTGATGTGAGTTCAACATAAATGTTTTTTTGTTAATTGGACATTATTAAGTTAAAAATAAATTATAAAAGTAAATACCAAAAAAATAATAAATTAATTATTTTTTTATTAAATAAATATATGTATAAAAAAAGAGATAAATTAAAGTAGTATAATATAATGAAATCAAAGTAATGTTAACATCACATGAGAAGAGATTTAGAGTTTCATTATAATATATCCAAATCTAAGTGAAAATTATAATATATCCAAATCTAGGTGAAACATTTAATGATATGATATAAATTGCATATGAAAGTTACATTCTATGGTTGTAAGGAGATCGAATGTAACATCCTTTCACAATTTTTATTCAACTACGCAAAACTATTCGAAAAAAAATTATTTATAATTTTAAAAATATCTATTTCATTTGATAAAGCCAAATGAGATGAGTCAAACAACTTTAGTTTTCTGTTGATCATACCTCATTTGCAATAACCTCAAATTGCAAAGTTAAATATGCAAAAATAAATAAATTAATATTTTAATATTAAGAAAATATATGTTAAAATAGAAATGAGATTAATCAGAGAAATGCAATGTAATCAATTCAAAGTAACATAAACATTATACGCAAGGAAACATAGACTTCCATAGTTATATAAATAAGTTGATGTAAAAAAATTAGATAAACTACGATAATGAAATATTGAAATATTTTTAGAAGATGGAGAACAATATCACTAATCACTAAATTATGTAAAATTAAAAATTACTTGTAAAACAACAAAAAATCTGAGGAAATTATATATTTAAAAATATGAAAAAAAAGTTTTAATCTATAGAGCTCATTAAGAAGGATGCGATAATGTTTGCAGCGATGTTTGTTGCTTCTGATCAGACATCATTTTTAATTACTACAATTACCAAAGTAAGTAACCAAAAATAAAAATATATTATTATTTTAACATTAAATACATTTATAGTAAAGCTAAAACTAGGTAAATTGAAGAATTTTATATAACCAAATTAAGGAGATGTAACCTTTACGTGAGGGAAGGTTCAAAATGACATAGTAAAAAAACCAAAGCATAGTAGACCATTTCAGGTAAAGAGAAATTATATGAGAATATTATATTCATTTTTGTTAAGGATATTGAATGTAAAATCTTCAAATCATCAAAATAGGTACATATAAAAACATGTCATAAAGTTGCCAAAAATCTAAAAATTAAAAAATACTTAACAATCATAAAATTTTTTTTTAATTAAATAGAGCTCTTAAAGATGAGTCCAACTAGTTTTACTTTGTCTCAATGAGAACTTTTTTGGAATAACACACAATTACCTTGATCGATAAGTAGTAATAATCTTAAATTTTTTTAATATTACTCAAACATATATTAAAACTAAAATGGGATAAATTTAAGAAATGTAGTATAAAAAAATAAAAATGATGTAAAGATCACATGAGTGAAAATATTAAAGTTTTATAATATTATAATGAAATATTGGCAAAATATTTAAGGTGATGAGACTAATTATATTTCAAAGTTGCCGTCCATTGCACTAAAGGTATCATGTGTAATTTCCTTGATTAACAAATTAGGTATGAGTAAAACATTATCCCAAAGCATGCCAAAATCATTGGAAATAAAATATTTAAAAAATATAAAATGAATATTTAATTAGAATGAGCTTATCGAGATGCATCCAATGATGTTTTTTCATAAAATCTAAACTTATTAAAAATTATTATAAATTATCGATGAAAAAAATCTCAAATATTAATAAAATATTATTCTAATTGTAAGTAAACATATATATTAAAGTTGAAATAAGGAAAATTGAGTTGATGTTATATAACAAAATCAAGTGCATTTAAAGATCACATAAGACGAGATTTAGAATTACATAGCAAAAAACATAATGAAATTGAAAACTTTGAAAAGTGTTTATCGAGATGGGTCCAACAATGTTTGCTTCATCTTAAAATGTCCTTGTTTTCAATTATTATGAATTACACAAATAATTAGGCAAAACTAAAAATAAATCACTATTATAAATTTATTTAAATGCATAATGAAGCTAAAATAGGAGATATCAAAGTAATAAAGATAACTAAATCAAAGTGATATAATGGTCACATGAAGAAGTGAGATAAAATATATAGAGATGATGTATTCTAAGATACTAAAGAGATTATGTATAACAACCTTGATCTTCAAATTGGGTAGAAATAGAAACGTCTTATAACCTATGAAAAAATTATTTAAAACAAAATATTTTTATTATATAAAAATGAATATTTAAGTTGTTTGACATCATCTGCGAGTCCAAAATTTTGTTTCATCTCAATTAGTTCCCATTCAAGATTACTATGAATTACTAAAAAATATAGTCATGAATAGTAGGAAATTATTATTTACATATTAAGTAAGCATATATTAAAGTTAAAATGAGTTAAATGGAAGCACATAATTTAATCAAATCAAATTGATGTATGTGTCACACGAGAGGAGAATTATAGTTTCATTGTAATATGACTAAATGAAGGATAAAAGTTTAAAAAATAGGCAAATTCTACAAGAAAGTTGAATTTCAACAAATTCATGAGATAAAGTGTAACGTCTTGGATCATCAAGATGAGTCAAAAACTTTGTTTCATGTTGATCGGGCCATATTTTAAATGACCTCTAATTACTAAAGTAATTAAGCATAAATAAAAATAGTTTTTTATTTAAATTTTTAGTAAATACATATTGAAGCTAAAATAATATATATTGAAGCAGTGTCGAATAACCAAATCAAAGCGATGTAAATATGAAATGAAAGTTTATTTGTAGTTTCCTAGTAATTTGACCTAATCGAAGTGAAAATTTTTTAAAAATGAGATAAATTGTATAAGAAAATTGTATGCTACGATATCAAGGAGATAAAGTGTAAAATCTATGATTATTAAGTAAGGTGCAAACAAAAATACCATGTAAAGCATGTCTTAATGCTAGAAAATAAAACATTTAGAAATATAAAAATGAATATTTAATTAGATATAACACATCAAGATAATTCAAAACATATTTGTTTATCCTTAATCAAAACTCATTTAGAATACTAAAAATTACTAAAGTAAGCATAAATAATAATAAATTATCATTTGAATGTTAAGTAAATATATATTCAAGCTAAATTACAGAATTCTAATCATTATAAGATAACCAAATAGCTTGATTTAAAGGTTACCTGAGGGTAAAGTTATAGTTTCACTTAGATATACTAATTCAAAGTAAAAACTTTGAAGAAATTTGGTAAATGTTTTGGGAATACTTCACTCAAAGATCTAAAGCAAGTGAACATAATATATTCGATCTTCAATTTAGGTACAAATAGAATCCCTTGAAACATTATTAAAGACCTGAAAAAATATTCATAAATATAAATATGAAGGTTTTGCTACATAAAGCTTGTTGAGGAGCACCTAACAATATTTTTTTAAATCTTTATAAGACTCTATTTATAGTAATTCTAAGTTACAAATATTAGTAAGCATAAATAATAATAAATTATTTTTTAATTTTAAGTAAATATTTAATGAAGCTAAAATTAGATAATTTGAAACAATCTAGCACAACATAATCATAGCAATGTAAAAGTCACGCAAGAAGAGATTTAGTGCTAAATAATTGAATAAACAAATTAAGGAAAAATTTTATTAAAAGAAGATAAATTATATTCAGACATTGCATTCCAATATAGAAAAAGATTATGTGTAATATTCTTGATCATCAAATCATGAATAGTTTAATATGTCTCATAAAGAATGCCAAAACCCTTCAAAATGGTATTTAAAAATATAAAAAACAATATTTAATGGGAGCACCTAGAAAAGAATATGATGGCATTTTTAGTCCTAATGAGTGCTCTTTTGGAATTGCTATGAATTAGCAACATAAATAAGCATAAATAATAATAAATTATTACTTTAATATTAAGTAAATATATATTGAAGTTGAAACATGATAAATCAAAGAAATGTAATATAATGTAAACAAAGCGATGCAAATGTCACCGATGAAGAGATTTAGAGTAACATGACCAATTGAAAGGGGAACATTTGAAGAAATATGGTAAAATGCACACAAAGTTGCAATCCAAATATTATAGAGATTGAGTGCACCATTTGTGACCATAAAACATGTACAAATTAAGTTATCATGTAAAGAACTAACACATCTTTGAAAATAAATTATTTTAAAATATAAAATAAAAATTCAGATATATTGAGATCTTTAAGAAATGTATTATAACATTTGATTAATCTCCATCACATCTCATTTGAAATTCTTATGAATTACCAAACAAAATAAGCTTAAATAATAAAAAAATTATTATCATTAAATTAAGTAAATATATATTAAATCTAAAATAAGATAAATTTGAGTAAAACAATATAACAAAATCAAAGCAATATAAAGGTCATAGTAGATGATAATTATAGTTTCACATTAATGTAGTAAAAGGAAATTGCAAAAGTTTGAAGAAAAGAAATAGAATATAATAGAAAACTATATTCCAAGATAAAAAGAAGATCAAGTGCCATATATTCAATCATGAAATGATGTATGATTCAAATTACCACATAAGGCTTGCTAAAAGACTAGTAAATAGTACATTTAAAAATGTGAATACACATTTAAATGGATATAACCAATTAAGATGAGTCGTATGACCTTTGTTTTGTGTTAATCAAACCACGTTTTTAATTACTATGAATTACCAAAGTAAAAAAGCAAAAATAACTGAATTATTATTTTAATATTAAGTAAATATATATTAAAATTTTAATAACATAAATTAAAATAATTTAAGATAACAAAATCTAAATAATTTAAAAGTGAAATGATAGGACAATTAGAGTTTCATATTAATATAACCAACTCAAAGTAAAGAATTGAATGAAATACAATAAAATGTGTGAGAAAGTTATATTCCGTGAAACTCAGAAGATTGAATGCAGCTTATTCGATCTTTAAATTAGGTATGAATTGATGTATCTCTTAAAAAAAATACCAACATATTACAAAATTGAACATTTTTAAAGAAAATAAAAAAAAATGTTTTATTAGATAGAGCTCATTTAAACGATTCCAATGGCATTTGTTTCATCTTACAGAGACCTCGCTTGTAATTGTTATGCATTACAAAAATAAAGAAGCATAAAAAAGACAAAAATGTAATAAAGCTAAAATGAGATAAATTGAATAAATATAACATAACCAAATCTAAGTAATGTAAAGGCAACACTAGCGAAGATTTAAAGTTACATGTTACTACAATCAAATAAAAAAAAAATATTAAGAAATGAGATATATTTTACTAAAATTTTACATTCTTAAATACCATGTTGACCAAGTGTAACATCATCCATCATCAAGTAAGACAAAAATTAAAATGTCTAATAAAACCTAAAAAAACCTTAGAAACGAAAGTAACTTAAAAAAATAAAACTAATACTTCACTAAATAGAGCCTGTTAGAATGAATCCAATAACAATTAGTTCATCTTGATAGACTTAATTTGGAATTTCTAAAAACTACCAAAAAAATAATCCTAAATAGAAGCAAGTTATTATTTTAATGTTATGAAAATATTTATTAAAGTTGAAGGGAGATAAATGAAGCCAATATAGTATAAAAAAATAAGAGTAATGAAAAGATAATATTAGAGGAGAAATGGAGTTTCATAGTAATAAAACAAAAAGAAAAGAAAACTTTAAATAAATGAGAAAAATTGTGTAGGAAAACTATATTATTAGATACTAAAGAGATCGAGTGTGATGGCCTCTTTCTCAAGTAATTTATGAATAAAAATGTCGCGTAAAGCACATGTATCTAATAGAATAAGGCTTGTCAACATGAGTCCAATAATGTTCATTATGCCTTTATCTAGTCTCATTTAAAATTACTAAATATTACCATCGAAAAAATCACAAATAATAATAAATTATTATTTTACTATTAAGCCAATATATGTTAAAGTTGAAAAAATATTTTTTGAAGCAATATAACATAATCAAATAAAACAATTGTAAAAGTTACATGCAAGAAAATTCAGAGTTACATAGTAATATAACAAAATCAAAGCAAAATAGTTAAAGAAATGAGACAAAGTATATGAATAGGTAGAATTCCAAGAAACTAAATAGATCGTGGGTAACATCCTCGAGAGTCAAATTAAAAAAATCAAAACGAGTTTTAAAACATATCAAAACCCTTGAATAGGAATAGTTTAAAATTAAAAATATGAATTCTTAAATGGATAGAGCTTATTGAGAAGAGTTCAATGATATTTGCTTTATCTTGAATAATCCCCATCTGGAATCTTTGTTAATTACCTAATTAAATAAAATAAATGAATAAAAATAATTATTTCAATATTAAGAAATATATATATTGAAGTTAAAATGAGATAAATTGAAGTGATGTAGGTAATCAAATTAAGCACATGTAAAGTTCATAGAAGAGAAGATTTAGATTTATATAGCAATATAATCAAATCAAAGCAAAACATTCAAAGAAATGAGTTGAATTGTTGAAGAATGTTGAACTCCAATGTATAATGGTGATCAAGTGCAACATCCTTTTTCATTAAATTTGCAATGAATTAAAATGCCATGTAATGCTTGCCAAAATCTTAAGAAATTGATATTCAAAAATAAAAAATGGATATTTAATTGATAGGGATCATTAAGATTAGTATAAAGAGGTTTGTTTCATCTAGATTTGACCTCATTTGGAATTATTGAAAATTACCAAATTAAAGAAGCATGAATAATAAAACATATTTTTCTCAATATTCAATAATTATGTCATAAAATTGAAATAAGATAAATTTAAGACATAAATAACTTAATTAAGGTGATGTAGAGATCTCATGAGCAAAGAATTGTTGTTTTCTAATAATATAACTAAATAAAAGAGAAAACATTTATTAAATAGGAGTAATTGTACTTTAAAGAAAGATTCAAAAATGAAGAACATCAAGTATGACTTTCTCAATCATCAAATTTGGTTTGAATATAAATGTCATGTCTCTTGCCAAGCTACAAAAAATATTTAAAACATATAAAATACAATATTTAGTTGGATTGCACTTTTCAAAATGATTTTAACAATATTTGTTTTCTCATGACTAGATCTCTTTTTCAATTAATATAAATTATCAAAGTAAACAAATATAGTTAATAATAAATTGTTATTTTAAATTTAACTGAATATATGTTTGTGATAAAACAACATATATCGAAGCTGTGTAATATAATCAAATCCAAGCAATGTAAGGGCCATCAAAGAGGATAATCATAGTTTCATAGTAGTGAAACCAAAGCAAATTGAAAACTTTTAATAAATGCGATAGAAAGTATATAATAGTTGAATTCAAGGACACAAAGTTGATCTAGTGTAACATACATGCTCATGAAATCATGTCTAAACAAAAATAACTAATAAAACAAATAAACTATTAGTAAAAAATTATTTATAATATGAAATAGAATATTTAAATTGATAGAGTTCATTGTGATGAGTGTGAGGACGTTTGTTTCATCATAATTGGATGACAATTGAAGTTACTATGAATTATTAATGTAAATAAGCACAAATAATAATAAATTATTTTACATGTATTAAATGAACATATATTAATGCTTAAGGGATATAAATCCAAATAATGTAATATAACAAAATGAATGGAATTTAAATGCCTAATGATAAAGTATTTATAGCTTCATAGAAATACAAGAAAATCAAAGAAAAAACATTTAAAGAAATGGTACAAATTGTATGATAAAATTACATTCAAGATACTAAGGAGTTTGAGTGTAACATCCTCGATTATAAAATTAGGTATCAATTGAAGTGTCCAACAAAATCTTAAACAAATATCATTTTGGACTGTTGCAAATTATCAAAATAAATAAGCATAAATAATTAAAAATTATTATTTTAACATTTATTAAATATCTAATAAAACTAAAATGAGATAAATTTATGAACTACAATATAGTGAAATTAAAACGATGAGATAAATCGTATGAAAAAGTTACATTACTTCATATTATGCAGATCAAGTACAACATCCTCGATTGTAACGTCTGGTAAAACATTAAATGTCTTGCAAAACATGTCTAATCTAAGAAAATAAATTATTTAAAAATATAAAAATTAATACTTTAATGGATAGTGCTCATCTATGCAAATTTATTGGTGTTTGATATGTTTTGATCAAACCTTATTTTGAGCAACTACGTCTAATCATCGTAAATAAAGGTAAATAATGAAAAATTATTATTTTAATTCTAAGTGAATATGTAATATTCCCATAATGAGATAAATGTAAAAATTAAAAGATAACAAAATGAAAGAGATATATTAATCACATGTGAGACGAATTTGTGTTTTATAGGAATATAATAAAATCAAAGGAAAAAGTTTGTGGAAATTAGATAAATTGCATAGGAAAGCTATTTTCTATCATACTTTAGAGATGTCGAATAACATAATCAATCAATAAATTAGGTATAAAAATATTTCTTATAAAGTACCCTAGAAATCAAGAAAATAATATATTTTGAAAATATATAAAAATATTTTATCTTGTAGAGCTTGTTGAGGCAACAACAATGATTTTTTTTTTCTCAATCTGACTTCGTTTTGAAATATTGTGAAGAACCAAATTAAATATGCATTTATAAACCTAAAATATCATTTTAATATTAAGTAAATATATAATAAAACCAAAATAAAATAAATTAAAATAATATAATATATAAAAATTAGAATTCTATAAAAGGCACATCATAAAAGAATTAGAGTTTAATAGCATTATAACAAAATAAAAGTTAACAATTTTAAAACATTAGATAAATTATTTTGAAATGGTACATTAAAAGATACTAACAGTATCAAGTGTAACATCCTTGATTATAATATATGATATGAATAAAAAGTTCTTTAAAAACATGACAAAGCCCTTTGAAATAAAATATTTAAAAATAAAAAATTTATATATACTGAGATAGAGCTCACCGAGATGAGTTGAATACATGCCTCAATCAAACCTCATTTGGAGTTATTGCAAATTTACAAATTAAATAACCAAAAATAACGACTAATTATTATTTTAATATTAAGAAAATATATATTAAATTTGAAATAAGAAAAATATTAGTGATGTAGTATAATTAAGTCAAAGTGATATAATGGTAGTGCTTAAGGAGATTTAAAGTTACATTATAATATAAGAAATTAAAAAAAAAAATTTGTGAAATTAGACCAATTTTATGATAAATTTGAATTCTAAGATATTAAAGTGATTGAGAGTATAAAATTCTCATTCATTAAATCAGCTACAAGTCAAAGTGTTTTGTAATGTGTTTAAAAACCCTTAAAAATATAATATTTAGATTTATAAAAAAGAATATTTTATTTGAGAGAGCTTACTGAGAAGAGCCTAACAACATTTTTTCCATCTCGATAAAACCACATTTTGAATTACTACAAATCACCCAAGAAAATAACCATAAGTAATAATCATTTTTAAATAAATATTAAGTAAATACATATTGAAGTTGAAATGAAATATATTGAACAAATGTAATATAACAAAATCAAAGTGGTATAAAGATTAAAAGAGAGGAGATATAAAGTTACAAAGTAATATAAATAATCAATGCCAAAACTTTGAAAGGAGAAAAGATGAATTATACTAGAATATTGTATTTCAAGATATTAAGGAGATCAAGTGTAACATCCTCAACCATCAAAATAGGTAAGAATCAAAATATCCAATAAAACATGCAAAATCCTAGAAAATGATATATTTTTGTAACTAAAAATTAATATTCACTTACATAGAGCATTTCAAGATTTGTCTAACAATATCTATTTCATGTCCATTGGACATCAATTGGAATTATGGTGAAATTTAAAAAATATTAATTAAAAATAACAGTAGATTATCATTTTAGTATAACATAAGCAAATATTAAAGTTGAAATGAGATATATTGAAACAATGTAATATAAGAAATGAAAGCGATGTAATAGTCATCGTAGAGAAAAATAAGAGTTTTTGGTAATAAAAACACACGTGAAAAATGGAAGAAATAAGGAAAATCTTATGGGAATGGTGCTAGGGAAATAGGTGTTACATTATTAATCATCAAATAAAGTAGTAACTAAAATATTTCATAATGCATGCTAAAAAAAAGAAAATGGAATATTCAAAAATATTAAAAAAATAAAAATATAATTGGATTGATCTTAATGAGACCAATTCAAGGGCAATTGTTCAATCATAATAAAGAACTTATTTTGAGTTACTACCAAATATATATTATTGTTGAAATGTGATAAATTGAGGCAATGTATAAAACCATATCAAAAAGATTTAAAAGTCAAATAGTAGCACATTAAGACTTTCATAGTAATATAGCCAAAATTGGAATGAAAAAGTTCATAAAATGAGATAAAATATAAAAGAAAACTACATTCCAAATTATTAAGAAGATCAATTCTAAAATTCTAAATCATTAAATTAGGTATGAATTAAAGTATCTATTAAAACATGAAAAGATTTTAGTAACTCAAATATTTTTAAAAAACAAAAAAAATTTAATTTGAAAGAGCTTTTTGAGATGAGTCTAGTAAAATTTGTTTCATCTCGACTGGACCTGTTCTAAAACTCTATAAATTAGGAAATGCAATCACCATAAATAAAAATAAAATATAATT
Source organism: Vanilla planifolia (assembly GCA_023846275.1). Classification (NCBI taxonomy): domain Eukaryota; kingdom Viridiplantae; phylum Streptophyta; class Magnoliopsida; order Asparagales; family Orchidaceae; genus Vanilla; species Vanilla planifolia. The sequence goes on along the minus strand of JAIUJO010000060.1, from coordinate 470,092 downwards.
TTAATGCTAATTGAATAAATAGTAAAGTATAAATAAGATAAAGTAAAAAAATAATTATAAATAAATCAAAGCAATGCATAAGTTACAGGATGGTAGATTTAGTGTTTTCGATAACATAGTAAAATCAAGCCAAAACATATCAAGAAATGAAATAAATTCCATGGAAAAGTTGATTTTAATTATAAAATCAAAATGTCTCATATTAACAAACAAAAATCTTAGAAAATAAAATATATTAAAATTTAACAAAGGATAGTTATGTGGAGAGAGCTCGTAGAGATGACTCCAAGGATGTTTGTCTTATCTCAACTGTTCATCATTCGGAATTAATAAAAGTGACTAAAGTAAATAAGAATAAGTGATAATAATTTTTAAATATTAAGTAAATATATATTAATGTTAAATGAGATGAGCAAAAAAATGTAATATCACCAAATCAAGGACAGATAATGGTCACATGACAGGAGATTTAGAATTATATAGTATTAAAACCACACCAAGTGAAAAGTTTGAAGAAATAGGATAAACTGCTTAGCAAAGTTGGACTTCATGGTGCTAAGGACATTGAGGGTAACATTTTTGCTCATAAAATTAACTACGAATTGAAATGTGTCATAAATCATGCCAAAATAATAAAAAATAAAATTTAAAAAATTTGTAAAAAGAATATTTAATTGGATGAAACACAACACGAAGAGGACAATAATGTTTATTTCACTTCGATAGAAGATTATTTAAACTTTCTAAGAATTATAAAACTAAATAAGCATAATTAATATGAGATTTTCATTTTAATGTTAAGAAAATATATAAAAAAAATTAAACTGAGATAAATTGAAGAAATATAATATTACCAAAAAAAGTGATGTAAAGGTCACAAATGGGAAGATTTAGAGTTAGAAGGTAATATAACCAAATCAAAGCAAAACTTTTCAAGAAATGAGAATAAATTTTTGACAAAGTTGTATTCCTTGCTTATATAAAGATCACATTTAACAAACGTTAATCATCAAATCTAGTAAAAATTGAAATGTCTCGTAAAACAAATCGAAACATTAGAAAATGAAATATTTAAAAATATAAAAAATTAATAATTCATTGGATAAATATCATAAAGATGAGTCTAATAATAATTATTTTGCCTCAAGTTGACCTCGTTTGGAATTATGAAAACATATCAAAGCAAATAAAAGTAAATAATAAAAAATTATTAGATCAATATTTAATAATGTATTTTAAAAACAAAAGAAGATAAGTCGAAAATTTATAATATAAATAAATTAAAGTGTGTAAATCTTACACAAAAAGAGAATTATAATATTATAAGAATAAAACAAAATTAAAAAAAATCTAAATAAATGAGATAAATCATATGGGAAAACTATATTCTATGATACTATAGCTATCAAGTGCAATATCGTTGACCATAAAATATAGTATGAACTAAAATGATTCATTAAAAATATAAATTAAAAAAATAATATATTTTAAAATATAAAAATAAAAATTTAATTGCATAAAGCTCATTGAGATGAGTACAACAAAGTTTGTTTCATCTCAATCTAACCTCATTTAGAATTTCCATGAACTACCAAAATAAATAAGCATAAATAATAGAAAATTATCATTTAAAAATTAAATATATAATAAGGTTGAAATGAGATAAGCTAAAGTAGATTAAAATAACAAAATAAAAGTGATGTAAAAGTCGCATAATAGGAGAATTAGGGCACCATAGTAATATAACAAAAACAAAGCAAAACATTTCAAAACTTAAGATCAATTATAATGGAAAATAATGCTCTGATATACTAAGGGAAAATAGTTTAACATCCTCCTTGATAGTTAAATATGACACAAATAGAAATGTCATGTAAAGCTTACTAACATAGCATAAAAAATATTTAAAAATAAAAAGTGTATTAATAAGATAAATCTCATTGAGACGAGTCAAAAATGTTTGTTTTTTCTTAACCTTAGCTCATTTGGAATTATGATGAATTACACAAGTAAATAATCATAAATTAAATAAGATAAATTATGTAATATAGTTCAAAGATGTCAAAGCATAGCAAAGTTCACATGTATGTAGATTTATATTTACATTGTAATTTAATAAATGAAAGAAAAATATTTTTAAAAATGAGATAAATTTTACAATGAAAATGATTTCCAAGATACTAAGGAGATCGGGTGTAATGTACAAATCAAGTGTTTCATAATGCGTGCAAAACTACTAAAAAATAATTTTAAAATATAAAATTGAATATTTAATGGATAAAACTCTTTGAAATGAGTATAACTACAATTTCATCATCATGATCAGGCCTTGATTAGGATTATTGTGAATCACAAAACTATGTAAGCATAAATTATAATAAAACTATATTTAAACAATTTGTAAATACTTATTAAAACTAAAATATGGTAAATTGAAGGTTTGCAATTCAAGCAAAGAAAATTGATGTAAAGATCATAAGAGGGTAATCGTTAATTACTTAATAGTATAAGAAATCAAAAGAAAACTTTGAATAAAAAAAGATAAATTGTACTACAAAGTTGCATTTCAAGGTGCCTAGGAGATTTAGTATAACATTCATGATTATTAAATCATGTTTGATTAAAAATATATTTTGAAACATGTTAAAATTATGGAATGTAGAACATTTTAATAAATATATTTGATCTGATAGTTGTTTTCAACACAACTCCAACAATGTTTGTCTTGTCTATGTCATACCTCATTTGGAATTGTTATGAATTAGCAAAATTATTGAGAAAAAAAGAATAAATTATTATTTTTATGTACAATAAATATTTATTAAAGCTAATATGGATAAATTGAAGTAATGTAACATAAAAAGTCCAGAAGGTAAAGAGACACACTGGAGGAAAATGTGAGTTTTTATTAATATAACAAATTCATTGCAAAAAAAATTTTAAAAATTAAATAATAGTTGTTTCACCTAGATTGGACTGCTATTTTATTACTCTAAATTAAAAAATTAAATAAGAATTTATAATAATAAATTAATATTTTTTAAGTTAAGTAAATATATATTAAAATTAAAGTGAAATAAATTTAAGAATGTAAGAAAACTAAAAAAACTAATTTAAAATTGAATAAACAATTTTAAAAACATATGTAACAATTTATGAAAAAATTGCATTCTAAGATAGCAAAAAGATCAAGTATAACATTCTTGATTGTTAGATTATGTACAAATTAGATGCGATGAAACGTGCTCAGATATTAAAAGCTAAAATGTCTAAAAAAACATAAAATAAATATTTGAATAGATTGAACTCATTGACATGAATCTACTGACATTTGTTTCACCTTAATTGGACCTTATTTGAAATTATTATGAATTACTAAATTAAACAAGCATAAATAATAATAAATTATTGGCTTAATATTAAGTAAATAAATGATAAATTGGGAATGATATAAATTGGAAAAAATATAATGTAACTAAATCCATATGATGCATAGGTCACACGAGAGAGGATTTAGAGTTATATGATACTATAATGAAATCAAAGTGAAACATTTTAAGAAATGAGATACGTTTTATAAAAATGTTACATTTCTAAATATTGTGTGAATTAAAGCATCCTTGATCTTAAGATTAGGAAAAAATTAAAATATCATATAAAATAAAAACCCTAAATTGTATAATTTTTAAAAAAATATAAAAATAAATACTTAATTAGATAAACCTTGTGAGATGATTCCAATGATGATTTTTTCATTTGGACTCATCATTGTATGAAATCACAATGAGTAACTAAAGTAAATAAAAATAAATAATTACAATGATTTTTTAATGCTAAAAACTTATATATTAAAATTAAAATAAAATAAATTTGTTAAATATAACATAACAAAATGAATTACATGTACTGGTCATGCTAAAGTTGAATTAGACTTTTACAGGAATAAAGCCAAATCAACATAAAAAAGTTCAAAAATGAGTTAAATTATTTAAGAATGCAACATTCCAAGAGACTATGGAGATCGAGTATAACATCTTCGATTATCAGATTAGGTATGAATAAAAATACCTCATAAAACGAAAACATTAATATTTTAAAAAATAAAAAATATATATATTTAACTATGTAGAGCTCCTTAAGATAAGTATATTGATGTTTGTTTTATCTCAATCTAACCTCATTTAGAATTATTATGAATTACCAAAATAACTAGGCATAAATAATAATAAATTATAACTTAAATATTAAGTAAATATATATAAAAGTGGAAATGAAGCACATTGAAATTGTGCAACATAACCAAATTAAAGAGATGCAAAGGTCACATAAGAGGAGCTTTAGAAGTTCTACTAATATAATAAAATTATAGTAAAAAATTTGAAAAAAGTTATAAATAAAGCTAAAAACAGCATTCCAAAACACTAAGGGAATCAAATTTAACATCCTTGATCATTAAATATGGTACAAATAGAAATGTCTTGTAATGCATTCTAATGCTCTATAAAAAATAATTAGAAACATAAATTTTTTTTGTTGGATAGAGCTCATGGAGTCATTTCCAATGATGTTTGGTTCATCTTAGTCCAACCTTCTTCGAAATTATGAGAAATTAGTAGATTAAAGAAGCAAAAATAATTTCAAACTATATTATTAAGAAAATGTATACCAAAGCTAAAATAAAAGAAATTTAAATATTGTAATATAACCTAGTCAATGTTATGTAATGGTCATTATAAAAAAAAATGTTATGTAAAAGTTACATGTGAGAATATTTAGAATTGCATTATAATATAACAAGATAAAATTGAATAATATGAAGAATTGAGACAAATTTTGAGGTAACACTAAATTCCAAGATACAAAGAAGAATGAGTGTAACATCTTTGATCATCAAATCATGTACGAGTCGAAGTGTTACCTAAAGTATTGACAATCTTAAAAGAAAAAATATTTAAAAATATAAAAAATTAATATTTAATTTAGCAGGAGTCATCAAGATGATTCTAGCCATATTGTTTGTCTCTATTAGACCTTGTTTGGAATTATTATCAATTACTAATATAAATAAGCTTTAATAATGATAAAATTTATTTAAATATTATATAAATATATATTAAAGAAAAAATAGGCAAATTGATACTATTTAATATAACAAAATCAAAAGATGTAAAGTGACAAGAGAGGAAATCAAGAGCCACATAGTATTATAATTAATGAAAGAAAAAAATTTTCAAAGAGAAAAGATAAATTTTATTAGAATGTTGCATTCCAATATCCTAAGGAGATTGAGTATAACACCCCCAATAATAAAATAAAGTATGAATAAAGATGTTAGCTAAAATGTGAAAAAAAGTTTTAAAAAATTAAAAATAATTAAAAAAATTAGAAAATACCATTTAATTGGATAAAGCTTTTGACAACAACTTCAACAATATTTTTTGTCTCTTAAGGACTACATACTGCAAAACAATGAATTATCAAAGTTGTTAAACATATATAATAATAAATTAATATTTTATAATAAAGTTAATCTTTTTCAAAGATAAAATGACATAAATTAAAATTTTGTGATTTAATTATATGAGAATGATGTAAAGGTCATATGTTAAGAAAATGGGAATTTTTAGTACTACAACTAATTCAATGTCAGAACATTGAAGTATTGCCTGATATTATATGTGAAAGTTGCATTGAAAAATACTTAAAAAGAACAATTGTCATATTCTCGTTCAACAAACAAAGTACAAATGAAAATTTCTCATAAAGCATGCCAAAAAACTGGAGAGTAAAATATTGAAAAACTAAAAAAAATGAATATTCCATTAGTAGGACAAATTGAGAGAAGTCCAATGATGTTTATCTCGACTAGTTTGAACCACAATTTGAAATACTAGTAATTACAAAATCTATTAAACATAAATAATAATAAATTATTACTTTCATACTAAGTAAATATTTATTAGAGCAAAAATGAGATAAATTAAAGCAATATACTACAACCAAATCAATGCAAACGAAATGTCAAATGAAAGGATATTTAGAGTTCCATAGTACTATAACCAAAAATCAAAGAAAGACATCTAACAAAATGGCACAAAATGTATAAAAATGTTGCATTCTAGGATACTAAAAAGCTTGATTATAAAATTCTCCTAAAACATGTAAAGATATTAAAAAATTAAATTTTAAAAAACATAAAAAATAACTAATTAGAAAAACCTCTTTCCAAATAACTATGAATTATGAAAGTAAATAAGCATAAATACTAAAAAAAATTAATTTTAATTTTAAGAAATAAATAATGAAGCTAAGAACAAAGAAATTGAAGAATTTAGTATAACCAAATAAAAATGACATATTGTTCCCATTAATGATGACTTTGAGTTACATGCTAACAAAATGAATCAAAGGAAAACATTTTAAGAAATGAGATAAATTATATAAAAACGTTACATTCATGGATATTAAGGGGATCGAGTGTAACATCCTCATTCGTAAAATTTGGTAAAACTTGCATGTGTTAAAATGCAAAAACCACAAAGTAAAATAATTAAAAAAATTAACGCTTAATAAGAAGAGCTCATCAAAGTGAGTCTATTGATGTTTCTTTGGTCACAATATGTTCTTATCTAAAATTATAGCAAAAAAAGTAAATAATAATGAATAATAATATTGTTTTTCTTTAATATTAAGTAAATATATATTAAAGTTAAAATGGGAAAAATTTAACAAATATGATAAATGAAAATCAAGGACATCTTGTTGTCAAATGTGTTTAGATTTAGAGTTACATAGTTGTAAAATCGTATCACAAAAAAGTTTGAAGGGAGATAAGTTTTTTCACAAAAGCTAGGCTCCAATGAACTAACAAAATTGAGTGTAATATTATCGATCATCAAATCTGGCACGAATTGAAATATCTTATAAATCATGTAAAAAATTTTAAAAATAAAAGAAAATTTAAAAATACAAAAATTAATATTTTAATAGGTAGATCTCTCTAAGAGGTGCCCAAAGGCTATTTTTAAACTTTAATACTACCATGCTTTTGAGAATTACCAAATGAAGTAAGCATATATAATAAGATATTATAATTTTTATATTAAGTATATCACAAAGTTCAAATGGAATAGGTTGAAGAAATATAAAAAATAAATACTTAAAGAGATTTAAGCATCAAATAATTGAAGATTTAGAATTACATTGTATTACAAGAGAAGATACTTTGGAGATCAAGTGTTACATTCTATTTATCAAATCTGATAATAATTAAAATATCTTATAGAACCTATAAAATTTAAAGAAAATAAATATTTAAAATTTATAAAAATAATAATCATTTAGATAGAGCTCATCAAAGGGATGTAAAGATTGTTTACGAGGAGAATTTTAGTTTCATAATTATATAACTAAATCAAATATAAAATTTGAAGGAATGATATAATTTATATTTGAAGCTTAAATTCAAAGATGGAAAGTAGAATGAGTATAACATCATCAGTTGTTTAAAATGGTTTGAATAAAAAAGCTACACCATTCTTGCCAAAACTACAAAAAAATATCTAAAATTATAAAAATAAATATTTTAATTGTTTATGCTCTTTGTGGTGGGTCAAACAACATTTTGTTTCATTTTGATTGATCATTGTATGGATTACTATAAATTATAAAAATAAATAAACATAAAATAATAATAAGATATTATTTTTATGCTAAATTGTTAAATTTTAAAGCTAAAATTAGAAAACAATTATGCCAATGTATACAACAAAATGAAAGAAATGTTAAAGTCACTAAGAGTAGAATTAGATTTTCATAAAAATATAACCAAATGATTGCAAACAATTTGAAGAAATAAGTGAAATTATTTGGGAAAGCTAAGTTCCAAGATACAAAGTAGATATGGTATCACATACTCAATCATCAAAATAGGTATTAATGTAAATGACTTGTAAAGAATACAAAAAATACTATAATATAAAGTATATAAAATATTAAAAAAAATTTTGATTGGGTATACCCCATCAAGAGGAGCTCAATAATGTCTATTTCCACTTCATTAAACCACATTTGGAACTATTGCCAATTATCGAGGTAAGTAGAAGTAATGATATATTATTATTTTAGAATTAAACAATTATATTTTAAGGTTGAAATGAGATAAATTAAAGCAATGAAATATAACCAAACAAAAGTGATGTAAAGCTAAAAAGTGAAACAAATTAGACGTAACAATATAACAAGATAAAAGTGAAGAATTTGAAGAAATTTTATAAATTATACGAGAAACATTCATTCTAAGATTCATAAGAGATCATGTGTGACATCTTTGATCACAAAATCAAGAATGAATCAAAATATTTCATATACTTGCCAAAATAAAATAAAATAAATTACTTTTCAATATTAAAATATTTATTACATTTTAGTTGGATTGTTAAGATGAGCCAAACAATGTTTGTTTCATCTCAATCAAACCTTGTTTAGATTTTTTGTGAATAAGAAAAGAAAATAATCATAAATTAGGATAAATTATTATTTTAAAATTAAGTAAATATATAATTAATTTTAAATGAGATAAGTTAAGGAAATGCAATAAAATAAATGGAAGCAATGTGATGGTTACTAAAGATGAGAAATATTATTTAATAGAAATATAACCAAATCAAAGTGATGAATTTGAAAAAATTAGATAAATTGCAAGGAAACGTTGCATTCGAAGATACTAAGGAGATGAAGTGTAACATCGTTAATCATCAAATTAGACAGAGATAGAGACATCTCATTAAGAATGAAGAAAACAATAAAAAATCTAAAAATTTAAAAATGTATTGTTAACGGAATATAACTCATTCAGACGTGTCCAATGATTTTCATTCCATCGCAATCTTATATTTTTTACAATTAATGCAAATTAATAATATAAATTGAGGCATTGTAATGTAACAAAATTAAAGAAAAAAAACTAATGCATTGTAATGTAACAAAATTAAAGTGATACAAAGGTTACTAGAAAGAAGATTTAGAGTTATGCAGTAATAACCAAATCCAAGCAAAAAAATTAAAAAAATAACATAAATGGTATGAAAAAAAAGGTTCTATGATACTAAGGTGATTAAGTTTAATTTTCATGATCTTTAGTTTAGATTGAAATTAAAATGATGTTTAAAACATGCCGAAAACAAAAAAATTAAATATTTAAAAATGTAGAAAGGAATAATTAATTTTAAAAGTCTCATTAAAGTAAGTCCAATAATGTTTATTTCAAATTATTAAAGTAAATGAAAAAATAAATACAAAATTATTACATGAATATTATGTTTATATATACTAAATCTAAAATGAGATAAATTGAAATAGTATATGAAAACTAAATTAAAGACATATATAAAGCAAAAAAGTGGTGATTTATAGTGAAATAGAAATATAGCATCTCAAAATATAAGAATTAATATTTAATTGGATAGAACTCATGAAGATGAGTCTAATGAGGCTTATTTTCTCTCTGTTAGACCTCTTTGTGATTCTTATAAATTACCAAATTAAATAAGCAAAAATATCAACATAATTATTTTTTAATATTAAGTAAATATATAATAAACCTAAAATTAGTTTAATAGATCCAATTAATATAGTGATCTATGGTAATATAACAAACTTAATCAAAATATTTGAAGAAATGATAAATTATGCTCAAAAGTGACATTACAAAAGGTATGAATAGAAATGTCACTTCAAATTTAAAAATGTAAATTTGAATTTTTAATTGGAATATACACATAGAGTTGTGTCCAACATCCTTAATTTCATCGTAATTTTCTCTTGCTTGAATTACTAAAATTGCTAGAGTAAATAAACATAAAAAATAATAAATTACTATTTTATTATTAACTAAATAAATATAAAACCTAAAATTATAAAATTTAGGCATTGTAGTTTAGTCAAATCATAGCAATGTGGACGTCACATGAGAGAAGAATTAGAGCCTCTAGTAGTGTGATAAGTTTAAAGAGAAACATTTGAAGAAAAGAGATAAATTATATAAGAAAGCTACATTCTAAGATATAAAGGATATTGAGTCTAACATATTGATCACCAAAGAAATAAATCAAAATGTCTCATAAATTAAGCCAAAACCCTTAAAAAATATATCTAAAAATATATAAAATTTAGTATTTATTTTGGATAACTGTTGTTGTGATGGGAGTAAAAGTATTTTTTGCATCTTTATTGAACTAAGTTGGTAATTACTATGAATTATGGTAATAAATAAGCATTAACAATAATAAGTTATTATTTTAAAATTAAGTAAATGTGCATTAAAATTGAAATGAGATAAGTTGAAGCTTTGAAGTATAAAAAAATTAAAACAATATGAATATTATAATAAGAAGTATTAGAGCTTCATAGTATTATAACCAAACAAAAGCAAAATACTAAAAGAAATGACAAATTATTTGAGAAAGTTTAATTAAAAGAGATAAAGGAGTTAAAGTGTAGTAGACTATATCATCAAATCAAGAATGGTTCAGAATGACTTATAAATCATACAAAAGCCTAAGAAATAAATTATTTAAAAATTAAAAAAATATATTTAATTGATTGAGCTTATCAAGATGAGTCCAACAATAGTTGTTGTCTCACTCAAACCCAATTTGAAATTTTTAAGAATTATTAATGTAAGCATTAATAATAAAACAAATATTATTTTTCATTAAGTAAATACAAAACAAATCTCAAATGAGATAAAATAAAGAAAATTAATATAAAAATTTATTGTGAATTAAAAAATAAATGAAGAATTAGTGTTCCCTAAGAATTTGATCAAATTGAAGAAAAAATTTAAAGAAATTTCATAAGTTGTATTGAAAGGTTGCATTGCAAGATGCTATGGAGATTAAGGCAGCATCCTTAATCACTAAGTTATGTAAGAATTAAAATATGTCATAAAATATTTCAAAACCATTGAAAATAAAGTATTTAAAAATTTAAAAATGTATATTTGATTATATAGTAGTCATAAGATGAGAGCGACGATGTTCGTTTTAAGATGATCAAACCTTCTTTGCAATTACTAAGAACATGATAAATATGCATAAATAATAGCAAATTATTATTTTATTATTAAGTAAAAAATATAATATAACCAAATTAATGCGATGTTACTGTCCTAAAAGTGAAGATTGGAAGCTAAATGTTAACATTAATTAAAAACATTGAGAACATGATATAAATTATATGAAAAAGTTGCATTACAAGTTATTCAAGGTTCGAGTGGAAGCTAGATACAAATCAAAATTTCTCGTAAAACATATCAAAATAATACAAAATAAACTATTTTTAAAAAAATATAAAAATAGACATTTAATTTAAAAGTACTTATTGAAAAGAGTCCAATGATGTTTTTTTCCTCAATCAGATGTCATTTTTAATTATTATAAATTATTGAAATAAATATGCAAAATAATAATAAATTATTTTTTAATATTAACAAAATATATAATGAAAGTAAATAGAGATAAATTTTCACAGTATAATATAACCAAATACAAGTAAGTTAAATGTTAGAGGAGAGGAACTAGAGTTTCATAATCATATAGGCAAATTATTGCAAAAAATTTAAAGAAAAGAGAAAAATTATTCTAGAAAATACCATTTTAAGATGTTAAGGGGATCAAGTATAACTTTTGCATTCATCAAATCAGGTATGACTAGAAATGCATCATCATTTGTTCCAAAAAGCAAAAATATATTTAAAATTATAAATTGATTACTTAATTTGATAATGCTTGTTAAGACAACCCAAAGACATTTGTTTCATATTTATCTAAATTTGTTTGGGATTACTATATGTAACGAAAGAAAATCATCATAAATAACAATAATTTTTTATATAAATATTAGGTAAATAAATATTAAAGAAGGCATTGAACAAATTTAAGTAATGCATAAAAAGAAAATCAAAGCAATGTGAAGGTCACAATAGAGGAGAATCAAATTTTCATAATAATATAACCAAATGAAAATGAAAAATTTAAATAGATGTCACAAATTATACTCAAAAGCTAGAAGCTAAGATATTAAGGAGATCAAGTGTAACATATTCAATTAATAAATCATGTACCAGTCTAAAAGCCTCTTTAGGCATGCCAAAACCTTAAAAAATAAAATATGTAAAAATATGAAAAAAAATATTTAATTGGATAGAGGTCATTAGAATATATTTGTTTTCTCTCCTTTGCATATCAATTAGAACTATTATTAATCCCAAAAGAAAATGAAAAATAAATAATAATAAATTATTTTTTTAAATTGATGTCATAATAAGATAAACTAATGTAATTAAATAAAATCAAATTAAATTTATGTAAAGGTCAAAAGTAAGGAGAGTTAGAATATCACAGTAATATAAGAAAATGAAAGTTAAGAATTTTAAAAAATGAGATAAATTTTGTGGCAAAGTTGCCTTTTAGGATAGCAAAAATCGAGTGCAACATCCACAATCATCAAATTGAGAACAAATAAAAATATCTCATAAAGAATGCTAATACATTTGAAAAATGATTTTTTAAAAAAATAAATATATATATTTAATTAGCTTGAGCTTGTTAAGACTTATCGGATGCCTTTTGTTTCTTCTCAATCAGACCTAGATTGGAATTTCTATGAATTATAAAAGTAAATAAGCAATAATAATAATTAATATTACTTTAATATTAAGAAAATATATAATAAAGCTAAGAAGACATAAATTATAGAAATGTAATAAACTAAATCAAGTTAATGTAATTGTTACATGAGTGGAGAATTAGAGTATAACACTAATAGAGCCAAGTTCAAGCAAAAACTTTGAAGAACTGTGATTAATTGTACAAGAGATTTAGAATTTGAGATACTAAAGAGGTCATATATAACATCCTCGATTGTCAAAAGAGGTAAAAATAGAAATAATTAATAAGACATAGCGAACCAAGAGATGAGTCCAATGATGTTTCTTTTGTCTCAATTTGACCTCACTTCAAATTATTTTAGAATTAGGTAAATATATATTAAAGCTAAAAAGATAAATTAAAATTGTATAATGTTATAAAATGGAAGTAATGTAAAGGGAAAACTAGAATAGACTTAGAATAATCTATTAATATGACCATATTGAAAAAAAAATTTAGAAAAATTAGATAAAAAATATAAAAAGTTTCATTATTTGATAAAAAGGAGATCGGTTGAAGAATCATCTATAGTCAAATTTTGCTGTCTTTTCAAACATGCCAAAATATTTAAAATTTAAATTATAAACAATAAATTTTATTTCATAAAGCTCATTGAGACGTGTCATTAAAATTTGTTTAACTTTGATTGATCCATTTTTTGATATTTAAAGGATTATTGTAGTAAATAAAAAATATCAAAAAAGTATTATTTTAATGACAAGATTTTATATTAAAGCAAAATTGAGATTAATTTAAGAATTAGATAACCAAATCAAAGACATATATAGGCGACGTGAGAAGTGATTTAGAATTAAATAATAATATAACAAAATAAAAAAACTTTAAACAAAAGAAAGAAATTGTCTCACAAAGCATATCAAAATCTTAAAAAAAAAATATTTAAAATGTAGAAATTAATATTGAATTAGATAGAGCTCATCAAGATTAGTCTAATAATATTTATTTCATCTCGATCAAACCTTGTTTAGAATTACTACGAGTTATCAAATTAAATAAGTACAAAAAAAGATAAATTATTATTTAAATATCAAGTAAACATTTAATTAAGCTAAAAAGGGATGACTTGAAGCAATGTAATACAATAAAATCAATGGCATCAATGGAACATGAGAGGAGATTTAGAGTTTCATAGTAATATAACTAAATGAAACTTGATACTACTATATTTGAATTGGATGGTGCTCATCGAGTTTAGTCCAACGACACTTATTTTGTATAGATTGGATCTTGTCTTGAATTGCAATAATTTATGAAAGTGAATTTTAAAAAAAAATCTTTTTATATTAGGTAAATATATTTTAAAGTTGAAATGAGACAAATTAAAGTAATATATAATAATAAAATCATAGCAATGTGAATTTCATATGAGTAGAGAATTAGATTTTTATAGTAATGTAACAAAATGAAAGATAAAAATTTGAAAAAACGAGAAAATTTATGGGAGAGCTATATTGTAAAATACAAAAGAGGTAATGTTGACATACTTAATAACTAAATTAAGTTCCATGTAAAATTAAAATATGCCAAAATATATCATGGAAAATTAACATACTTAAACGTCCTAAAAAATATGCAAAAACCTTAAGAAATTAAAATAATAAAACATTATGTAAAACTTAAATTTTTTTTTTGATAGAAATTATTTGGTCCAGTTTAAAAATATTTACTCTACAAAGGACTATGTTTGGAATTATAATAAAATGCATAAGCAAATAAACAAAAAAGATAAAAAATAATGATTTTAAAATTATGTCTATATATATATATATTAAAGTTGAAATGACATAAATTAAAGTAATGAAATAGAACCTAATGAAAGTGATGCAAATTTCAAAAGAAAGTAGAATTAGAACTTGATACTAATATATTTGAATGCTAGCAAAACTATTGAAGAAAATAAATAAATTGTGTGATAAAATAATAAGGAAATTGAGTGTAACTTTCTCAATTGTCAAATTAGGAATGAATGAAAATGTCTCTTAAAGTATGTTAAAATCACAAAATATAAACTATATAAATATATTAAAAAAATGTATATTTAATTTGATTGACCTTTCTGAGATGACTTAAACCTTTTTTGTTTCTTCTCAGTTAGGTTTAGTTTCAAATTTATGATAATTACCAAAGTAAATATACATAAATAAAATTAAATAATTATTTAAATATTAATGAAATATGTAATAAAACTAATGCAAGATAAAGTAAAGGAATGTAATAAAATCAAATCAAAGTTATGTAAAGGTCAAACAAGATAAGAATTATATTTTCATAGAAATATAACAAAATCAAAACAAAATATGAGAAAAAATAGGATAAATTGTAATGGAATACTCTATGATGATTGAGTGTAACATTCCTGATTGTAGAATCATGTGCAAATGAAACAGTCTTGTAGAGTTCATCAAAGACCTAATGAATAAAGTATTTTTTATTATGGTTCATCATAATTCCAAATGAGGTCTGAAAAAGATCAAATAAACAACATTAGACCCACCTTAATAACGTTTACTTAATTAAATATTCACTTACATCATTTTAAATATTTAAATTTCTAGTGTTTTGTTATGCTTTATAGGTTATTTCAATTCCTAACTAATTTTTTATTAGGGATGTTACACTCGATCTCCTTACTATCTTGGAATGTAAATTTCCAACAAAATTTGTCACATTCTATTAAATATTTTACCTTTATTTGGTTATATTTTTTGTAACACTAAGTCTTCTATAATTTGACCTTTAGATGTCTCTAATTTTGTTATATTATATTGCTTCATTTTATGTTATTTCAACATTTACAATTATTCACTTAATATTTAAAAAAGTAATTTGTAACTCTTTTTCCTTATTTAATTTTGTAAATTATTGTAAATCTGGAAGTGGTCTGATCGAGATAAAACAATTTTTTTAGAATCTTCTTAACAAGGTTAATCCAATTAAATAATGTTTTTATATTTTCTTGAATATTTATTTGCTTGTGCATACTTTTCAAGACTTTTGGATTCACACATGATTTAATGATTTTTATTGTTACAGTTGAACTCTTTACTAACTTTGAATGCAAATTTTCAATACAAATATGTTATTTTTAAAAATATTTCTTTAATTTGGTTTTACTATATTCAAACTCTTATTCTCTTCCCATGGAAAATTTACATAGTTTTGACTTGGTTATATTATATTACCTCAATTTATCTAATTTAATTTTTAACATATTTTAACTTAATATTAAAATAATAATTATTAAAAATTTTATTATTTTCCATTGTAATTGATAGCAATTCCAAAATTAGTCCACAGAGATGTAACAAACGTCATTGAATTCATCATAACGAGCTATTTCTAATTAGATGTTTATTTTTATAATTTTAAAATTTTAAATTCCTAGTTTTTTCTATGTTGTATGAGATAGTTTTATTCCAACGAGATTTGATGATGAAAGCACTTGTGTTGGATCTACTTACTAGCTTAAATTGTACCTCTTTTACATAATTTATCTTGTTTCTTTAAGTTGTTTTAAATGATTTAGTTACATTATTATCTAATTCTTAATCTCATCTCATTTTATTTTAACATATCTTTGATTATGTTATTGTACATTTCTTAAAATTATTTAATTTCAACTTTAATGTATATTGACATAATTTTAGCAAAATAACTTATTATTATTTATATTTATTTACTTTGGCAATTCATAGCAATTTCAAACAAGTTTTGATTGTGATGGAAAAAAGTTGTTGGAGTAATCTCAGAATGCTTTATCTAGTTAAATATTCATTTTGAAACCCTTGAAATATTTTTTTAATGTTTTAATATTCTTATAAGACATTTTGATTTGTACATCTTTTAAAAAAGGATGTTTTTCTTGAACTCCTTGCTTTCATTGAAAGCAATATTTTTGCACAATTTAAAAATTTGTTAGTCTTTTTTCTTTAATTTGGTTATTAAAATATGAAATTCTACCTCTTCTACCATGTAGCCTTAACGTTTCTTTTGTTTGATTATATTTTAATACATCAATTTAACTCATTTTAGCCCTAGAATATATTTTAGCCTTACTCATATTGGACTTAACAAACATCGTCAAACTCATCATCATGAGTTATATCCAATTAAATATTTATTTTTATCATTTTGAATATTTTATTTTGTAGTATTTTGTATTCTTCTTGTGAAATTTAATTTTCATTTTACATGATAATTGAGATTGTCACTCAATGTACTGATTAACTTGGAATTAATCATCTCGTACAATTTATCTCCTTTCTTTGAATTGTTTAATTTTTTAGTTAAATTATTATATAATTCTAGATCTCTTTTAGAGTATTATTTTCATCACTTTGATTCATTTATATTATAAAGATTCAATTTATCTATATTAAACTTTATTATGTTTTTATATGAAAATAATAATTTATTATTATATATGTTTATATAGTTTTGCTATTAGATATGAATCAAAAGGAAATAAATGTTATTGGACTCCTCTCGAAAAGGCCTATGATTTAAATTTTTAAAAACTTTATTTTTCTTGGCTCTTGGCATACTTTACAATGTATTTGAATCATATCTTATTTAACAGTCAAGAATGTTGTACTAGATTTCTTTAGTATTTTAGAATTCAACATTTTTTTTAGTTTACCCATTTCTTCAAATTTCTCACTTCTATTTATTTATATTGGTATGAAACTCTAACTCTTCCCTCTTTTGACCTTTAAATTTAATAGTTATATTATTTTTCTTAAATTTATCTAGTTTCTTGATTTTTAATTTATTGTTAAAATTATAATTACATATTATTTACACTTATTTGCTTTGGTAATTCATAGTAATTTTGAATGAGCTCTAATCAAGAAAAAGCAAACACCATTAAGATTTCTTCAATGAGCTTTTTCCAATTAAATATCTATATTTATGTTTTTAAAAATTTTATTTTATTGGAACTTAGCATATTTTATAAAAAATTTGACTCATACTAGATTTCATAATTTAGTTTGTTACACTATATTTCCTTAATAACATTGAATTAATCTTTCCCGCACAAGTTTTTATATTTCTTTTAATGTTTTTCTTTGATTTTGTTATTTGTTATGGGATAACAAATCTCCTCTTATGTGCCATTTACATTTCTCAAGATTTTATATTACATAGCATTAATTCTTCCCATTTCAAATTAATTATATATTTATTTAAAATTAAAGTAATAATAATTTTTTTTCTTTTTTAATTCAAAAAATTACAATAATTTTTAATGGGATTTACGAAGAAGAAAAAAATTACAGTAGACTCATCTCCAAATTTTTTTAATTAAATAATAATTTTTAGGCCTAAAAAATTGACTTTCTATGTCTTAGCAAATTTTACGAGACATTATGATATTTTATGATTTGAGAATCTAGATTGTTGTACTCAAGCTCATTATTAAGTTGGAATTCAACTTTTCCAAACAATTTATCTAATTAAGTCAAACTTTTTATTTTGATTTCTTTACATTACTATGGAACTCTTAATCTCCTCTCATTTGAACTCAATATAACTTTCATTTGGCTATATTAAATTACTTTAATTAATCTCATTTAGTTTTGATAAATATTTTCTTAATATTTAAATAATAATTTATTATCTTTTATGATTTTTTAAATTAGTAGTTTGTAGGAATTCAAATAAAGGTCTAATCGAGATGAAAGAAACATTGTTGAGCTCATCGAGATGAGCTCTACCTAATAAAATATTCATTTTTTTTATCTTTTTATATACTTTATTTTTTTGTTATGATATATTTTATATGATATTTTTATTTCTATCTTATTTTATATTTGATGTTGTTACACTCTATCTTCTGAGCTTCTTTGAATGCAACTTTCTTATAAAATTTTCTCATTTATTCAATTATTTTCTTTCAATTTATTATATTACTATGTAAATCTAAATCTCCTTTTGTGTGACCCTTATATGTGTTTGATTTAGTTATAATTTATTTCTTAAATTTAACTTATTTCATCTTTAACATTTAATTAGTTAATATTAAAAAAATTATTATTATTGATGTCTTTTTTCTTTGTTAATTCATAATAATTCCAAATGATGTCCAACCAAGAGAAAAATATCATTAGAATAATCTTTATAAGTTTTATTAAATTAAACATATTTTCTTATTATTTTTAATATTTTAGTTTTTAGGAATTTGGAATGCTTTACAAGTCATTTTGATTCATAGCTGGTTTTGAAAATCAATTATCTTACACTCATTTTCATTAGTGGCCTTCAATGAAGCTTGTTATACTATTTATCTTATTTTTAAATTATTTTGGTCTTATTTGTTATTGTTACTATGAAACTTTAATTCTCGACTTATGCGGCCTTTAGATTGCTTTCAGTTAGAAACATTATATTACTTTAATTTATCACATTTTAGTGTTAACATATTTTTACCTAATATTCAAAAAAATATTTTTTTATTTTTTTAGCTTTTTAATTCATAGCATTTCTAAATAAAGGATGAAAGGGATGAAACAAATTATAATGGATTCACCCCAATGAGCTCTATCCAATTAACAATTCAATTTTATAATTTTAAAAATTAAAATTCTTAGGTTTTTGGTATTCTTTATTAGATATTTTAATTCTTGCTCAATTTTACTGTTGTAGTTATTACTCTCGATCTACTTTGTAAGTTGGATTATAACTTTTGCCTATAATTTATCTTATTTTTTGAAATGTTTTGGTTTGATTTGATTTATTTCTACCTAATTCTAATTCTCATCTCATTTGGCATTTACAAAGCTTTGATTTTGTTATGTTTCATTACCTTAATTTATTTGATTTTTGCTTTAATATTTATTTACATTATTATAAAGTAATAATTTAATATTATTTATGATTATTTAATTTAATAATTCATAACAATTACAAACATGTTATAAACAAGTCTTACTAAGATGACAAAATGTCATCGGGCTCATCTCGATGGGCACTATTCAATAAAGTTATAATTTTCAAATTTTCAAATATTTTTGTTTCAATTGTTTTGGTATACTTTGAAAGATATTTTCATTCATACTTATTTTAACAAAAAAGAATGTTATAGCTGATTTTCTCAGTATCTTTGAATTGAATATTTCTATATAATTTATATAATTTGTTCCAAATTTTTAGTTTGATTTAATTATAGCATTATGAATCTTTAATTCTATTGTTGTGCTACCTTTACATCACCTTTATTGGTTAGTACACATAACTTCAAGTTATCTCATTCAATCCTTAATATATATTTATTTAATATTAAAATATTAATTTATTATTATTTCTATTCATTTACTTTGGTAATTTGAAATATTTTTGAACTGTGTCTATGGGTGATAAAATAAATGTTGTTGGGTTCTTCTTGATGAACTTTATCCAATTAAATATTCTTTTCATAGTTTTAAATATTTTATTTTCTATGATTTTTAATATTATTTAAGATATTTTAGTTTATTACCTAATTTGATGATTGGAAAAGTTACATTTCATTTCCTTAGTATCTTGGAATTAAACTTCCAATTTAGTTTCTCTCATTTTTCTCAAAGTTTTTATTATTTGCTTTGTTTATAATGATATGTAATTCTAAATCTCTACTATTGTGATCTTTATAAATCTTCGATTTATTTTTATATCATTGTTTCAATTTATCTCAGTTTAACATTGCCATATGTTTAATTAATATTAAAATATTAATTTATTATTATTATTCTTATATATTTTGGTCATTATTGTAATTCCACAAGTGTTTTGAGAGTAATGAAATAAATGTTGTTGGACTTGCCTCGAAGAGCTCAATCCAATTAAATATTCAATTTTACTTTTTTAAAAGCTTTTTTTTTTGAGGTTTCTAGCTTAGTTTATGCGATATTTTGATTAGTTCTTAAATGACTAATATTGTTTTTTTGCTTTATCTTCTTAATCCCATGGGGTGCAACTTTGACAAACCATATATCTAATTCATCCAATTTTTTCAACTTGGCTTTCCAAGGCCACTACGCAATGCTAAATCACCTCTCTTGTGATCTTTACATGTCTTTCATTTTGTTATGTTAGATTGCTTAAATTTATACAATTTCATAATTAATATTTAATTACTTATGACAAAAAAAATAATTGAACATTAGTTATTCTTTTTAACATTAAGAATTAGTAATAATTTCAAGCAACTTTTGATCAATACTAATAAAGATCATTCGAATAGTCTCTATTTTAAATTAAATAATAATTTCTATACATTTTTAAGGTTTCAGCACACTTTACTAGTTTTTTTTGTTTTGTGATTCATTTTGTTGATGAATGATCTCCAACTTGACCTCCTTAGTGACTCGAAATAATGCTTTTTTAGATAATTGATTTCATCATTCCAAATTTCTTGCTTCAAATTTGTTATATTACTATGAAACTCTAATTCTCCTCTCGCGTGACCTTTATATTACTATGATTTATATATGTTATATTACTTTAATTTATAACATTTCAAGTTAAATATATATCTACTAAATATTAAAATAATAATTTATTTATTTTTAATTATTTTTTGGCAATTTGTTCTAATTCCAAAGGATGTTGATTTGAGAAAATAAACAAAGTTGGATTCATCTTGATGAGGCCTATCTAATTAAAATTTTATTTCTATAATTTTAAATATTACATTTTCTTAGTTTATGGCATACTCTTTGAGATATTTATATTTGAACCAAATATGTGATTGAAGGTACGACCTATCTCCTTAGTATCATCGAATGTAACTTTCCCAAGCAATTTATCTTATTTCCTAAAATATTTTATTTTAATTTTGTTATATTAGTACATAACTTTAGCTCTTATCTCGTTTTACTTTTTCATGACAATGATTTTGATATATTACATTCATTAAAACTGTTTTTATTTTTCATTAATATATATTTATTTAAATATATAGACAAAAAATATCATAGGACTCATCCCTATTAGCTCTATCAAATTATATATTTATTTTAATTATAAATATTTTAAATTTTTCAAGATTTTGGCACATATTATGAGATATATTGATTCGTACCATATTTGATAGTCAAGGATGTTATTATCAATATCTTTAACATCTTTGAATACCACATTCTCAAACAATTTAATTCATTTCTTTAAATTTTTTACTTTGATTATGTTCTATTTTAATTAAACATCATTTATCCATGCTTGTAAACTTTACATAACTTTGATTTGGCTATAGTAAATTTGTTTAATTTGTATGATTAGATATTTAAAGTATATTAACTTATATTAAAAGAATAATTTTTTATTATATTTTATTATTTTTTACTATTTACTTTAAACTCAGAGTAATTCCAAATGAGATCTAGTGGAGACATAACAAACATTGTTGGATTCATCTCAATGAGCTTTATTAAGTTAAAAATTCATTTTAATAGTTTGAAATATTCAAATTCATAGGCTTTTTATATATTTTCCATGATATTTTAATTAATTCCTCATTTGATGATCGAGGATATTATGCTTGATTTCCTTAATATATTAAGATGTAACTTTCTCTTATAATTTATCTTATTTTATCAAATTTTTTTTTATTTTATTACATTACTATATAAATCTAAATCTCGCCTCACTTGATTTTTACATATTTTTTGTTATATTACATTACCTTAAATTATCTCATTAAAATAGAATTTTTTTTGTTAAATTTCGTTTTTTTATTTTAATAAAAATGAAATTTGGAAAAAATATAAAAGTGAGATTTAATGAAGGAAAGGATTAAGTAATTGAAAAATGAAATCCAAAATGTTTTCAAAATGAAGGAAAACATTGAACAATTGAGATGCTTTATCGTTATTTGAAATTGATACGAGTGAAGAGATTTTCCTTATTTTTAAAAGTAAACAAGATAAAGTTACATTTCATAAAAAAGGAAAATCTTTTGAAATTAGATGTCCATGTCGTCAATCCTTTTAGCTTTCTAAGCACTCCAAGGTACTCTGAAAACTGCTAATCTTTAAAAGTAATAGCTTGTTCGTAAAAATTGAACCTAATTCACACTAAACAAGCCCATTAGAATAAAATATTAAATATAGATGGGTTGGCATAGCAAACATATGTGTGACCTAATGATTTATGCTTTTTTATCATGATAAGACAAATAGTTAGATAAAAATATGACAAGTGAAAGCATATATTTAAGAAATATTATTGTTGTAAGAGGTATTAAAAATGAAGAATGCATGCTCCCCTTACTATTTACTCCCCCACACTAACATGAATATGTAAGATATCTAAATCATAATCATGAAGTTCTTCTCTTAACCATGACACTTCAGCAACACAACTTTCGACCCTACATACTCGGCCTCTGCGGTCGATTGGGATACGTAATTTATTTTTTTTTCTTTACCATGAAATTAGATAATTTTTTGGGAATTAAGAACTTGAGATATGGTTCCTTTTGACCATAGAGCCTACAAAGTCTGAGTCATTATAACCTATAAGATCACATCAAAGAGTATTTCTAAGATACAATAATTCTAAGTTTAATATAGCCTTTAAATACTTGAATAATTAATTAACCAATTCTACATGATTTTTGTTCGGATTTTATTGCATCTTAGCAAAGAAGAAAACACAAAATATGATATCTGGTTTAATGGCTATAAGATATAGCAGGTATCAAATCAAACCATTATAAAGTTTTTTATCTATGGGTTTTCCTACATCATCTAAATCCAAATAGACTGAGTGATTCATTTGAACTTTTCTATGTTTCATATTTCCATAACTAAATTTGTTAAATAATTTATTTAAATAATTAGTTTGTGAAATAAATATACAATTTTTTTAATTTTTAATCCAAAGAAAACTTTCATCTGACTCATCACATTTATCTCAGACATCCATACTATTAAATCACAAAATTCTTTACAAATATATTTTTTTAATTCCAAAAATTATTTCATTAACATTAACTTATACAACTAGTAAAAGGACATATATATATATATATATCACCTTACTATTGCATGTTAGTTTTACAATATAAGTTTAGAATTCTCTATTTAACTCCAAAGATCATACCCCTATATGCTTTTATAGGTCTAAGGTTTTAAGTGTTACTTAAGTGCATGAGTTTGAAGCATCACAGTCTGTAGATCTATTGTATGACATTTGTACTTATTTTTAATGATTAAGATAAGCTATATTACTAATTCAATCTAAGATTTTTGGTTGTAAATGTTAATGGGTATTTGATTATAGTGGATTATTGTTTATGGACTTTGGCATTTTGATAATCATATTATACTTTTGGCACAACCTTTGGTGAGGATGTTATTTTAGCATTGATATTTATTGCATATATATTCTGGATTATAGTTTTGGATATTTCAAAGTCACATGATACTATTGGCATGGTGGCATGCTTGACTCATTTGTAGGTTACTTTTGCATCATATGCAAGCTATTGGATATTGGTGGATCACATATCATAGGGTGAACAATTTCTTGAATAGGTTTCATAACTAGATCACAAAGGGAAATGATTCATTTTTTGTCGCATGCTATGAACATTATGGTCAAATTTTTGGATCGTAAGTACTAGTTTTAATGTCAAGCCTACAAAGTGAATGAATCAATTATCAAGTACATTATTGAGGATATGCATTTTTTTAATAAAACACAAGTTGCAAAATCGTAGTGTGATAAAGCAGAAATTGTTCAAATTACGTAAATTTGTTCTCCTACTCTTAGAAGACAACTAAGAGCATTCTTTTTCTTGTCTTTGTGAGCTATAATTTGTTGATTTTGTGCAATAACAAAAATTAGAAAGTGGTTTAGTTTTAGCTTTGGAAATCCTCAAGGAAAGTTGATTTTTGAGATTTAACTGAAATTCATGATGGCATGAGTTTGATTCTTCAAACAACTTAAAGAAGTCATTGTTTGTTATGCTTTATAGAAAGTCACTAGTTGTGATGGTTTCTCCACAAACAATGGAGAAGGAATGAAAGGAAAATGTTGGAACAAACGAAAATGGACTAAGTGTTGATGAAGTCCACTGGCTAGGAAATAATCCATCAAAAAATTTCTGAGTCCCCTTTCTATTATGCTCCATTTTTGTTACGTCCCATTGTCGCAATTTTGATAAATAATTCTTGTTTCGATTTGAAACATGTTTTCTTTTTTATGCTTTTATTTTCAAAAAGTTTTATAGAAGAAATTTGCCATATTCTTGTCTCTTTCAATTTCAAACTTTTGGTATTAGAGCAATAATTTTAATGCCTTAGTATCCATTGGAGATCCTAATGGAACACACTTTTGTACTCATTGAATTTGTGGTTGAAGTTTGACTTGCTATCGAATAATAATTACTTAACAATACACAGTTTTCCTTCTAGGAAATGACAACGGTTAACTTTTAGAATTGATCAATTTTCGAATTTCAAATTTAATTTAAATTAGTTATGTTACAATAATTGAAGTAATATATTATAGTCTCTTATAAAATTCATTTAATAAATTGATTCAACTATTGATCTCCTTAGGAGATCTAATATCAATTGTTATCACATATTTGCACCTTAACACATTGATGATCTTATGAAATGCTTAGCAAATACTAGTAAGGAGATTTGAGAATGATTATCACACCTCAAAGAATAAATGAAGTTTGTACTTATCTTTTAAAGGGTTTGATGTAATACTAATTATATAACAACTTCAGTTAATTGTTTTTGTATACATTTGAAGATTTATTTTAGCAAAAAATATGTTAATTTTCAAAATCCTTTACATAAATTGCAAGCTTGAGAAATGACATTAAAGAAGTCTTATGAATTGATTTCCACTTATGGAAACCTAATGCAATATTATCTAATTCATTGCCTATCTTGTATATGACAACTATTTCTGTAAATGTTTCACTTTGAGCTATACTAGTCTTAATTTGACTTATAGCTATGCCAAGACTCACTCCTCTACTTCCCATTAGTTTATAACTCAAAATATTTAATTTTAGATGTACATTCCATTGTAAGTTTTCTCATTTTAGGAGTCAATTATAACTGAAATTTGTTTATTACATGTTTTAGTTTTCCTTTTATTAGTTAGTCAATTAATTTGAATCTATGCCTTACTTTAAGTCTTTTGCTAATTAATTAGTAGATTTTTTGATATTTTTAGCTTTAAATTTAGAATGAGATATCTCTTTAGGAGTTCCATAATTTTGTTGGTGTAATATATATCTAAAAAGACTTAAAAAAGGTTTAAAATTTACTTTGGTATTGTTTTCCCTTCTGTCTGGTACTGACAGCTATCGTTAACATCACCAATGCCGATCCACATGACATCCTCAACTTGCACCAACCATTAGAACTTTTCAACCTACCCAACCCATGCTGATTGATCAAGCAATGCAAGCCCATCAACACATGCTAAGATGATCCACAAACATGCTTTACCCAACATCATGCATTGACCTATCAACCTGCATTGATTCGATTTGCCCCATGGTAACCCAAACACGGAGCCCAAGACATCACGCACCTCTCTTCCCACATTGTACAGATGATGCCATAAGTCACCTCCGAGCTGAGTAGAAAATCACCTTCAATACATAGCCATATATATGAATTGCTTATATTAATTAATTTTTCAAATTTTTATAACAAATTTTATTGGTTGAAGTAAAAGTGTTCTATTTATAAATTTCGTATTCTCTAAAAAATCTCAAATTTTATTTTCAATTCCTATGTTAGAGATTTACTATTACACCCTTGACATCTCTATAAATAAGGATGCTCCTCGTATTGTAAAAAAATACAATTATGAATAAAGTAAAGAAATATTGCTGCCAAGCTTATTTGACATGAGCATTTTATGTGCAATCAATCAAATTGTGTGATTATGATGGTACCCAAGAAAAGTGAGTAGGAGTCATAAAAGGAGATTACTTAGCCAATTATTCAAAACCTAAAAAGAGCATCAAATTAGTAGAGAATTTCCTATCCACTTTATTTAAAGGACACAAAATTTAATCATTGTACCAAAATTTCGAATTTATTCCCGTGACCGTGTGATTTCTTGTTTGTCATTCTAATAACATAACTTTTATGTGTGTCTTGCCACATCACCACCATCATTAGTGCTTCAAGTTTTAGTTGTTAAAACTATTTTTTTTAGTTTGAGATCCCTTATTTTAAAAATCAATGCGAACCTTTGTCTTCTAGGAAACGTTCACACTTGCTTGACCCCTATCATTTTTTACTATAAATATAAAACACTTTGGGTAGGGTCATGTTTGGATATGTTGCTTTAACCAAAGTACTTAATTTTCTATGAGCTAAAATAAATTTTAGCATATCATCCTACATAAATTTGGTATCAAAATATTGTTAGTTCTATGAGCTTATATGATTTCTAATTTACCAATAAACAATCATCTTATAAACTTTTGCATTTATATTCAATTGCTAATATATATATATAAACAAGCAAATAAAAAAGCTTGTTTTCAAGTATGACACTACAACATTTCTTTATTTATATTATCATTTGGTAAAACATTTCTAGATTTATTAGTTTTTCTTTTTCTTTATAATCCCAAATTAAGATATATCTTAAATTTATTCTGTGACTAGGTATGGCAAAGATGTAAAATTTTGATTCTTGACCAACACAATTACCTATCGTACAAGTAACTCAACATGCAATTCTAGGAGAAACTCATTCGATACAAGAGCTAAGTGCAAACTTAGAAACATGCATAGACTGATTAGAATAATTTAGAGGTAATAGATCAAGTGGAACTCATAGTATGTCTATCACATGTGACTCTTAGGCATTAAGCTGTTATACATAACATTGATAGAGGGCACGATAAGGATGATGATTACTAGGTTAATATGGTCAAAATAAAAGATGTTACATTTGATGGTAGTTTTGAGCTTGCAATACAATAAGGTTAAGAAGTCGGAATAAAGCACTATTTTTATTAGTTTGATCTTAACAAACATTGAAAGTAATAATTTACAAAAAACTAGGCTCACATCACATGTTAGATTATTTGTTCATACATTAGAAAAGTGATTTTTTTGGCAAAGATAAAGCTTTGCCCCAACCACAGAAAGAAATCAAGATTTGATGACAAGTTAAATGTGTACCCACCTCTTATTCAGGTGAACTTTTGGACAAATGGTAATGCTTATCGTAAGGTTCAAAGATTGCTAATGAGTACATTACTAAATTTAAGGATTATATGCTTAAACAACATTTACAAGGGTCAAATTAAGTAGTATTGTCTTGACTTTTAGTTGGGCTTAGAGATTCTACATAAGTTGAGTTATACTACAAAATATTACAAGTTTAAACAAGGCTTATAATGAGGATCATGGTGGAGAAATATTTAGAAGATCAATTGCCTATAATAGTTAAATTCTTTTGACCACTTCTTGCCTTGTAACTATTCCATTACTTCCATTATTCGTATAACTTCTACTCCACAAGCAACCTGTATCTCTCTATCAACAGCAATATCGCATTGAATCGAATCCTTAGACAAGCCATCTACTAAGTCTAAAGTTGAGTGCTATCATTATCATGGGAGGCGCAATGTCACATCCTAGTTTCCTAAGGGAGCCCAATAAATAGATATAAAAGAAGTACTATGAGAAGGTATTGAAGTTAAGGAAAAGCAGGTTATATGGCAACATGACGAGGATGAAGAAGGATTACAACCGCTAGGTAAAAGACTTCACTATATTAAACCACCCATAGTTATTTTGAGATGCACTATGAGTATGCTAAGGCAATTTGAAGTTTGGTAATTAATTAGCTTCTTTAGTACCTTCATTAGAATTTCAAATCAATCTTGGTATCTTTACAAATTTCTTAGCATATACTGCTACCAAAAAGATAGGTTTAACACTCACAAACCATCCTTAACCTTAAACTATATCGTGGATCGACGAAACCTTAATTCCAACAAAGGACATTTGTTTGTGACAATGTGAGTCAAAAAACTTATATTAGGATGACCTTGGTTATAAGATTATGATGCTACATTAAATTAAAGAACTATTATATTTACTTTCAGATATGAAGGAAAGAAGATCACATAATACCCTTAACCTCCTATGAAAATAAATTCTAATCCAAGCACTCCAAAAGAAAATAATAAAGAAAATAGAAAATTACTTGGTATCATTTCACTAGTCAAGATTGAGAAGAATATAGCTATTGATGGGTTTATCTTGTTTGTGACAAATGGGGAAGACCTTATTAATGTACCCACATCACCACCCATAGTTTAACCCTAGTAAAAGGAATTTGTGGATGCATTTTGCAATGACTAACTAGACAAACTCACATATATAAGATTTATTTATCCTACTATAGATCTATTTTCCAACACCTCAGTACCATGTTTACCACATCACCAAGTAAATCCATCAATTTAGGTAAAACATAAACTTCTCTAAATTTATAATCTCTAGATGGATGAATAAAAAGTACTCAAACAAAACTTTGGCCATGTCCTTTAAAGCCTAATGGGGAAACAAGTTTCAACTTGGGATCATTTATTATCTTACAATGATTTTACTAATCAAACAATGAATTAGAGCCATTTTGAATTTTATTTAAAAACTTATCCTCAAAGTCCTATTGATTTGATCACTTTTCCACACTTCTAAGTTTATTGAGTCTTTCACTCATCAAATTTTATAATTAGATAAACATTTTATCAAATATATAAATGACTTAGAAGTACTCATAGATAACCTAAAAAATTTGTTGAGGGTGATTATGCAATGATTCATGTTAAGTGTGAGAGGTATCTACAAGGAACCCTAAGGAAATTACACACCCATGGTGTTGTACAGTCCAAGATTATAAAACTAGGTATCAATCTATACCCTTTGGATTTACATAAAGATTGAATAATTGTTGCCTTTAGTATTCAAGATCTTTTACCTAATAGGGAAGCACACCAATTACCTAGTGAGCCTTTTGAGCCTTCACCACCGTTGTTGAGTGCACCTCTCCAGCACTACATTTAGCCCACCTAGTGAATTGTATTATCTTGTGCCACAAACTCTCATATCAGCTTAATATAGTAGATGGAGATACACTTGTTAAGCTTTGATACCTAGCGGTGATTACACATTACTATTAAAGATTGATGTATATAACTCTTTAGTACTATGTGTCACATAATGACTATTGTTTTCTTTATTTAGTTTTCTAGCTCACTCTCATTTTGTTTTTCTTTATTTTTAGAATGTTAAGAGAGATTATGGAGCTATACTTATGATTGCTAGAGTTAATACACTTGTTGGATGAATTTTTTCTTTCATGTGTGATTTATAGTACTTGCATTATTACTTACATTCATGACAACAGGTTCGGTATCTTGAGAAATGTTAGACTACAATAGACTATTATTGGTGGTTTTTAGTATTTACATGTGCATGATCATTTCTAGTTGGACATAGATTGTGATGTCATTTAAGCATTGATATTTATGATTTCTATATTATAGATTATAGTTATAAATATTTAAGAGTTATATCACTATATTTTCTAACATGTATGGTTACAACTCTCAGATCAATAATGGATTGTTGCATTTATTTACTCTTTGGAGTGGTTAAAAAGAATTGGCTAAAACTCAAGTCTAAAAGATTTGATATTACAGCATAGATTATGATTAAGGCATATTTAGGCATAATATCTTTAGGTTTAACAAGGTGGGGAAGTCTCTATTTGAGCCTAACTAAGTCAATTTATGGTGTGTGATGTTCTCGTTTGATTAGATAAGGTGTTGAGGAGTAATACAACAAAAATTATAAAAATGGGCTCTATGCCCATCACTTTGGTATGATTCTAAAGTAAGATGTTACATATACTAGTGATGCAATCCATCACTTTGTGGTGACAAGAAGCTGGAATTCTTCTTTTCTATTACAATGTGTAAAGTGTGTTGTAACTTGCTAATGTGCCACAACAAAATTGAAATGTCTTACTAAAATGATCATATGGGATGCACTGTTATGATAGGACACTTCAGTTGATTTTAGTTTATTAAGCATACTTGTTAGATGATATTTTGATTCAAGAGCAATGTTGCAGTTTGAAGGTGTCCAAGGATGAATAATGCTCAAATCAAGAATGGTACTTTTATGATTTTGTATAAGTTAGGATAGTCATGGTGCAATTATTTCCAAAGGAAAATAATGAAACTAATGGCAACTTTTATCTATTTGATGTTGCTAAAAGCATCATTGTAGTATGTTGATGAGTTTTTTAAATCGAAACAATAGGTGATCAGCAGATTTTTCCATTTTTATAGTGGGGATCATTGTTTGGAATAGTTTCCCAAACTTTAGAGGAGTGTTGTAAAGACTTGGTGATTATTGTGGAATTGTGAACGTTGGATGTATTTGGCCGATGTAGTGATAGAATGTTTTGTCATGGAATGAAATTCCAACTATGTGAACATCAAATGCCTTGCATGGTATGATGATTACTATCATACTATATGAAAACTTTCCGCTTATTGAAAATATTCAAATTTTACACATCATAATGGATTTTATCAGTAAGGTTGATGTGTCATACCATCTAGATCTTTGAACATATGATTTCTAAATTTCATCAAATTTACTAAGTGACTTGTTCTATTTGAAAATATGCTAGGAATCCTATGTGGGTGATTAAAATGTTTTTCTTATGGTTTTTGCAAGGTAATTCATCACTCTTTTTTATTCTATGTTAATATAACACCAATGTATTATTGTTGTTCCCATCTCTTAATGTATTTGCTTAATCATGCTAAGTTGCATCCAAGGCATGTACACATTACCCTATAGCATTCATCAGCTTTCTTTGTAGTACATCTCGATGACTAGGTTTGCTAGGTCTCTATAGCTACACATTTGAAGACTTTAAGGGTACTGATATTCCTTATGCTTTTATTAATGATTTTCTACAAATAAAATTAACGAAGGCCTTCTTCATTTTTCCTTTATGTTTTCAAATAATTCTTCCATAATGTGCCATCATTTTTTTATTCTATGTGAACCCATCCATGTTGAGTTTAAATAGTTTGTCTAGATGGAGAGAACATTTTATACCTTCATAGACTCTATATTTTTGGAAAGTTTATAGAGGAACCAAGCTAAGGAGAACCGATTAGAGAACTACTTTAGACATTTGAGTGAGTAGAGAGTAGTGAATGATGTTATAATAGTCAAAGATAACGTGGTAGATAATGGCCCTTACTACTTGTATGGTTTCCTCATGAGTTTTTAGATTTCTATCCTTTAATAAGTTTGAACATATGTTTAGAGAAAGGAATTGAAAAACCTCTCCTCTCGTAGAATTATTATTTCATTATTTGCAACACTAGGATAATACAATAGTTGTACGAATTGTATTAGCTTATTTAATGAAAATACTATTTGTTGTAGGTAAACTGTAACTTTCATTATTTGTAGCATCTCACAATTGCAAGATTCATCGTGTCTTAATTTAGATAATGTACGAATTTTAATGCAATTTGTATTTTGAGCTTTATTAAGGCATAGTGGAAAGGCAACAATTTGTTGAATATTCTCTTTAGCAATGTCGAAATTTCTATAGGTATTTTTAGTTATAGATTTTTTGTTTGGATGGTAATATTAGTCCATTACTTCTTGTTACTTGCTAAGGCAACCAAGTGCTAAAGTGTCAATCCACTACGAGAGTACAATAATTATTTTTCGCTTGGTTTGAAATCTCAGTATAATTCAAGACCATATATTTTGTGATTTTCAAATGTTTCTGAGTGTTAGACATAGCGCATTTTTCCCTGATGTCATTTATTTTGTTTTCATCTTACTTATCCATAGTGAGTTTTTGAGAGAAGTTTCCAATTGAATTTTTTTAAAAATATTGATGTTATTTCTACAAGATTTTTAAGATATTGGCCATTCTTGGTAGGCCAACTTTCTCCCAATTGGTCTAATGGTTCTTATGATTAATCTTTAAATTGAAGCGAGGTTTAGCAAGAGGGAGTAAATTACTTGGAGTAAAAGTTTGACTTATGAAAATCATTCAAAGAAGATTCCTTTAAAATTAATTTTAATGAGCATTAGCAAGTCTCCAAAAGAAACTTTATATACATTTTATTTTTTAAAAAATTCTAACATCTCATAAAAAATATCTAAGATAGCTATTATGATGGGAGCAATATGATAAAAAAATTGACTATTTGAATGCAAAAACTAAGCCAGTGGATGGTTACACTTATGGTGGCATTATTTCAAAAATATGACTTCATCTACACCATTACATCTTAATTATCATCAAATGGTTGAACCACGATGTTAAACTTGGATTAATTTTGAACCATGTGATATTGAAATTGTGTGATCAGACTACTAATGAATGAGCATATTTAAAGAGACTAACAAGATGATGACTATTTGATCTCAAACATGTGCAATTTGTTTGTAGAAATCACTCCAAAAATTCAAAACTTAGTCACATGAATAAAGAAGGTGAGTTTAGTCCCACAACACTCATATGAACAAAGAATATTTGTTTCTAACATTATGCATGCACTTCAGAGTTTTCCATAATTCATTCACTTTAGAGTTAGCCAATTAAGTTCTAACCTGATTACTATAAAGAATTAGGTTTTGCATAGTTTTTATTGTTATGATATTTTAAAAAATCATTATTATTATTTTATTACTAATTATGTATTTATTTTTATAATATTTTTTTTGCAAGAGGATGTTGAATGAATGTTTTCAAAGATATGAGCAAGAATAAAATAATTCATTTGGTTGTTAAGATAACATGTTAAAATTTTCTTAATCCAAATATTTTTATGATGGTTAGATTAAATAAATTTTAATTATTTGATCTCGCAAGAATAGCTTCAATCAAAGTTGAAATTCCAATAAAAATAAATGGGAAATATTTAAAATTAAACTCAAAATAAAACTTTTGGTGGTCTTTCATTCCAACCAAGATGATGTTCATGGGATTTGACCTATGCTCCTCTTCTTCTTTAAATTCTTCCCTAAACATGAGCATCAACTATAAAAAATCTAAAAATTAAGTTAAGCAAATTGAATAAATTTACATAGGATTTATTATTATCAAATAAAGTGCCATGGTTAGGGATAAACAAAGCAACATTAATGACCAATACAAATCATTCAGGCACTTATGAATTCAACGTTATAATAAGAGAAAAATTTATTGCAATTAAAGAATGTATATGTATTTAATTTAAAACGTGTTTCATAAGAGTAAATCTCTGTCCCATAATAAACAACTTCTTCCAACAAACCTCTCTCTTATTGATTTATCAATTAGGTATTTTGAATGAGTTTTTCCTTTTTGCAAACAGAGAGGGGACAACCAATATAAGTTACTATAAGTTTATTTCTTTGAAAGTTGAAACTATTGTGGATTCCTCTAGCATATCCTAGATTCTTTTTATTCTCACTAATGAATTTTCTTTTGTGATGTTTGATGTGTAAAATTGATATTTTTTGAAAGTCTACAAGAAACTTGTGAATGCTAAAATTTTTTCTAAGTCTCAGTGATGAAGCTTATAATCTCACCTTCAAAACATAAAACAAATACCAATGAATAAGATCCATGTTGGGCATAATGAAGAACCATAACTTGATTAATGAGCATGTAAATCTCCTTGCTAAAATTTTCCATGAAAAGTATGGATGAAATTGCATAAGTTTTCTTTGGCCCCTATGCTACTTTAAAAGAACCATTTGGATAGTTATTAACGATATTTGGAAGTGAAAGAGCTGCTAAGAACTTTCATGATGACCATAATAAAATTATGGATAAATTTGAATCTCATGAGGACCTTGGTTTAAAAATTGCTCTGATTTATGATCGAAAGAACATTTCTGATCAACTTTAATTAAGCAATTATCTCCTCTTAATCCTTTATTTAATGCTGTAATCAATTCATATGTATTTAGAACATTATACATTATCTCTTTATTTTGACAAATATAGATACTTCGAGGAGATAAGAGGAGGAAGAATTTTTTGAAGTCTAATTATCTACAATTAAGAGAGTAATGTTTCAGTAAAAATGCATATTTTGATTGTTCTAAAATTGTTGAAACTTTTGTGTTATCATAATTGGGAACTAGGAAAAGGTTTGTTTTAGAGGTTCCTTTAGGGCTTGGAGACCTTGCAAAAATTTTCTTAGCAGCATCTAGAACATTGGTCATAATTATATTCCAATAATGTCTAAAAACTTTACCATTGATTCCATCCAATCAAAAGGCACTATGTTGGCCTATCTATAATAAATATGTTTGGAATCCTCCATTAAGATTTCCATCATCAATGTCTTATTGTGTTAAACTTTTTTTAAAGAAAAGATACAACTAAGGATAATATCTTTTTCACCTAGGTTAGAAGCTACCACAATTTATGGAAATGCTATATTGTGGCTTTAGCTATTTTATCTTCTTGTTGTACTCAAGACCATTAGATTCCTTTGTGTTTGTAATTATTTGCTTAGATCTTTTTACTTTTACTAGGGCATGAAAGAGGCTTCTTATTCCTTTGTTCTTCTTCTAGTAATTTAATGCTAACCTTTTGATGTTAACAAGTTTCCTCTTTTACAATAGCTTCAAAGAGGATCTGATGAGTCTTTGTTAGCTAAATCATTATTTCCATATTCTAAATAGATTCAAATTAAATTTCTTTAAGTTTAACTTGTCATTAGGCAACTTAATTGCATGAAATATTTTTTCAAATGTTGTTTTACTTCATTCAATGAGACAACATTTCAGCCATTTTAACTTCAAAGTATGAGCTTTCATTCCACAATAATTCACAATCTCCAATTGCTTTCGAATTTGTGGAATGGATGTACTTCCATCACATGCTCTAAAATTGAATTAATTTGTGGGCTGAGGGTGAGTCATTAGAAAAATGTTGATGCAATGGAGTAGGATGTTAACTTATTATCCAAACATGTTGAATTACAATCATAGTAAGTTGATCAATATAATCTTTATTCAACAACCCATTATTAGTGCATTTTTATACCAATTATGTGATCCATTTATTAGTCCATGAAAGCGGACATAAAGATAATAAAAGTTAATTTAGGATACACTTGTTAATGAAGTCAAAATATTCTTTAATTTCTTTCAAATTTGGAGTGCAATACCTCTTATACTCATTTAATGTTGCCACTACTTTAAAATCTCATCCAATTAGCCATTGCAAGTAGGTGCTCTTAGTAATTTGGATGAGACTTTATCAGAGAGATTTTTATTTATATTTGAGCTCTTGTTATAAATGAATATGTAATTAGAAAATCTTTCTAGCATGTTGAAACATTTTTCTTTGTCTTTCATAGGTTTCATTAGAAAACTAGGGAATTTCTTTATTTAAAAAGAATTTTTAGCTAGCTAACTAATCATTTATTTGCATTTTTCTTTTATTGCATAATCATCAATTTAGATAATTTCTATGCTTCTTTGAATTCATTTATTGTTTCTTGGTCTTTCCTGAACGATACTCTATCCTTTATTTTTCTACCTACTCAAGAGGAAGGTAGTCTTCATCATTGTATTGTAAAAAAACCTAAAGAAATGGCTCTTTCTAGAAGTTCTTCACTAAAATTATTTAGTGTTTAAATATTATACAAATGTTTAGCTTTGTAGTATGATGCATTTGAAGCTAATGCTAAAACCTGTCGCTACTTACTTTGTGAGATTTCCTTACTCTAGTAAAATCATCGTTGATCCGATTAATAAGTGTCTTTTTTCTATTACTTTTATTGACCCTTATTTCATGTATTAGAAACTTCATTTACTTATGCCATTCTTATTAATATTGTCTTCTAGTTTTTAGGAGAAGATGAACAATTGATTGTAGAAATGATTGAATTGTTTTTAGGCATACCTTTTTGTTTTGGTTATATAGGATATGATTGCCCTTTCCCTTATAGTTATAATTATCATCCAACATATGATTGGGAGTATTTAGTTTAATCAAGCTGGTGGGAATTTATTACTGATTTGACACTAGTGGCATTGTGGTTTTCTTGTACTTCTAATGAAGTATGTAATGGTCTTACTTGTAATAACCTTAGTAATAGCTATGAAGACTATCATATTGAATTTTTTTATTAAAATCCTTTATTGTTTCATTTTTTGAAGTTCGTCATTATAACATGTTAATGCTTTTCGAATTTCACATCCATGTAGGCCATTGAAATATTTTTTTTTTATGTTAGGTTGGTTATTGTTTCATCCACTTTGAAAGGATTTTTAAGGGTCAATGTTGCAGAATAAAGAGCTACTTTGTAGAAGAGAGGGATTAGATGATGTTCCATTAATAGTGCTAGAGATGGTATCAAGTTAAGATGGAAGTTAGGGTGTCATTTGAACACTCTCATTTTTAGCTACATTATGTTCCAAGATCTAAGAAGCCAACAACATAAGTAGTCTTCCATCTTAGTGAATCAAGTAAGGACGTCTCAATAGATTAAGTTCTACTTATGTATTTTAGTTTCGTCATTAAATAACTTTGCTATATTAGTTTTCCTTTAATAATGATGATCTAGAACTTAGAGCTATTTTTAGAGACTTGATGGGTAGTGAGCATGCCAAAGGTGGGCTCATGGTTGACCAACCAACTTAGGCTATGACAACCAAAGAATAGCTTAAGTCCTTAGGGGAACATTTGATAGAAGCTTTTTTACAATTGAGGCCATGGGTCTTAGTAGGCATGACTAATTCAACAATTGTTGAATATTGGTCATTCCATGTGCATCAGTTGTTCGATGCAATGGGGTGGTAGATTGATTGGATAGCTGCACTTGTAGACTAGCTTTTAGAGGAAGAGACATCTACTTTGTGGTTTAGGTAGTTACATATATTGTTTTGGGATGCCCATGAGTAGTCATATATGTTGGCATTACTTTGTGGTTTCTTTTAGAGATTACATTGTACCGAAGTTTGTCAGGCTTAGAGTAGAAAGGAGCCAACATAAATCAGATAAGGTTATATTTCAATTAAATGTGTTGCTTCTTGATTCGTATATCATATTACATATGCATCTAAGTTTGATACAACAAAGCATTGCCATTATGAGCATCTCATGGTGGGGCTTGGACATTTCCTTAATAGACATTTATTAGTTAACCATTTTATTAAATATTAAGATTTAGTTGAACATTCTAGTTTAGTTGAATGGGTAAACCATCACCCTCATACACTTCATGAAACTGGGAAGAAGAGAATAGATTATGACTCATTCCAAAAAATAAACGACCACTAGATTTCATGGAATGAAATTGTAGAAGAAAGCTAGCTATACCAACCAATTTACACTAATTCTAACTAGCTTATTAACAAGTGCCATGGAGACTACACTAAGCATTAGGCTCAGAGATATAAGATCCCTTCTAAGAGGTAGAAGTTCTTGAAAAACAATGGAAAATTCAAGTTACAACTATATGAGGCTTGGCCAAAAAAGGCAATCTAACACATGGGACAATGGAGCATTAATGGTGTTAGTTAAGAAACAACCACTCTAACAATATGGATCAATAGGTTAAGGATCTATGGATTTTGTTGGAGTTGGCTAGGGTCAACTAGCTTTATGCTAATTTCACAACTTGCTTCTCACCAGATTCTATGACCTCTCTTAAACATGTTAGTAGTGATTGGATTGTAGTTGGTCTCAACAAGGCATGAACTATTATAAATTGACACAAATTTACTATCATATAAATGATTCATAATTTTCCCAATTTTTTCGTGGTTATCACATCTTTGAGCTAACTAGAAAGGGTGTAGTTTACATACTATCTATTTAGAGTGAGTACAACTTTGATGTGTTGAATAGAAAATTGATTTTAACTATATTATTTGCCTTACTATAGTACGGTAAGCTCTATCATGTCATCATTGATGCATCACATGTTTGATTATGAGCTATTCTTAAGTGGCATGGTCATGGTGTAGAACAATTATCAAAATAGTTATATGACTAGTGAAACTACTTAACCCATGATTTAGAGTTTGATGATATAGTTCTCACCATTAAAACTTTGTGACATTACTTAAATATGGTTCAAGTTTCACCCTTTATCTCCTACATAGGTGTTAAATATATAATTACTCAAAGGGACCATGGCTTTAGGTAGCAACTCCAGTTAGAACTTGTTAGAAGTTATGGTTTGGATATAAAGTACTAAACAAAAAAGGGAAATTTATCAGTTGATGCTTTCAGTAGAGGTGCGACCCATGGATCCATATTTATAAGCATATCAAAAGAATAGAGATTATGTTTGATTTAAGTCAGGCACAGGATCGTTTGGTAAATTTGTGGAATATTAAGTATTAAGATGTAATGTTGTTAAATTTTAGGAAAACCAAGTTATTAAATTACTTAAGAAGGCCAACAGCTAAAAGCTAAGGAGATGTAGAGGAACCACCTATGAGTAAGAAAATGAATGATCTTAAGACTTTAAAGAGGAAAAGTATACCCTTCAATATGTACTATAAAGGAATCCCTGGGTATATTGATACTAAAGATTTTGCACCTAAATCATAATAGTTTTTAGATGAAGCAAGTGATTAATTTAAGAAAGTTTCGTGTGGATAGTTTTAGTTATGACTGTCGTAAGATATGAATGAAATTAATTGAGTCATGTTATGCTTTTTTAATTAGGATGTTGTATCAATTAA
This sequence comes from Vanilla planifolia, assembly GCA_023846275.1. NCBI lineage: Eukaryota > Viridiplantae > Streptophyta > Magnoliopsida > Asparagales > Orchidaceae > Vanilla > Vanilla planifolia. Next base: position 430,611 of record JAIUJO010000060.1, on the reverse strand, counting down.
TTCATATTCTTTTGTCATATGATTTTTCTATACAAATGAACTATCCATCATGTTCCCTTAATTGAGAGATGTATGTTATGACTTGTGAATGTAAGCTTGATAAGTTATGATCTCCTTATGATTTATGACTTGGAGAAATTTTGTGAGCTTGCATTAAACAAACTTTTATTAATAAATTTGTGGAATATTGTTAAAAGTACATATATTTTTCAATATAATCTTCATCAAGAATGTAAGATGGGTTAATATAATTACATGCTAGCTAAAGTAAAGATTCTTTATTTACACATGTAAATTCAAAATTTTATTTTAGGATATCATTTGTTAGTTTTGATGTCTTTGTTAGCAAATACATGACTAATCAGAATTGCATTTAAAATCTTGTTTGAATGGAAAGCGTTGATTATTTCATGAATATGAATGAAAAATGTGTTTGGTTTAACATAAAAAATGTATTTATAATCTTCTACCATAGAAAGAATTGATTATTGATCATCGTAACTCCTCACTTAAGGAATTATAATATTGTTTTATAATTAAAAATACTAGAATTAATAACTTTAAGGTTCTTATTTCTTAAGATGTAGCATGACAATTTTAGTGTGATTTTGTCAGGATCACTTCTTTAGACATGTGTGGTAGAACTTATGTTAAATTTCAAACATGCAAGTGTCTATGAGAAGAGTGCTAGATCATGTGGTAAGATACACAATTATAGTTAGGTGACACTTGTTTCTTTAGACTTAGGAGGGAACTATTGCATGCTTAGTTCAATGGGTAACAACTAATGTGCCTTCATATATGGTTTAGAGAACATGTGGTTGTTAAGGAGTAACACAACTTTGACACATTAGCCCACATGATCAACATTGCCTTGTTTGATGGTAGATCATATAATTTTATAAGTGGTATAGACCTTGCTTTCATCCTCTTTGTTTACTAAGAGCACCAGATCATTGGTGGAACAATGTGCATGTAAAATATTTATTATTATTAATATTAGTAAAAAGTAAAAGCTAACACAAACTTATGAAGTTTCTAATACATTTTAGTCGTATAATATATTTAGACATTAAAATACTTCATTGGAAAGTAAACTTTTTATCCTACACTACTCCTTTAATGACATACTAGATAGTGCATCATGCATGTGCTATTATTAATAACATTAATTTAATGACTTGGAGTGTGTTCAATGTAATAGAATTTTCACATCATATCTATAGTTTGTTGATGTATTTTCTCAATGAAAAAGCTTAGCATTTCGTCCAATGATGGTATGTATAAAAGTAAAAAGTATCATCTCCACAACATAGCAAAACAAAATGGCAATTGACTATGCTAGATTGTGCAACCTCGTGAATAGTACCCAATGGTAATCATATTAAAATGCTTAATGAAAATTCTAGTGTGATGTAATACGTTATTCTACTTCTTATATGTTAATATGTGTGTATGATCATTTGATTGGGCCAAAGGATACAATTATGGTGAAAGTAAAATCTTAATAATGCCCGCATCACTTTGAATGAGATTGATGAGATTATTAAGAATGTCTTAAAAAGTGTGTTTTTGAATAGTACCTTGTAAAAATCCTTTCTTCATAAATGACTTTCATTCATATCTATCCTAATTGATATACGATCTAATATAAGAAGCAAGGAAATGAAATGACATTGTTATAATATGATAATTTGTTTTGTTCATTGATTTCATTATGACATTAATGTCTTAGAGTTTAAGCTTCATGTAAGTTTTACACTAGAGCGATTAGAGTATGTACTTTGTATGGCAAGAAAATGTAAGGTAGGTGTGTTTTTTTCGTATTTAGAAGTGTCTTGTAGTTAAGGGAAACATTACGTGCTTCTTATGTTTGGGCATTCTTCAATTGCCCTATTATTTTTTTATAATTTTCTTGCTATTATGTTTCGATTATTATAAAGGAATGTCCTTTTTTTAGAGTTTTAAAAACTCCAATTCAATTTATTGAATATTATAAATGAGTTTTAAATGTGATTTTGTGCTCCCTTGGGTCGTGCTAATTAATATATTGTTGACAAGTTCAATGTCTATTATAGTATAGGTTCTACTTTAGAAGCATGCTAATGTTTTCATCATAGTGTTCATTATTTCCTCAACCACCATTGTATGACTATAAGAAAACCAAAGGCATAAATCAAATTACCATTATGAGCTTGAATGTTACCTTTCATTATTGATATTTCCTTGTGGCAACTTTCACTGATGTTTGGCTTCACTATGTTGGCAGTTAGTGACACCTAAAACATAAATCATACATTAAACTTTTTGGTTTCCCAGAAGGGAAAGGGGAGAAAACCTTGCTACATGATGAGCCTATCAACTTTCTTAGCTTACATTAGAGGGAAACACTTTGATATGTTGTAGCAACAACTAATAACAATATTTGTACTTTATTTCATTAATTTGCTTATTTCCTCAACTATTTTCTTAATCATTGTTTTCCAAGTTTTATAGCATCTAATAAATGGAATGGTTTGAATCACATCACATCTTAATGTGCTCTAAATGATTTGGTGCCACCAGTCTTGAGAATATTCAGAATGTTATGTGTCTTAACGTAAAAGATTGCATACACAAGGATAAAGAAAGATCATACCATCTTTGTGATATATCTAAGTGTAGAAGCATGATTTAAAGCGTCCTCCCAAAGATTGTAAGGGCATTTGGATTCCAACTAAATTTTGAGTCTATGAAATTATTCTAGGAAAGGCTTAACCTTGTTTTAGATTCCCCAAATTGACAAAGAGATGACAATAGGAATTGCCATTCCAAGTCTTTTTTCTTAATTTTAATATGAATAAGTTTCTTCTAATGACATTTCACACAGCTGGTGTGTTGAAGGTCTCCTTTTTAGTAATATTCAAAGTGCAGAACCTTAAATCTAGAAATGTAATTGTATCCCATTATATCATATCCTTTATTTTAGCCATGCATTTCCAAGTGTGATGTTGGTGACCAATACATTGCCAATAATCTATTTTTCCTTCATGAACATGGCTCAAAGAAATTATTGTTAAGTAGGTGCTAGTTTAGCTTTTTAAAGGTAATCATAATATCATTTGGTTCTTTCAATTTTAAACCATTTGCATCTATAGAGTACATACTTTGTTTGGAGTGGCCCAGTGATGCTTGTAACCATTATCAACTTCCCTCTTACAAAGCTATTCATATTCGTTTTGGTGATGTCCATAACTTATTGCTAGAAATCTTGAAATAGAATTTAGTTTGTGTCTCCCTAAGATAAATCAACCATCCTAGACAATAATTTTTTGTTCCGTCCTACCATCTTGTTGGTTTGTTTACTTATAATTTTTTAATAATATACTTATTTTTTCATGCTAGCCAATATTAGATATAATAGGTATGTTATGGGAAGGGATCCATGCTTAAAAATGATGACCTTTCTTATCTTTCTAATAGATGTTACCTTCATAGCTCTACTATTGTGTGATTTACTATTTTATTTATTTAATTAAGGACTTAAGATGTGTTTGTGCTTTTCTACAAATTTTATTTGATACCTCATTGATCTTAGATATCCTTTACTAAAAATGATAATATTATTCGCATAACAGTAATGGCAAATTAATGGGAACCCTTAAGGTATTGCATAATACATTACTTTCTAATTTGTAAATAGATCCTTTATTGCCTTGCTAAATGGTTTCTAGGAAAACATAAATAGTAAATGATTGAGAGGATTTAAACCCCTTTGATGGCTAAAACATTTTGTTACTAATGCAATAGACCAAGATGTATAGTCATGAGTTGCATATAATGTCTAAGATAAACCCGTTAAATTGAGTTGAAAAATGGAATTGATCTAGTATCTCATATAGGAAATACAAGAAAACCTATAAAGTGCACTTTTTATAACTAGCTTAAGAATGTAATTCCTATGCCTAACTTTCCTTTTGAGAGAACTCATTAATTCTTCAGCTAGAGGATTATTATCTAAATTCCCCCCTTTCAAAAAAAAAGCTAGATTATGCAAGAGATGTGATTCCTATCAGCTTTATTTGAAGACTATTTTCTAGTAGTTTACACAGTATTTTCTTAGTAAAATTTCATACACAAACTAGGCTAAAGTCATTACATGATTCTAGTATCTTTGTCTTAAGAATCAGCAATAGATTTGCACTTGCAATCAATTTAGGAATTGAATTTGAAGCTATGAAGTCCTTGGAACTTCGAGTGCATCAAAATGATAATTTTTAAGTATTATTTTTAGAACATGAGCATTAAATCCATTAGATAACACTTTAATATCTTTGTCAAATTGAAGTATTTTTGAATATTAACTTAGGTTTGTTGCTTAGCAATTCCTATCTATTGTAGTGCCTAATAAAATGGTACAAGTACCTCTTAATGTTTAGCTTATGTAGTTAATTCTGCCCATTTGGGCCTTTAATACTACTAATGTTAAGCTTAGACAATTTATCCCAAACTAAAGGATGAAATAATTTAGCATTCCTGCTTCCCTCTTTAAGCCATCTAGTTGTAGCCATTGACCCTTTCCTGGAATTGTCTGTTGGAATCTCTTTTCTCTATTGTTAAGCAACAAAATTTTTTGAAAGATATTACTAAATATTTGATGTAGGGTGATAAGTTAAAATTATTTTTACCTGATGAAAAATTTAGAAGTGCTTATGTACTAGCATTTTATCTATACAAAAGCTTACCTAAGGTGTTTTCGTTTAGCATAAGAAACCTTTGAATCACTAGGAATGTAACATCTATTCCAAGTTAAGGACTTACACTTATTTTTAATATAAAGGATCGCAACCTAATAAAAAAATTGTTTTGAAAACTCATATCCAAAGTACTCATGTGATGGTGAAGTGGTAAGGCACACACAATAAGTTGAGTTCTTAGAATGCTAAATAAGAAATCACGTGGTCACATACACAAACAAGAAGGTTGGATGTAACATGTAAATTTCATGAAAGTTGAAATGAAGAGGTTAAAAACTTTATGGATGATTTCACACACTTATGAATGTTAGATAATGCATTGAGATATCCCCTTTTGAGCCACTTACTCTCCTTCTTATGACACCTTTAGAATCATAATGTTAGAATGTTAACGCATTGTATGCTCACATCAAAAAGGTTTGGTCATGACATTTTGTTGCTTCATTAAATAATTATCTTATGCATAACAAAGTGAGCATCTTATTTATAGAAACCTTAAGGACAAAATGGTAATTTCTAATGTAAGAATATGGAAAGATTTTTGGTAATACTATGTGAAACATTTTGGGTTTTTAAGGGACATTTTATATTAAGAAGTCACCACAAATTTTAAAAGAATTACATTAAATTTGGCCAAGAACTTTGTTTGAAAAGACACAAAGTTAATAGATATAAGCTATGCCAAATGGACCTGTGGATTTCAAGTGATCTAAAGACCCATGTGGTAGAGGGCTATGTGTTCAATGTGTCATTGGTCTCACTAAATTGCCATGGTTTGATTAGTTGGTTAATGTAGATGGGTTACAATTGTTTGTAGAATGAGTTTACACTTGTTGATGGCTTGACATAGGTTGATGGGTTAGCACGAGTTGAGCATATTAATGAACTTTAAATGTTAATGTAGGCAAAGTGGGCCACAAAAGTTGGCATGACTACTACTAATGCCAACTAATGATGACTATAATGGTGACAAATGAAGGAGGAGGATGGTGAAAATGATTAAAAACTTTATTTTAATAATTTTTTAGGTTATCTTTAACATAATTTTGCATTAATAAAATTATAAGATTATTGTAAGGATGTTTTGTACTAAATTTAAAGATAAAAATATAACAAAACTAGTAATTTAATTTCAAGTGACTTTAAATAATGTCTAGATACAAATAACTTTATAAAACTAATGCAAATTAAACTACAATATGTGATAAATAATAATCGACAATAATTGGCCCATATAATGCTAATAATAATAGAAAGTAATGAGAGGTATAGGATTGAATCTTTGCATCCAAGTGAGTCTTAATAGAACTAATATACTTCTATGGGAAACTTCTACCTGATGTATTGAAAACTACTACGTTATCTTTCGAAGTTGTAAAAGACCTCAATTTCATAAAGGAAGGACAAAATATCTGATACTACTCTAACATCTTTAAGTTTAGGTAGTGAAGCTCCACCATAGTAATACAAGTGCCATCAAGGATAGGATGGCCTTGCTAACATACCAAAACTCTCTATCATGATTGATCCTATGTGAAAATATTTGATAATCTAAAATTTCCTTCACCTGATCTATCAACTCAATAAATGAGTCTAAATGTTTTGGAGGGATAATTTTACTTGATAATGATTGTGAATTCTCAAAAGGCTCTTTAGGTATCGTGCATGGTTCCATTTAATATAGAAAATCTTAAAAATTAAAGATAACACTTATTCCATAATTCAATTTAATAAAACACAAACATTTTCATTTAGTTTTATCATAACTCTAAATGACCCAATTCGTGGGCATGCAATCCTAGAGGGTTCTCGATGTGAATCGCACAGACCTTGCATGGATCACCACATTACCACCCTCAAATAATTCTAGGGTTATTTTTTAGAATATTCTTGTCATTTTATTTATTTTTATATTTAAATTAATTAATTTAAACATATTTATGTAATTATGGAACATAATGACCAAATGACTCAAAGACTAAACAATATAGATAATGAAATCAAATCAATAGGATTAAGGATGATTTTAATACACATTTCAAATGGTCTAAAACTTATTGTTTGATTAGTAAATTAAATATGTGATAATAAATATTCCCAAGTTGAAACATATTCTCCTATTAGGCTATGAAGAAGGTGGACAAAAGTTTGTTTGTTTCTTTTTGTTCATCAGTCTTGGGATGATAAGTTGATAAGAATTTAACTTTTAACAAAACTTTTGGATTTACTTGGTGATGCATAAATATTGTGGATTTAATTGAATATCTCTCAAATATGGGAGTTTTCTTAGTCAGCCATTAAGAAATATGTCCATATTTTCTTTTAATAGGGGTTGCACTGTATGTGGTGGGGTGGGTATACTAATAATGGCTTTCATGACAATCGTAAATTAGAAAACCTCGGCATTAGATATATCCCTCTTGGTCTTTGCTAGTGAAACGATAAGAAATGATAACGAATACTTTTTCTTCTCTTTTATCTTTCACTTTTTGGGTATTTCGGTTAGAAATGTTTTTTAAAGGATGTGAAAGGTATAGCACGATCTTCATTCTTTCAAATAAAAAATATACATACTAGATCTTCCACTTAAGGTATCATCTTCATCTTATAACTAAGGTTTTCCTAAGATAAGGCTAACTACTTATATTAGAATAACATAACATCACAGTTCCCTAGAATATTGGCCAAACATTAAAGGAACACAACACCTTAGCTTTTTAAAAATTAATGTTTTCTTGATCCAAGATATGATGTATAGGAAGGTGTGATTTGTCACTATTAAACCTATCCTTTTGATTGCATTGTGATTAGCATTGATATAGCTGATGTTTACATCAATATTTATGAGGTTGCTCTTTAATTATAATTAAGGTACTAAAGATGATATCACCAATCTTCAAATAGTCTTAGTGTAGTCATAGTGCATATTGCAATTCCTATAAGTGGTTTAACTTAGTGAACACACTCATCTAACTCTTATAATTCTTCTTTGGGCTCCTTATTTAGCTATATAAACTCTTCTTCCACAAATTAAATACTTTCTTTTACTTTTTTATTTATGTTTATGTGTTGGGGTCATTGAAAGTACTAGGCTATGATAGCCCTCTTTTGTGAAAATGATCATACTCATCTTCAAAACTAATAGATGGTTTTGTTTGTGGGTCAGATTTGATTGTTAAAGTTATAGGTGGTGGGGTAAGGGTTTCTTATGGTGTAGAAGTAGAAAGAATAATAGAAGTAGTGGCAAGAGTTGAGGAAAAGGAGTCATCGAATTAATCTCAATGCATAGGTAATCGATACCTTAAATCTTTTTAATCATAGGACACTTTAAATGTGTTCTCTAAACTAGTATTACTGTTAAAAATAATTCAAATTTAATGGACTCCCTAGGCACAGCTCAAAATTGACACAATATTACTCAATTCAGTAATTAGGCACCACATTTAAGCATACATTTCTTTAATTTAATAATGTATTCTTTAATAATAGCCTTTAAACCTTAGGATAGATGATGCTATTTATCAAAAATGTTCACTTGAATAAGAGGTGGGTAAATATTTAAATAATAGGACAATCTTTAGTTCTTCCCATAATTTGAGTGTTGTTTAATCTTTGTTAAATGTCACTATTTAAATTTGTGAAAAAATAATGTAACATGTGATGTGAGCCATATTTTTGTAAATTTATACTTTCAACACTCACCAAAGATCATATTAATCAAAACAATGCTCCATTTGTATTTTTTAATCTTGATATGCTTTAGGGTCTAAATTACCATCAAATGTAGGGAATTCTATTTTAACCATGTTAACGTGATGGCCATCATTTCAACCTTGACTTCTATCAAAGGTATGTGGAGTAGCTCAATGCTTAAGTCAGCATTCCAACAGGATAACTATATTTTTATAGGTAATTTCCTCTACTTTTGAGTGACTTTCAAAGAGTTGCTTGATTTATGGTTTTCTCTTAATCTACTATTTCTACAATCTTCCAATCCATCAATGCATGTTTCTAAGGTTGCTTTTAGTTCTTCATCAAATGAGTTTGTTCAAGAATCACATGTTGTATTACTGGGACCATAGGTTCTAGTGCTAGATGACAATTATACATTATTTATTATTTTTTGAATTGGTGGTCATAGCCTAATGGGTTGGGGACAAAGTTTATAATTTGGAATCATAAATAAAAAGAAAATCAAATAAATCCAACAATGTAAAATCTAAGAACAATATAAATAAATAAATGATGAAGCTTCAAACTTAAAAATATTATTTTATATATATATATATAATAACATATAGAAATTATCAATAATTGCATAGAATTTAAAGATAATTTTTTAAAGATAAATTTAAATTAAAATTAGTTCTAAAAGCTAACCATGCTCTAATACAAAGTTAATATATTTCGATATGTTAAAACTTATTTCACCTAATAGATAATTGAAAAGTGCAGTTTGATATGTTAAAACTTGTTTCACCTAAGAAATAATTGAAAAGTGCTTAGGTTCAACTAATATATCAATCAAGAGCTTACCAATGGTGATTTATTTTTAGAATTCGAATATCTATGATTGTAGAGCAAATAAGAACTTTTTTAGAAACCATGATGTGCACTGATTCTTAACATAAGAGATCCAAACCTAAAAGAGTGGTTTTAAGAAGTGGAACTCAATGTACTCATGTTAGTGGTGAAGTAAAAAGATACACACAAAAATAAAATTCTTTAAATGTCAAATAAGAAATGACATGGTCATGTGAACAAACTAGAAAGTTGCATGTAATGAGTAAATTTCTTGAAAATTGAAATACAGTGGTTAAGATCTTTCTTGGTGATTTTGATGCTATTGTGAATATTGGGTAATAGAGCAAGATCTCCTTTTTTGACACCCTAACACTACTTCTTAGGGCACCCTTACAAGCACATCATCATACTATTTGCACAAAACAACCTCGTATCAAACAAGATTGGTGAAAATATTTTCTCATTTCATTAAAAAATTATGTTGCATACAATATAGTGAGCATCCTTATTTATAGATAACTCAATGATATATTAATAATTTGAAAACATAGGAATATGAAAAGACATTTGCAAATATAATGTGATACATTTTGTAATTATAAAAGACATTTCAAAATTTTAGAAGTTATCACTTATTAAAAATGAAATCCTTTGAATTCTACCAAACAATTTGTCTTCAAAAACCATAAAATTAATTCATGTAAGTATTCCTTAAATAAACATATGTGTTTCATGCAGTAGTCCAATGATCGATGATGTCACTGGTAGTGTAATTTACATAGCATGGGCACAAAGGCATGTTATGTGTTAGTGTTTGTTGATGGGTTAGGAATTTGTTTAGATTAGGACTATGCATGTCAATAAGATGTGTGGGATGATGGGTCAATATGGGTTTTATGATCAACTAGGTCAAACTGTCAACTCGAGTGGAGAAGGCCATGAAAGTCAGCATAGGCAATAACAATGGTGACATATTGGGTGGCAAAGAAAAGTCCAAAACTCAATTTTATTCTTTTTTAAAATAACTTTCAACCAAATTTTATACTAATGAAATTTTAAGACTATCTTAAAGATTTTCTTATATTGAATTTCAAGATACAGATATCTAAAAGGGTTCTTATTCATCTTAAAGTGCTTAAACAAATAAGTAGATACAAATAACTTGACAAATTGATGAAAAGTAGATTTAAATAAGAGATAAGTGTGTGTTATAGTTGACATCTATAATGACAATGATAATAGAAACTTGTGAGAAGTGAAGGAGTAAATCCTAGTATAGTTATGAGTCTAAATATGACTAGTATGCCTTGAAGTAGAAGTTCTATGTAATGTATGCTTTCTACTATGCTAATATTATTTTTCTCTATTATTTTGGCCATTCCATCAGTCTTGTCAATTTTAATGCTATGGCCACTATGTTAGAAAGGTTTGTTGAAATTACAAAATTACAACTTACTCTACAACATGTTGAATTCATAGACCACTATTTTGGTACATGAGTTCTTTAGCTCTTGACTCATGACCTTTTGGATGTTATAGTAGTACTAGTGGGTGAATTGGCTCCATTTTACATGTAGTTTTTACATTTTGTACAAGATATGTTTCCATCCAATACTTATTCACTATAATTTTGTCAGGCCTTTCTAAGACCCATCTTCCTTTTCTATTTTCAATCTAGGTAAATATTGATCCTAACAAAGGGAGGTCCTTCAAGCTGTAATGGCTGATGTAATACTTAAACTCCTTCATTGCAGTGATTGGTGGATTGAAAAAAACCTTTGTATTCATTCTTGGAAGCAATAAAATTCAAGTCTCGTAAAACCATCAGTTGGAATTTGGGATCTATTAAAATTAAGGTTTAATTATTCTACAAAGTCCTCTTTACCCTTATGCACTTAGCTATACTACTATATAGCGTAGGAGCTATTGGCTTCTAGATTTATCATTGAGTAATTGAATGAATTGTTCATCATAATATAATTTATAGATATGTTTGCTTCCTTTCCAAAGCACCTAGATCTCGTCAGAAGAATTTCCTATAAAATGTTCAAATTCAAATGACATAGCTAGGTAGAGTAACTTCTATTCCTGTGATATTAGTTTTGGTAAGACTCTAGCATGATATTTTTGAAAACAATTAGATGCTTCAGGTGAGGGATTATTCTTATGCTCATGACCACTTTTATGTTCCAAACAAGTGTATAAACCGTTTATGTTTATTTGATCTACTAGTCTTAAGGATTTTTAACTTCTTTGTCACCTACAAACTTGTTTTATATTCAAAACAAATCTTTGAGCTTCTTCTTAATTTCCTCGTCGACACTACGGAATAATCATCTTGATTAAGTTAAATTTCTTAAGAATTTGTTTCTCATTTGTGTAAGGAATTATTTATTACTTTTAGGTTTTGAAGATAAAATATTCTTTGATAACATTGCGTCGTTATGTTTCTTAACAAAAGCCCTTCCTAAATGAAATATTCTTTTATGAACTTATTTAGGATCATTTTTCTCTAATTTTTTTAATCAAACTAAGTGTACCCCTATCTATGTTTGTGCATTTGTTTGTTGCTTCTTTTGGGACATGACGACTACTAGAGTTGTCAGGTTGATTGGGACTTGGGTACAAAGAATTATCCTCCTTAACATTATAATATGGAGAGCTTACACGTTTTGTTAATGGATGCATCAGATCCCACTCAGGTTCATCTTTATTATTCACCCAATCATTCTATTTAATTGTAGTTTACTTTAATACAGTGGGACCTTTTGTGTTTGAATTCCTTTTGTTGTGTTTATAATGACCATAAAAGTGACACTGCTTGCAATATATTAAGCTGTAGTTAGTTTGATTATCATATTGCATCCTTTACTAGAATCCTTTTCAACAACTTCCTTTTTGCATAATTTTGATCGATTTTGATAGTTGTTTTGCTGAATCTTATTCAACATTGACTATATTTAACTTTGGATGGTTTTGATTTAGAGTTGTAGAGTCCTCCTTATGTTAAGTTTCCCATTATTATTGCTATGGAATATAGATCCACCTTCTTGGGTAATTGAATGGGTCAGTGTTCAAATGGGACTCCTTCCAGAGCTAGGGACAACTCAATATTAAGATGAATATTTTGATGTGACATGAAGCTTCTCGTTTGAAAGCTTCCATATTACAAAACTTGTGAAGTCAAAAAACTAGAAACTCCTTCTCAAATGTAGTGAAGAAATGTTTGTTGTTTGGCAATCCAAATTCAACTTCACTTTGCAGCCCATGTTTATTAAAAATCCTTCTTTTTATTTCTATGTCAAGCAACCCATATGTGAATTGCAAACAATGTTAGCTTGAATGAGCAACCATTTTCCTTTTTTCTCTTCTTCAAAGATAATTTCTTATTCGTCATTAATTATATTAAATATTTAGTTAATATTGTAGTTAGATTGTTAGGTTTGCCAAATACCATAGCATAGGAGAGGTTAAGGAAGGAATGCCCGTTTGAACTAGTAATTTATTAGAGTAGCCCAAATTTTCAATTAAGAATCTAAATTGTTGTGGGGCCATAACATTACTTTTAAGGTCAACCTATTAATTGATAAATCTGCAATATAACCTTGACTAGAACATAGATCAATTTACTTATCGCCTATTGCCCAACTCCCATAGCGTATAGATCATCACCTATCACTTTTCACTGATTTGAATATTGCTAAAATTATTAGTTGAATAAAGACTTGTATCAATTTGACATAAAAACAAATATACAACAAATAAGATTTTAATCAAATGTTAATTAGATATTGCTACTTTTGGTTGGTATATATATATATATGTCCTTCTTATTGCATGTTTGTTTTAAAGTATGACTTGAGGTTTCCTTATTGTCCTCTGTGGCTCACTCCTGCTCTATTTTTGAAGGTTTTATAGAGTTAGTAGTCATATTAGATCCAGTCTAGAGATCATTAGAGTTCATACATCTATTGCATCGCTTTTTTTCCTTTATGATTAGTAGTTGTTGTGTTATTATTTCTATTCATGACTTTAAGTTGTACTTTTTGGAGGATGTTATAGTATAGCAAATTCTTATTGGTGGACTTTAACATTTTCCTTTTAATGTTAACTTCAGGTTGGCTTGGATTATAATATGATTTGAGAGTTTGAAAGTTCTGCTTTTATATCCTAAGTTTTAGTTGTAGAAGTATCTGACATATATCATTATGTTAGTTTTCTAACATGTATAATTATATTTGTGGTATAGTGAGCAATATTTGGAATTAGTTGCTTTTGTTTCCTATAAAAACATTTGCTAAAATGTTAGTGCAATAAGAAGATGCACATCGAGAAAAGTGGCATGCTTGGAGAAGTCTGATAATCAGCTCAAATGAGTTCTTATTAAGGCAACTAAACAACTTTGTTATGACATTATCCATAATTAACTAAGCACAAAAGTTATGCATTATAAAAGTAGTATGGAAAAGATTTAAATAGTGAGTGAAGATATTACCAATCATGATTAAATACGAAGATTAGAAACGATTAAAATGTATTTAAGATCTCAAATATTTAGTAAGAGCAAATATCATAGAAAAATTCACAAAGTTTCAATAACAAATGCTTTTATTCTTACTTTTCAATTATACGTAAATGAAAATATTAGCTTATTATCAATTGAAAGTCCTATTATTTATATACTTCAATAACTTAAACCTATTTTAGCTTATTCTCCTCTTACTCATGACTTGCTCATCTTTTCTTTCTTGTTCTTAGTATGGAATCCCTATTATTAGAACATCAAGGGATTCTCAAAGACCTTTATAAAGGATATAACTAAGGCTTAAATGTCCAACTTCCCCCTTAAAATCCTTAATGGTGACCACCACTTCATTGATTCTCAATTCATTGAAAGTCTATAATCTAGTACACCATGTGTAAACCTTGATTGGGATCAAAGGAATCCAATATTTTGAAATAATTGCATGAATTAATGAAAACTTTAAGTTCTGCAACTTATAGGATTTATGCTACCAAGGTTACTTCGTCCACTTGGTTGGTTTAGTGAAAGTGTGCATGCTAAACCAAACTTTGCAATTAGTTGAATAATCTTAAGCACAAAAACACCCATGCTAGTAAAGATATCTAATTTAACATGAATACATTTAGAACAAATTCTAGAGGAAGTCACACATTTTGGCCATTCATGTCTTATATAGTTTAGCAAAAAGAGAGTGGTCTAACAATTAGTAACTAAACTATAAACTTTTCAAAATGCTAATTCTTTTTTCTTAAAAACATCACTAAATTGTATCAAAAAAAGTAATCTACGACAACTAATACATATTTCTTTTCTCTTAGGCCTTTAAGATGAATAGGGCAAAATAAGTATACGTGCAAGAACTGTAATGGTCTTCTAGTTCCCATTTCTTTTCTAGGTTTGAAAGTGGATGTAAATTATTTTAAATGTTGCAAAGATCAATACAAATTGTCATCACTATAACGAACATGATGTTGACCTCTAACTAAATCATACTTAATCTTTTTCTTAGGTAAAGATTCACCTAGATGAAATAATTTCGTATGCCATAATACTGAGTTATTATAATGAGATTTTAGGAATTCTAGTCTACTGAAGAAACCATGTGCAAATAAGTTACATAGGTATTATGTTCTTATGTGTGACAATAAGTGGAATTCTATCTCTACAAATAATGTACTCATTTGAGTTAAATATAATTGGGAAACAAAAATCACATAGTTAACAAATGTTTAAAGCATTATGCTTCAAATATTACGCATTGAAGGCCATTGATGTCGCTAATAGTAAATTTGGATTACTCATGTTCCATTAAGTGAATGAAAAATGAAGAATTCTTGGTCATATGCCTATAGCATCCACCAACTGTCCTGACACCATAAACCATCCCAAGTCTTTGATGAGTGGCACATACAAAAAAAAAAAAATATATTAGTCTTTGGGACCGATAGAGCATTGGGTCCACATGTCTTGGTAATTCAAGATAACTTTGTTGGATCCATACAAATGTAAGAAACTTTTTACTAACATTTCTCTTAATTTTATATTGAGAAGCTAAATGACCAATCTTCATACTATAACTACACTTAATTACATTAGCATTTTAATTACATTAGATTTGTTCAATTCTAAAGTTTACATTGTATTTGTGATTACTAAGGTAGCCACTTCATATTTTATATTGTTTACTTCTCATAAATAGTTTGCATTTTTTTCATTTATATTATAACATAATCACATATAATTCTCATATTCTACTTTTAACATACCACACTTGAGTTAATTTCTTCTAGTTTATGCAAATATCATTGTGCTATTTTTTATAATTTATTTGATGATAAAGAAGACCAAGTGGAGTACACCACCCTATTAGATAAACTATCACACTTTCCATCCTTAGGAAATAAACAAATGAAGATCTCCTTCTTTAATGCCATCTCTTCTTATTTTACAATTAAAACGTCTCAACTCTTTCCTTGTAGAAAAGGTAGTTAGGCTTTACATGCTATGTTAATCTACACTCATGGCACTTGTTATCCATGTTTTGTGGCATCTTCACCTTTTGCTTCTTATCATAGGAACCTTTTCCACCTCCATTCACTTGTTATATAAGCTACATGGCCCTTTAAAAATGATAGCTACCAGGAAAAAAGATTAATGAGTTAGGAAGCAATGTAGATTCTATATCAAAAGAAAGAGTTTCTCATTTTTCTTATTCTTCTCCTTCTTTTCTTTTTCTTCTTCACTCTTCATCCATTCAAACTCAACATCATTCATAGCGAGCCCTCAAGGTAATACATCTAGAAAATATATATAAATATCTTTTATTAACATTAACGCAATCTCCATAGGATCATATTACTATTGGAGTATAAGTAGTGTTTTGCAAACTGGTTCTAACATAAAAACCTTTATTCCATGATTACGTAGTCCATTGATAAAATTTGGGTAGAAGTAAACATTAATTGCATAGATTGATAAGGATTTGTTCTAAATAACTCATATTCATGAATTTGTATGTTGATCTTATTCTCTTTCACTTGCTATGTACGTTCATAAGTAACCTCATGTTTAGACCAAATCACATATGAACACTTGATACCCATGTTGTAATTATATTTAAATAGTCTACAACATAAAATATTCATGGCCTAACAATTCATCAGTAGTTTGAGCTTTTCCTCGATAGTGAGATAGCAAAGTGACTTTCTAACATTTTCACCATTTATTAATTTAGTTCGACAAATAAAAGGATGTTTAATAACTTCAAATATTTTTAAAAAATATATTAAAAAAGCAAGCACATCTTATTTTTGGAATGTAAATAATAATAACATTTGAATAAAGGTGAGTAATGGCATGTTGTTCCTTCACACAAAATAACATTTTGCTTTACAATAGGAGCCATGAGGATTTCATAAAATTTTCTTTCTTTGTGAAAACATTTCTATAATACTTGTCGTTAAACTTAGAGAGGGACAAATAGTACAACAGGGCTTGAATAGTGACATCTTTATACAATATTAAGAAATAATTTTTTCAAAACAACATGAGTTCATTTGGAACTATAAGTATTATAAGATTGTTTTATGGTTTTTCCTATAACATTTATCCCAATCCAAAGACAGGAAATATCGTTGAACTCACCTTGATTCACTTAATCTTATTAAATTCTCACTTTTATATTTTTGAAAGATTGTTTTATGGTTTTATCCTGCTTGACTAGAAATTTTGATTTTTACTTGATTTGATAGTCAAAAAAGTTTTTCTTGATCTCTTTAGTATCTCAGAATACAACTTTCTCAAAAAATTTATTTCATTTTTCCAATATTTTTGCTTTGATTTAGTTATATTAGTATATACCTTTAATTATCGTGTACTGTGACTATTACAGGGTTCAAATTTGGTTAGATTATATGGTTTTAGTTTGTTTTATTTCAAATTAAAAATATATTTATTTAATAATATAATAATAATTTTTTATTTTTTATAATACTTATCTAATCTAGTTAGAGAAATATAGTTTGACTTGTTTAAACAAGAAATTCTCAACTAAATAATTTAATATCATTAAATATTTCATTTTCTAAATTTTTATCTTATTTTATGAGTCATTCAGAATTTTATGTGTCTTATTAATTGAGGATTCTATACTCCATGACCTTAATATCTTTGAATGTAGCTTTTCATTACAACTTATTTCTTCTTATTCAAATTTTTCACTTTGACTTGGTCATATTATTATGGAATATTATGTTCTTCTCATGTGACATCTTCATGCCTTTGATTTAATTATATTATACCATCAAAAATTAATATGTTTTAGTTTCAATATATATTTACTTAATATTAAAATAATAACTTGTTATAATTTATGCATTTCTACATTGATAGTTTGTATTAATTCCAAACCAAGTCTGATTAATGTGAAGCAAATGTCATTAAACTCAACTCGTTGAGCTATATCAAATTTAATATTTATTTTAGTTTTTTAAATATTTCATTTTTAATAGTTTTACATATTTAATGAGACATTTTATTTGTAAATGATTTTATAATTAAGGATACAAAACTCCCACTCCTTAATATCCTAGAATGTAGCATTCCATAAAATTTACTTTTTTTATTCAAATTTTAACTTTGATTTTACTATATTATTATGAAACTCTAATTGCCCTGTCATGGGACTTTTATAATGCTTTCACTTAGTTATTTTATGTTTTTTATTTATGCCACATTAGTTTTATTATATATATACTTATTATAAAATTAATAATTTATTATTATTTATGCTTATTTATTTTGAAATTTATGCTAATTCCATATGGTGTCCAATTAAGAAAAAAAGAATGTCATTGAACGAATTTCATTAAGCTCTATACAATTAATTATTTATTTCTATATTTTTTAAACTTTTATCTCAGTGAACAATATGAGACATTTTGATTTGCATCTTACTTCATTATTATGGGTAGTACACTTGATCTTTTTAGTACCTTGGAATACTACTATCCCATATCATTTATCTCATTTCTTCAATTTTTTTACTTTTATTTAGTTAATTACTATGAAATAGTTATCTTCTTATCATGCAACCCTTATATAGCTTTGATTTGGTTATGTTACATTGGTTCAACTTATCTCATTTTAGTTTTTATAAATATTTACTTATTATTAGAAGAATAATTTACCATTACAATTATTTATTAGCTTTAGAATTTTATAGTAGTTCAAAATCAAGTGTGATTGAGGTGAAACAAAGATGGGCTCTATTGAAATAAATAATAATTTTCTTTTTAAATTTGGCTATTTTTAAATATTTTACATTACATCTCATTTTGTATATGATTTGATGGTTTTTGATGTTATAATCAATCTCTATAGTATCAAAGAATATAATTTCCCTACATAACCTATTTCATTTCTTTAAATGTATTCAATTGATTTTGGTATTATTTTGAAATTCTAGTTCTACTCTCTAATAATTTATCTTATCTCTTCATATTTTTTAATTTTATTTCTTCATATTACTATTTTAAATTAATTGTCATATCATGTGATCCTTATCTGTCATTGATTGGGTTATGTGATTTTGTTTCAATTTAACTCATTTCAACTTCAAAAGGGTACAAACCTTGATAAGGCAAATATCGTTAAACTGATCTTGACAATTTCTATCAATTAAATTTTTATTTTATATTGTAATATTCTATCATCCAAGATTTTGAAATATGTTTTGAGGTATTTTGAGTCATACTTCATTTGATGATGCTTCACTCAATCTCATTAGGGTTTAGAATTTAAATTTTAGATAAACCTTATCTCATTTTTTCAAATATTTTTCTTTTATTTTCTAATATTATTACATAACCTTAAATCTCTTTTCTTGATTCCATTACATTAATTTTATTTATTTTTATAGATTACATTAAATTTTACCATTTGAACTTCAATATATATCATCCTAAGATTAAGACAATAGTTAATTAATATCTACTTTTACTTTCTTTAGTAATTAATAGTAATTGTAAATAAGATCCACTTGAGACTGACAAACTTGATTATACTCAACACAAGTGCTATCGAATTAATTATTAAATTTAATACTTTTAAATGATTTTTCATACTTTACTAGACCTTTCAAATCGTTCCTAATTTCATGATCATGGATATTACTCTTGGTTTTCTTAGTATCTTATGATGCAACTTTCTCAAATAATTTATCTCACTTATTTAAATGTTTCACTTTGATTTGGTTATGTTATTATGAAATTGTAATTGTTCTATTAGGTGATCTTTACATTATTTTATTTTACTAATGCTATAGTACATGAATTTTTTTCTTTTACATTATATTATATATTTACTTGCAATTAAAATAGTAATTTGTTGTTATTTATGCTAAGTTGATTTTCTAATTTGTACTAACTCTTAACGAGTTATGAAAGAGATGAAACAAATATTATAAGATTCATCTCAAAGACCTCTAACAAAGCAAATATTTAATATTTTGTTTGCTAAATAAACTTGTTTATTGGGTTTCTGCATACCTTATGAAATATTTTGATTCAAAGATGAATTGACAATTGAAATAAATGATCGATCTCTTTAATATCATGGAATGTAGCTTTCCCATATAATTGAAATCATTTTTTGACATTTGTTGCTTTTATTTGGTTATATTTCTATAAAACTCTTATTTTCATTTCTTGTAACCTTTACACCACATTGACTTGTTTATATTAGATTTTTCTTTAACTTATCACTTTTCAGTTCTATCATATGTTTACTAAATATAGAAATAATGATGGACTTTTTCTAGGATTATTTATTTTGTAAATTCTATCAAATTTCAAATGGGTCTACATGAGACAAAACAAATACCATTGGACTATTTTTAATAAGAATTAATTAGCTAAATTCTCAATTTTATATTTTATATATTTTTATTTTATAAAGTCTTGTTGGAATTTATGAAGCATTTTATTTCTACCTAATTTGATAATTGATAATGTTATACTTGATCCTCTTAATATCTTTGAATGCGCTTTTTTCGTACACTTAAGTTTATTTTAAAGAAAGCCTCAGTTTAGTTTAGTTATGTTAGTATGTTACTCTAATTTTTATGTCTTATGACATTTACATGTATTTTATTTAGTTACACTATGTTATTTGAATTTAGCATATATTAGCTTTTATTATTTGTGGTTATTTAGCTCAATAATTCAAAGCAATTTCAAATAAGATTTAGTTAAGTTGAAGTAGATATCATTAGGATAGTCTGATGATCTAAATCTAATTTGATATTCATTTAATTTTTTTCAATATTTTATTTTGTAATGTTTTAGTATCAATTATGAGAATTTTGATTCATACTTTGATTTGGTAGTAAAAAAAGGTTGCACTCATTCTATTTAGTATTTTAGAACATGAATTTCTCAAACAAATTATCTAATTTCTTCAAAAATTTCACATTTTTCATTATATCATTATGTAAGTCTAAACCTCTTAGCATGTGAGTTTTACATTACTTTTGTTTTGTTAAATTATTTTACTTCAATTAATCTTTTTTTTTATTTCCATATATACCAACTTTATTATAATAATAATTTATTATTTCTTTCTTTTATTAATTTAGAAATTTTTTAGTAAGTCGAAATGATGCCTTATATGGGTGAAACAAACATCATTACACTTGTCATGATGATTATTATCCAAATCAAATATTCTTTTTTTGTCATTTTAATAAATATTTTCATTTCAAAGGTTTTGTTATGCTTTATAAGAAATTTTGATTAACAACTTGTTCGACAATATTTGACGTTACACTTCATCTCCTCTGTTTCTTGGAGTGTAATTTTCTTACACAATCTATTCTATTTTCTTGAACATTTTGCTTTAGTTTAGTGATATTAATGATCTATCAATATATCTTAGTTTAGTTTTAACATAAATTTACCTAATATTAAAATAAATTTTTTTATTATTACTTATACTTATTTACTTTGGTAATTCTAATAATTTCAAAAGAGTTTTGGATTAAACAAAAGAAAAGTCGTTGGAGCGATCTTGATAAGGCATTTGTAATTAATTTTTAAGTTTCTAAGTTTTTTGTATTCTTCATGAAACATTTTGATTCATACCCAATTTGATGATGAAGGATATTACAGTCAATCTCTTTTGTATCTTGGAAAGTAACATTTTTGTAGAAATTATATCATTTATTGAAATGTTTTGCTTTTGATTGGGATATTTTTCAATGTATCTCTAGCACTCCCTCGTGTCACATTTACAAGTCTTTGATTTAGGTGTAACAAAATGTTTCAATTAATTTATTTTAACTTTAATATATATTTAATTCATTTTTAAAAATAAATTTGTTTTTATTTATGATTATTTACTTTGGTAATTTGTTGTAATTACAAATAAGTTCTTGTAAAGGTGAAAATAAGTAGTTGGACTTACCTAAAAGTGCTTTATAAAATCATATATATTAATTTTTAAAAATTTTATTTACCAAAGCTTTTACGTGATTTATGAGTTGTTTCGATTTGTACCTAATTGAATAATCAAGGATGTTGCACTTGATATGCTTAGTATTTTGGATCATAATTTTCCTCTACAATTTTTTTGATTACATCAATTACTTCACTTTTTTTGCCACATTATTTTCTAACTCTAAACCTTCTATAGCTTAACATTTAGATACCTTTGGTTTGGTTGTGTGCTTCAATTTTTCTTATTTTGGCCTATATATATATATATTTACATTTATTAAGATTAAATATAAAAATTCATATTAATATTGCTAATTATCTTTTGTAATTTATAGTAATTAAAAATAATATTAGTTTGAGATGAAATAAATTTTTTTTACTCAATTAAATTAGATCTCTTTAATTACAAATATTTTTCTATTATTTTAAATGTTTTAATTTCTATGTTTTGGTAGGTATTACAATATTTTTGATACATGCAAGATTTGATGATCAAGGACTTTGCCATCAAACATAGTATCTTGGAATCTAGCTATTGCATACAATTTATCTCATTTATTAAAAAGTTTCAATTTCATTAGGTTATATAGTTATTAAATAGAATTCTATTGTCATTTCATTTTTATAGCACTTTCTTTTTTTAATATTGTGTTATCTCAATTTATCTCATTTTAGATTTATTATATATTCGTATGATATTGTAATAATAATTTATTATTTTTTATTCATATTTATATTGGTAATTTATAGTAATTTCAAACATGATCTAATTAAAATTTCATTTTATATTTTTTAATTATTTTACTTTTTTAGGTTTTCCATGATTTATGAGTCATTTGAATTTTTTTAATTTGGTGATCAATGATGTTGCACTATATGTATTAAGTAGTTTATGGTACAGTTTTCCTATATAATTTATGATAATTGTTTATGTTTTGAGCTTTATTTTTGTAATATTTCTATGAAACATTAATTTTCCTCCCCCATGACCTCTAGATCGCTTTAGTTTAGTTAAGTTTCATTGCATCAATTAAACTCATCTCAACTTTAATATATAATTTATTAATATTAAAATAATAATTTTTCATTATTGTTGTTATTTTGCTTTAGTAGTCAGAGATGCTCCAAATGATGTTTGATTAAGATGTGACACACATCATCTAACTCTTCTCAATGAATTATAACTAATTAAATATTCTTTATAGACTTATTAGAAAATTAACCTTTACATCACTTAGATTTCGTTGTATTATGTCTTTAATTAATGTTATTTTAGGATTAATGTTTATTTATTTATTTTAAAATAATAATTGATAATCATTTAAGGTTAACTTACTATTGGGATTTGTAATAATTTAATAAGTGGTGTGATTCGTAGAAACTAAACATTATTATAGACTTTCAGATGTGTGCATCTTTATGTGTTTGTGCACATGTGAGTACATGTGTGCCCATGTGTTATTTTGTGTTTATGTGAGTGTGTGTGTATGTGTGTGAACCTCCATGTGTGCATGTGTATCTATGTGTGTGTGTGTGAATGTTTGTACATGTGCAAGTGCATCTGTCTTTGTTGGGATGTGAACATGTTTTGCATATGCATTTCTATATGTGTGCATTTGTGTATATGTGCTTGTGTGGATGAATGTGTGTGTGTGAGCTTGTGTGGGTGTTTATGTATACTTGTTTGTGCATTTATGTGTGCATGTTTGAGTGTTTAGGGAGTGTGTGTTTGCATGTAAGTGGCACGTGGGTTCGTGTTCACATGTATGTATGTGTGTGCATGTGCATGTGCACATTTTTTTATGACTATGCATGTGTGTTTATCTATGTGTGTGTGCATGAAAATATGCATGTGTTTGTGTGTGCATGCACACATATATGTTTGTGTTTTAGGTGTGCATGTGTGTGTTTGTGTATTTGTGCAAGTTTGCATGTTGTGCATTTGTGTGTTCGTGTGTGCGTGTGTAAGTCTTTGAGGGTGCATGTGCGTGTGCATGTATGTGCATATGTGTGCATGCGTGTGCGTGTGTGTGTTTTCAAGTGCATATGTGTGCATGTGTGTAGTTGTGAATGTACATTCATGTGCATGTATGCATGTTGTGCATGTCTATGTATGTTTGTACACTTGTGTGTGTGTGTCTATGTTTGTGCATGAGTGTGCATGTGTGTATGCATGATTTTGAGCGTGTGTGTACATGCAAGTGTGTGTGTGGGCATGCATGTGCATATGTGTGTTTGCATGTATATGTTGTGTGTGTGTATGCATTTGCATCTCTGTGTGTCTATGTGCATATGTGCATGTCTTTATGGATGTGTGTGTTCTTGGCATGTACAAGTGTATGTTTGTGTGTGTGTGCATTTGTGTCCCTATTCCTGTGCATTTGTCCACATGAATGCACATGTGCTTGAATGTGTGTATGTTCGTCTGACATATTTGTGTGTCTGCATATGTGGTAGTGTTTATGGATTTTTGTGTGCCTATGTGCATGTGCATGTATATGCATGTGTGTGTACATGTATGTGCATGAACTCTTATGTTTGTATATGCATGCTTACATACGTGCCTATGTCTACATGAGTAGTTGCATATAAGTGTGTGTGTGTGTGTTCCAATGTGTGTGCATGTGTGCTTGTGTGTGTATGCATGCATGTCTGCCTATATATGTGTGTGCTTTTACATGTCTACATTTGCATGTGTGCATATTTGTGTGTTTGTGTGCATAGAGGGAATTGTTCATGTGTGTGTGTGCATGTGTCTATATGTTGGATTTCATGTGTGAGTGGGTGTATGTGGATGTATGTGTGTGCACTTGTGTGTTCATGTGTTCTTTGTGTGTGTGTTGGTGCATATATGTGCATGCATTTGTGTGAGTATACCTACCTGTGTACATTTGTGCATGTGTGTGTTCATGCATGTGTGTGATTGCTTGCATGTGCTTGTATGTAAGTGTTTGCTTGTGCATGCACACATGTTTGTATATGTATGTGCATGTGTGAAGGTGTTTATGTGCATGCAAATGTCCACATGAATGTGTGTGTGTATACGTCTATGCATGTGCGTGTGTGTGTGCATGTACTCACGCGAGTGTGCACATGTGTGTTTTGCATGCGTGTGTGTTCGGGTATGCATATGGTTGCATGTTATTGTGTGTGATAGCATATGCATGTGCATGTGCATGCATGTATGTGTATGTGCATGCTTGTGTGTGTGTGTATGTGTGCATCTATTTGTATGCACTTGTGCATGATTATGCATGTGTGTACTTGTGTGTGTATACTTGTTTTTGTTTGTGTTCACGTGTATGTGCATGTGTTCATGCGTGTGCATATGTGTGGCTACGTTTTGTATGACTATGTATACTTGCATGAGTGTGCACATATGTGTGTGTTTATGTGTGTGTTGGTACATGCTTGTGTGTGTGTGTTTGCGCATGCATTTAGGTGCTTGCATGCAAACATGGGTATAAGGTT
Organism: Vanilla planifolia; assembly: GCA_023846275.1. NCBI lineage: Eukaryota > Viridiplantae > Streptophyta > Magnoliopsida > Asparagales > Orchidaceae > Vanilla > Vanilla planifolia. The sequence goes on along the minus strand of JAIUJO010000060.1, from coordinate 405,361 downwards.
GTGTGTGTGTGTGTGTGTGTTCATTTGTGAATGGGTTTTTGCATGTTTATTTTTGTCTATGGATACAAGCACGTATGAGTGTGTATATTAATGTGGGTGTCTACATGTATTTGTCTACATGTGTACACACATACACACATGTGTGCAAGCATGTGTGTGTATGCTTACATGTTTTCACATGTGCATGTGTATTAGTGTGTGGATGAATGTGCATGTTCCTATTTGTCTATGTGTGAGTGTATGTGTGTGTGCGTGTGTGTACTTGCATGTGTGTGTGTGCATGTTCGCATGTGTATGTGTCGCTTTCCACATGCATGAGTGCATGTGTATTATTATGTGACTATGAGCAAGTGCATATGTGTGTGTTTGTCCTTGTGCGTGTAGTGGTTTATTTGTGTATTCGTGTTTGTGTGTTCAGGTGGTTCTGTATGTTAGTGTCTGTGTATGTGTGTGAGTGCATCTGCGTGTAAGTGTTTGTGTCTGGTTGCTTGGTTGTGTTGGTACATGTGTGTATTGGTGTGCATTGGTACATGTGGGTTTATGTGTGCATGTGTGTATATATATGCACATGCCTATGTGTGTGTGTGTGTATGAATGCATATCTATGTATGTTGTCTTTATTCCTGTGCACTATATGTGAGAGTGTGTGTGCATGTAAGTGTGAAATTATGCAATCATGTGCATGGATCTATGCAAGTGCTTCTACATGCGTGCATGTGTGTGTACTTGTGCACACATTTGTGACTAGGCATGCATATGAGCATGCAAAAGTGCATGTGCATGTTCATGTGCTTGTGTATGTGTGTGTGCATGCATACTAGTGTGCTTGTCACATGTCTACATATGTGTGTGCATTTCTATGTGTGTGAGTGTTTGTGCAAGTGCAAATGTGTATGCCTGCACATGTGTGTGCATGTGCATGTGTGTGCATGTGCGTATTCACGTGTTTGTTTGCATGTGCATGTTTGCTTATGTGTGTGTGTGCTTGTGCACTTATGTGAATGTGTGTGTGTCTGTACATGTGTCTATGTGTATGTGTGCTCTTGCATGTGCATGTGTGTGTTCATATATTTTTGTGTAATAGCATATGTTTCTATGTGTGTGTATGCATGCACAAGTGTGTGCCTTTGATTTCATGCATGCAGGCATATGTGTGTGTATGCAGGTGTATATGTTAGTAAGTGTGTGTGTTTATTTTTGTAAACGTGTTTATGTGTGTGCTTGTGTGTATGTGTGTGTCTATGCTTGCATGTGTGCACATACATGTGCATGTGTGCATGCTTATGCACACTTATATTTCTGTGCATATATTTGTGTGCATGATTACTCGTGTGTGTGTGTTTTCGTGTGTGTTTGTGTGTTTGTGCATCTGCGTATGCATGTATGTGTCTGTGTATATGGGTGTATGGGTGTACAATTAGAGAGCATTTCTGTATGCATGTGCATGTGCCTATGCCTATGCATGTGCTCTCTGTGTGTGAGCCTATGCTTGTATGTGTGCTATGTATGCTTGTGCTTGTGCATATGCATCTATATGTGTATATGTGGTTGTGAGAGTATGTGTGTGTGTGTACATGTGTGCATGTGCGTGTATAAATGTGTACATGTGTGCAAGCATTCATGTTCATGCATGTGTATGTACATGTGCATGTGTGTATGCATGTGTGTATTTTTTGTGTGTAAAGTGTGCATCTAATGATGTATACTTGTGTATGTTTGTTTTGTGGGTGTTTCTACATGTGTGTGTATGTGTAGGTGGTGAGGGTGTGCATCTGTGTGTATATTTTTGCATGCATGTGTGTGTGTGCATGTCTGTGTGCATGTATGTGTACATGTGTATGTGTGTGCATGCAAATACAAGCATATGTGTTCATGAGTACATGCATCCCTAATTGCATGCTTGTATGTGTGATTATGGCTCTGTGCGTGTTTATGTGCATGTTTGTTCATGTGCACATGTTCAAGTATTTTTGTATGCATATGCATGTAATTGGGTGAATGCGATTGTGTGTACTTGTACATGTGTTTGCATGTTTATGTGCATATATGTGCATGTTTATGATGTTTGTGTGTGTGCATCTATGTCTTCTTTTGTGTGTGTACCTATATGTGTGTGTTCATGCATGTGAGTGTGTGTGTGTGTGTGCATGAGTGTTAGTGCTTGTGTGTGCATGGGTGTGTGTACATGGGTGTGTGTACATGTGTATGTGTGTGCATATTAAATATATGTGTGCATGCAATCATATGCATGTGTGTGTGGGGGAGTGGGTATGTGCATGCATTTGAGTGTTTGTGAGTGTGTGTGCATGCATGGATGTGTTTACATGCATAAGTGTCTATGTGCATGCAAGCATGTGTGTGTGTATATATGCACATGTGGGCACATGTTTCTATGAACTATAAGCATATGTGTGCATGTGTATAGCTCTCTATGTGTGTGTGTGCATCTATGCATCTGCACTTGCGCATGTGTTTACATGTGTGTGAGCATGTATTTTTTTGTGTTTATGTGTGTGTGTTGGTGTACTGAAGCACCCATGTGTGTGTTCATGTATGTGTGGCTCTACGTTAGTATGCACATGCATGTGTATGTGTGTTTGCATGTATGTGCATGTGTTTGTGAATGTGTATGTGTATGTGTATGTGTACATGAATGCATGTGTTTTTGGGTCCACATGTGCATGCATATGAGTGTGTGTGTGTGTGTATGCTTGGGTGTGTTTGTATGAGTGTGTGTGAATAAATATGCATGCATGAGTGTTTGTGCATGTGCACATGCATACATAAGTGTGTAGTAGTGCAAGTGTGCGTGTGTGTTCATGTGTGTGTGCATGCTTGAGTGTGTGTGAGTTAGAGCATCCATTTATGTGTGTGCATGCATGTGATTA